>CM046423.1:27033694-27578694 GCA_025506505.1 Flaveria sonorensis | reverse complement strand
ATGATAAACAATAATTATCTAATTAATAATGTCAATTATTGGTTGTGATTATGTGATTCATGAATTATAGAATTTTAAATAGTTATTTTGTGAATTTACGCGATAACGTGACAACGTGTTATATGCATATTTCATGTGTTGTGAGACTTATTGTAAATGTTGCCGGGTCCATCATGATCCCTTCCGGATTCACCACATGACCCAAAAACTGAACCTCGTAGCCAGAACGCGCACTTGGAGAACTTGGCATACAACTTCTCCTTTCTCAATGCCTCCAACACCTCTCGAATGTGACCGGCATGCTCCGCCTCGCTCTTCGAATAGATCAGGATATCATTAATAAACACAATCACTGATTTATCCAACATCAGCCGACACACTCGATTCATCAGGTCCATTAAAGCAGCTGGCACGCTTGTTAAACCAAAAGACATAACGAGAAACTCGTAGTGTCCATAACGCGTGCGAAAAGCTGTTTTAGGAATATCTTGTTCCTTCACTTTCAACTGATGGTAGCCAGATCGAAGGTCTATCCCCGAGAACTAACTGGCACCTTGGAGCTGATCAAACAGGTCATCAATCCTCGGCAATGGATACCGATTCTTCATCGTCAACTTGTTCAGCTAGCGGTAGTCTATGCACATCCTCATACTACCGTCCTTCTTCTTCACAAATAAGACCAGAGCACCCCATGGAGAGATACTCAGTCTAATGAATCCTTTATCAAGCAACTCTTGCAGTTGCTCCATCAACTCCTTCATCTCGGTCTGAGCCAACCGATACGGTGCCTTAGCAACAGGCTGGGCACCGGGTATCAAGTTGATCTAAAACTCGATCTCACGGTCCGGTGGCACACCTGGTAAATCTTCGGGAAACACATCTGGGAACTCACACACAACTGGTACATCCGACAGTTGTGGTGTTGGCGTATCTACATCCTTCACGTAGGCCAAGTAGGCACTACATCCACGCCTCATGCACTTTCCCGCCACCGCCATCGAAATGACCTTCGGGATAGTCGTAACACGATCACCGTAGATCGTCACCAAACTCTCGTCGGGCGCTGTCAGTCAAATCATCTTCTTACGACATATGATATTCGCCTTGTAGTCCGCCAACCAATCCATTCCTAGGACTACGTCAAATCCGCCTAAGGTCATCACGAATAGTCTAGCAGGAAATTTATGACCCTTTAATTCTATATCGCAGCCTTCTATCAGGTCAACAATCCTGGTAGACTTACCTATGGCAGTTTCTACATCGAAGGGCTCATCAACACCTCTACTACTAATAGGAAACTTAGCATAGAAAGCAGCAGAAATAAAACTCTTACTAGCACCTGAATCAAATAACACAGAAGCAAGAGTTTGGTTTACTAGAAACGTACCTAACATGACATCGGGGTCCGTCCTAGCCTCCTCCTGAGTCATCGTAAATGCCCTGGCGCTCGCCCTCTACCCCTCAGTCCCGGTCTTCTTCCCTGCCCCGGAACTCTCAGCCCTTGACTTCTTCCATTCTCGACTCATATGGCCCTTTCCACCACAGTTAAAACACCTTGCCACCTTGCACTCTCTTGCCATGTGGCCAAGCTTTCCACACATGAAGCACACGTTCAATCCCCACCTACACTCCCCGGTGTGCTCCTTCCCACACTTGCCACACCTCTTTGACCCCGCACCGGATGTGACCACACGCCGGTCATCCACCCGTGCATTCTTGTTGTTTGCCGGGGCACCACCCCGACCAAACCTCTTCCCATTCCAGTTTCGGTCACCACCGCCTCTCTTGCTCACCTCAGCCACCACCAATTCCCTCTTGTCATATAGCCTTCCCCCAAGATCGACCACCGACCTGAACGTATTCGGCCGAGCGGCGATCATGTGCCTACAGATATCCGCCGGCAAGCCCTGAATATACCTCTTGATCTTTCGCGACAGAGGTGTCACCTGATCCGGCACCAGTCGTGCCATCTCGTTAAACTTCGTGGTGTATTGCTGATGCGTCATGGTTCCCGCCTCCAGCTGCAGGAACGCCTTCTCAACCTTGTCGAGCTCCCTATGAGGGCAGAACTCCTCGATCACCAGCTTCTTCAACTCTGGTAACCTCATTCTTCCAATTACCCTACTACCCTCGGCTTGTATGATATTGTCCCACCAGCACAGAGCCGAGTCCACAAATGAATGAGTGGCAAACTTCACCTTCTGATCCTCCCGGCACTCGCTGATATCAAGTACAGCTTCCATCTCTCTCACCCACCGGTGAGCAGCAACAGCAGTGCCATTTCCATCAAAAGTCGGGGGCATGCATCTTTGAAATGCCCCGTAGTTACAGCCTCGTGCTGCCTCAGGCATAGGCTCTTCTTCTTCTTCCTCATCAGTTGAGACAACCGTCTCAGTCTTCGATTGCTCTCTCCCTCCCGAGGACCTGTTCCTCTCCTTCCTTTCTCCTTCTCGCACAGCTTTGATCACTTCAGTCACCACAGATGGTAAGATCGTCTGCATGACCTGGTGAACCTCTTCCACCACCACCTCCTTCACTGAGGACCTTAAGTTAGCACTCTCGTCACCGCCCTCCAGATGAGGGGTCTCGGGCTCTTCATGACCCACCTCTTCAGATCGAGGCCTTCCTCTTGTGACCCGCGGTCCAGCACCACGTCCACCACGACCTCTCCTCTAGAAGCCTTTGAAGATCTACCACCGGCCATCCTCTCACACGCTATAAGATTCAAACACTAACACGGTCATTCAAGGTAATAGCTTAGTTTATGTCAAGTATAGTAAGTCCCTAATTACAATGGCCAGTTGTGATTAGCCACTTACTTTACTCTTCATACCCCAAGCATTTCCTATCCTGACTACATCAGTGTCTAAATCTACAAAGAAGCACATAAATCACATAACATGCGCACATAATACCGGTTAACATTAAGAAAATACCTAATGGCACGTAGCTACTCAAACTGGCATCCCTTCCCCTTGTCCCATTCTCAGTTTAAGTTTAGGTTTCTTTTGAAAATTTTAACCCGTTTCACTTAAACTTTGGCTCTGATACCAACTTGTAAGGCCCGGATCCCGGGACGCTCACAGTTGGACAATCATCGCACATAAAACATATAATTTACATTTACAATTTCTAAAACATTGCAGCGGAATAATTTTAAACCATTTCATTATCATTGCTTTTGCAAAATAATACATTGTAGTTAACTGTTACAAAATATCATAATTTGCATTACATCATAAAAACATTATAATTTAAACAATGAATGCCATCCAAAAATGCCAAGTAGTTGCCCCGTGCCATCCTCAGCAACATTACCTGCCAACTGGAAACACATAAAAGTCAGCGTTGCTGAGTGAGTTCTAGATTTATAAAATAAAATACTTTTCTTTCATTTAAAACCATTCTTTCTCTACTTTCACATGTGATCATGCATCATACGTACAGATAGATAATAATTTATAATTATCTTTCATCGTCATTCGTTAACTTTCTTACCGTACCTTACGTACATTCATTAACTTCTGATGACATGTACTGTACCCCGAACATTGTGCACGAAGCTGACCCTTGGGCCTGGGGCAAGTACACTCATCATTATCATTCATCTTTCATTCCGGACCAATGCCATGTGCTATACCCCGAACATTGTGCACGAAGCTGGTTACTGGGCCAGAGGTCTATCATAGACCTCGAACATTATGCACGAAGCTGACTCCAGTACCTAGGGCAAGCGGAAAGGGTCCCATACATATGGTCAATCACAAAGATTAGACCATAATGTGCATCCTTCCGGGGTAGCTAACCTGCACACAGTTGAGCTAACACCCTTCATTGGGTGTGAACCTCCATACATTGCTTGCAAGACTTTCATTACTTTCATTCATTAATGCATGCATTCACTCATTCCTTACATTCCCTTTTTCATTGTCTTCCGCTTTACGTTACATAATACTTTACATTTACTTTTCATAATCATACCACGTAAAGCCACGGAAAATAAACATACATAGTAAGGAACATAACATAAACATAACCATACCATACATAACATCATCACATCACATATGCCATCATAAAGTCAACTTACATTACCCCCGGGAACATCCCAAGTCAAAGCCTACACTTAACATTTTCCCCAAAATTTCAAAAAATATTCTAAGGCATAGGCGCATGAGCACTATGCAGAAGCATGGCCTTTCAGGCGCATGGGAACACTTAGGCGCATGGGGAACTTTCAGGCGCATGGGCACTATTTGGGCGCATGACCCAACACTTGGTCTCCTGGGCAAATTTCTAGGCGCATGGATACTATTTGGGCGCATGAGTTTTGGGCGCATGGGGGACACTTAGGCAAATTCAACCGTTGGGCGCATGGGCAACCAACACATACTAATAACATCATAATCAGTCCTAACATCACCAATTCAACATATTCTAACTTAGTTCTAGCATTCTAAGAATCATAACATGAACATAACTCAATCATAACATCATAAATCACCCAAATCATAACCCACCCACATTCACAGATACACCTTCATACGGGTATAAAACCCACATTCATAAAAACACATATACATGCATTTCTAGCCCCAAAATCAGTTAAGACATGTAAAAAGGGGGTTCTAGAACTCACCTTAGCAGCCTTCGAGTATGACTTCCTTCAAACCCGTTTGCACTATGAGTTCAACCACCTAGAAACCCACCAAAAACACACACACACACACACACACCCGAACACATAAACACACATAAGCATATAACCGAGGCATAGGCCGGCCAAGAACAACTTAAAACAACGAATTCTTACCTTGAATTCGAATTCTCCTTCTTCTTTCTTCAAAGTCTGAAAATTCAGCTCTTCTCCTTTCTCTCTCTAGAAAATCCAGTGAAAAGAAGTGTGCAGGGAAGTGTGGGCGGCCATGCCCACTTTATGCACCAACTTTTTATAGTTTTGTCCTTTTGACACATTTAGCCCTCAACTTGGGTTAAATTGTGTTTTCTTTCTTTCTTGTCTTTTAAAAAAAATATCCGGGTGTTATAGGGGGAAAAAGACAATTATTGTAAAACAAGGGGTTAAAAGCGGGCAAGGGCCAAACTTGCCCATAATGGGTTCAAAAAGGTGTTAAGGCCGCCTATACTCCTCTCTATCATGCAAGAAAATCTCGACTGAAGCAAGAAGCAAAAGTTTCACCCGGTTTTTGTGAGAGAAAGTCTTCAAAGGTAAGATTCTATGATGTTCTTCTCGGTTTCAGTTGAGTTTTCAGCTTCTGGACCGATTCTTAAGTGTTTCTATGTGTTTGGTTGTGTGTTTTCGTGTGTTTAGGTGTTAGAACTCCAGGTTGCTCTCGGGTTTGGAGGAGTTTTACTCGAAAGCAGTAGAGGTGAGTTCTAGATCTCCTCTCTTAAATGTTTTCTGCTTATTTGGGGCTGGTATGTATATCTAACTGATGTTTTAAAAGCAAATTATGACTTTCCATGTTTGGTACGGTTGTTTATGATGATATGGTTATGTTATGTGATTTTCATGATGATCGTATAATGTTTAAGATGTTCTAAGTGTTAGACTAATAGATCTAAGCTAAGTTCATGTTAAGATGATGTTTGGGACTGGAAAATTTCATAAGTTGCGTCACAGGTGTTGGACTTGTTCATCCGCATTTACTAAATGTTCATCCGCATTTACTAAATGTTCATCCGCATTTACTAAGTGTTCATCCACATTTGCTAAGTGTTCATCCACATTTGCTAAATGTTCATCCGCATTTGCTAAGTGTTCATCCGCATTTGCTAAGTGTTCATCCGCATTTGCTAAGTGTCCATCCACATTTGCTACAGTTCATTCGAATATGTTTATGCTCATCCGCATTTGTTCTACAAGCATTTCTTTGGACACTTAGAATATTTTCTTAAGACTTTCATCCGCATTTGCTACAGTTTCATCCGCATATCCTACAGTTCATCCGCATTTGTTCATCCGCATTTCTTTGGGTATTTAGAATTATTCTGAAATTTTGGGAATAAAATCTAAGTGTTAAGTATTGATGATAAGGAAAGATTATGCTTGTTTAATGTTTCTAATGTTTATTTCTCTTCTTATGGTCTGCTGTTATGGATGATATTTATTATGTTTCATGTTATGTGATTATTAAAACAATGAATATTTTAAAAGTATTATTTCTAACCAAGTGGACACAAAGAAATAAAAGAAGACAGTGTAACCTAATGAATGTTACCCCTGGGCCCTTATAATGAATAAAAAGCCTTGCAAGCACAATGAATAAAGGTACACGACCTTGTTATCATTAGCTCAACTGATGTGCGGCTGTTTTAACCCATGAGAATGCACATCTGGGATCTTATCCTTGTGATTGACCAGAGTATGATGAATGGGACCCGTATTCATGAGCAGGCTTCGTGCTTAGCAGTGTGGGTCAATTGTCGATGGGTTAGCTACGATGATAAACGTTTACCGATAGGGGTTCGGCATCTGTTGCAAACCAACAATGTAGGCTCTTGCTTTGTGCAATCCTAGTTAATGAAAGAGAAAGATAATAAAAGAAAGAAAGATAAAGAATCTCTTAATGATTAATTATGTATAATGATGAATGATCACCAAGTGAAGTTTACAAAAGTATATTTTCTATATTATTAAACTAGAACTCATTCAGCAACACTGACTTTTTATATGCATATCAGTTGGCAGGTAATGGTGTTGCTGGGAATGGCACGAGGTTGAAGCTACCTGGCAAATAAAGACTGGCATCCATGGCACGCTGAAAAGTTATTTTTATTTTGAAATGCAACTAGATGTTCTTTTGTTTATAAGTGACGACGGGGCACCAGAGGCCATATGGGAAGATCCAACCCTTGTATATACACGAGTGGAAATGGGAGCACATCACCATGGACTTCATTCCAAAGTTACCACGTACGGCAAGGGGATACGATGCCATATGGGTGATAGTTGATCGTCTGACGAAGAGTGCCCACTTTTTACCGATCCATGAGACGTATTCATCTCATAGGTTGGCAGATCTTTTCATCAAAGAGATAGTGACTTGTCATGGTGTACCGGTGTCCATTGTGTCTGACCGTGACACTCGGTTTACATCTAAGTTTTGAAAAAGATTTCATGATGTGATGGGGACGAGGTTACATATCAGTACGGCTTACCATCCTCAGATAGACGGTCAGTCGGAGAGGACAATTCAGACGCTGAAGGATATTCTAAGAGCATGCGTCATTCATTTAGAAGGAAGTTAGGATGAACACTTACCGTTAGCCGAATTCTCCTATTACAACAGTTATCATGCCACTATTGGTATGCCTCCATATGAGATGCTATACGATAGGAAGTGTAGAATGCCTGTATGTTGGAGTGACATCGGGCAGAAGGAGATTTTGAGCATTGAGGTGATCGAGGCTACGAATGAAAAGTTGGAAAAGATTAAGGCCTCTATGAAGGCGGCAAAAGATAGACAGAAGTCATATGCCGACAAGAGACGTAGAGCGATTGAATTCAAGGTGGGTGATAGAGTCATGCTGAAGGTCTCGCCTTGTAAAGGGATCATCCGGTTTAAGAAGTGGGGAAAGTTAAGTCGGAGATACATAGGGTCTTTCCAAATCATTTCCTGAGTTGGAGAGGTGGCCTATCGACTGGAGTTACCCGATGAGTTAAGTGGGATTCATCCGACATTCCATGTATCTCACCTAAGAAAGTGCTTAGCCGATGAAGATATGATCGTGCCACTGGAGGATATCGAGGTGGATGAACAACTCAATTATGTGGAGCAACCAATGGTCATCATTGATAGAATAGAGAAGAAGCTAAGGAATAAAGTGGTTCCACTTATGCGAGTACACTGGAGACACAAGAGGGGATCCGAGTCTACGTGGGAGACCAAGGAAGAGATAAGACAGTATTATCCACAGCTGTTCGAGGAGTGACATGTATCGGGGACGAAACCTATATAAGGGAGGTGGACTTGTAACACCCGAAAAGTTCAGCATGAAGAAAAGAATAGAAAGCAAGGGGGAAAAAGAGAATTATTGTAAAACAAGGGTTTAAAAGCGGGCAAGGGCCAAACTTAGAATTATTCTGAAACTTTGGGAATAGAATCTAAGTGTTAAGTATTGACGAATAAGGAAAGATTATGCTTGTTTAATGTTTCTAATGTTTATTTCTCTTCTTATGGTCTGCTGTTATGGATGATATTAATTATGTTTCATGTTATGTGATTATTAAAACAATGAATATTTTAAAAGTATTATTTCTAACCAAGTGGACACAAAGAAATAAAAGAAGACAGTGTAACCTAATGAATGTTACCTTTGGGCCCTTATAATGAATGAAAAGCCTTGCAAGCATAATGAATAAAGGTGCACGACCTTGTTATTATTAGCTCAAGTAATGTGCGGATGTTTTAGAACATGAGGATGCACATCTGGGGTCTTATCCTTGTGATTGACCAAAGTATGATGAATGGGACCTGTATTCATGAGCAGGCTTCGTGCATAGCAGTGTGAGTCAACTGTCGATGGGTTAGCTACCATGATAAACGTTTGCCGACAGGGGTTCGGCATCTGTTGCCAACCAACAATGTAGGCTCTTGGTTTGTACAATCCTAGTTAATGAAAGAGAAAGATAATGAAAGAAAGAAAGATAAAGAATCTCTTAATGATTGATTATGTATAATGATGAATGATCACCAAGTGAAGTTTACAAAAGTATATTTTCTATATTATTAAACTAGAACTCAGTCAGCAATACTGATTTTTTATATGCATATCAGTTGGCAGGTAATGGTGTTGCTGGGAATGGCACGAGGTTGAAGCTACCTGGCAAATAAAGACTGGCATCCATGGCACACTAAAAAGTTATTTTTATTTTGAAATGCAACTAGATGTTCTTTTGTTTATAAGTGAAGGCGGAGCACCAGAAGCCATACGGGAAGATCTAACCCTTGGATATACCTGAGTGGAAACGAAAGCACATCACCATGGACTTCATTATGAAGTTACCACGTACGGCAAGGGGATACGATGCCATATGGGTGATAGTTGATCGTCTGACGAAGAGTGCCAACTTTCTACCGATTCATGAGACTTATTCATCTGAGAGGTTGGTAGATCTTTTCATCAAAGAGATAGTGACTTGTCATGGTGTACCGGTGTCTATCGTGTCTGACCGTGACACTCGGTTTACATCTAAGTTTTGAAAAAGATTTCATGATGTGATGGGGACGAGGTTACATATCAGTACGGCTTACCATCCTCAGATAGACGGTCCGTCGGAGAGGACAATTCAGACGCTGGAGGATATTCTACGAGCATGCTTCATTCATTTCGAAGGAAGTTAGGACGAACACTTACCGTTAGCCGAATTCTCCTATAACAACAGTTATCATGCCACTATTGGTATGCCTCCATATGAGATGCTATACGGTAGGAAGTGTAGAATGCCTGTATGTTGGGGTGACATCGGGCAGAAGGAGATAGGGAGCATTGAGGTGATCGAGGCTACAAATGAAAAGTTGGAAAAGATTAAGGCCTTTATGAAGGTGGCAAAAGATAGACAGAAGTCGTATGCGGACAAGAGACGTAGAGCGATTGAATTCAAGGTGGGGGATAGAGTCATGCTGAAGGTCTCGCCTTGGAAAGGGATCATCCAGTTTAGGAAGTGGGGAAAGTTAAGTACGAGGTACATAGGGTCTTTCCATATCATTGCCTGAGTTGGAGAGGTGGCCTATCGACTGGAGTTACCCGATGAGTTAAGTGGGATTCATCCAACATTCAATGTATCTTACCTAAGAAAGTGCTTAGCCGATGAAGATATGATCGTGCCACTGGAGGATATCGAGGTGGATGAACAACTCAATTATGTGGAGCAGCCAATGGCCATCATCGATAGAATAGAGAAGAGGCTAAGGAATAAAGTGGTTCCACTTGTGCGAGTACACTGGAGACACAAGAAGGGATCTGAGTCTACGTGGGAGACTGAGGAAGAGATGAGACAGTATTATCCACAGCTGTTCGAGGAGTGACATGTATCGGGGACGAAACCTATATAAGGGAGGTGGACTTGTAACACCCTGAAAGTTCAGCATGAAGAAAAGAATAGAAAGCAAGGGGGAAAAAGAGAATTATTGTAAAACAAGGGTTTAAAAGCGGGCAAGGGCTAAACTTAGAATTATTCTGAAACTTTGGGAATAGAATCTAAGTGTTAAGTATTGACGAATAAGGAAAGATTATGCATGTTTAATGTTTCTAATGTTTATTTCTCTTCTTATGGTCTGCTGTTATGGATGATATTTATTATGTTTCAAGTTATGTGATTATTAAAACAATGAATATTTTAAAAGTATTATTTCTAACCAAGTGGACACAAAGAAATAAAAGAAGACAGTGTAACCTAATGAATGTTACCCCCGGGCCCTTATAATGAATGAAAAGCCTTGCAAGCACAATGAATAAAGGTACACGACCTTGTTATCATTAGCTCAACTGATGTGCGGCTGTTTTAGCCCATGAGGATGCACATCTGGGGTCTTATCCTTGTGATTGACCAAAGTATGATGAATGGGACCCGTATTCATAAGCAAGCTTCATGCTTAGCAGTGTGAGTCAACTGTCGATGGGTTAGCTACCATGATAAACGTTTGCCGACAGGGGTTCGGCATCTGTTGCCAACCAACAATGTAGGCTCTTGCTTTGTGCAATCCTAGTTAATGAAAGAGAAAGATAATGAAAGAACGAAAGATAAAGAATCTCTTAATGATTGATTATATATAATGATGAATGATCACCAAGTGAAGTTTACAAAAGTATATTTTCTATATTATTAAACTAAAACTCATTCAGCAACACTGACTTTTTATATGCATATCAGTTTGGCAGGTAATGGTGTTGCTGGGAATGGCACGAGGTTGAAGCTACTTCGAAAATAAAGACTGGCATCCATGGCACGCTGAAAAGTTATTTTTATTTTGAAATGCAACTAGATGTTCTTTTGTTTATAAGTGAAGGCGGAGCACCAGAGGCCATACGGGAAGATCCAACCCTTGGATATACCCGAGTGGAAATGGGAGCACATCACCATGGACTTCATTCCAAAGTTACCATGTACGGCAAGGGGATACGATGCCATATGGGTGATAGTTGATCGTCTGACGAAGAGTGCCCACTTTCTACCGATCCGTGAAACGTATTCATCTGAGAGGTTGGCAGATCTTTTCATTAAAGAGATAGTGACTTGTCATGGTGTACCGGTGTCTATTGTGTCTGACCGTGACACTCGGTTTACATCTAAGTTTCATGATGTGATGGGGACGAGGTTACATATCAGTACGGCTCACCATCATCAGATAAACGGTCAGTCTGAGAGGACAATTCAGACGCTGGAGGATATTCTACGAGCATGCGTCATTCGTTTCGAAGGAAGTTAGGACTAACACTTACCGTTAGCCGAATTCTCCTATAACAACAGTTATCATGCCACTATTGGTATGCCTCCATATGAGATGCTATACGGTAGGAAGTGTAGAATGCCTGTATGTTGGAGTGACATTGGGCAGAAGGAGATAGGGAGCATTAAGGTGATCGAGGCTACGAATGAAAAGTTGGAAAAGATTAAGGCCTCTATGAAGGTGGCAAAAGATAGACAGAAGTCGTATGCCGACAAGAGACATTGAGCGATTTAATTCAAGGTGGGTGATAGAGTCATGCTGAAGGTCTCGCCTTGGAAAGGGATCATCCGGTTTAGGAAGCGGATAAAGTTAAGTCCGAGGTACATAGGGTCTTTCCAAATCATTTCCTGAGTTGGAGAGGTGGCCTATCGACTGGAGTTACCCGATGAGTTAAGTGGGATTCATCCGACATTCCATGTGTCTCACCTAAGAAAGTGCTTAGCCGATGAAGATATGATCGTGCCACTGGAGGATATCGAGGTGGATGAACAACTCAATTATATGGAGCAACCAATGGCCATCATCGATAGAATAGAGTAGAGGCTAAGGAGTAAAGTGGTTCCACTTGTGCGAGTACACTGGAGACACAAGAAGGGATCCGAGTCTACGTGGGAGACCGAGGAAGAGATGAGACAGTATTATCCACAGCTGTTCGAGGAGTGGCAGGTATCAGGGTCAAAACCTATATAAGGGGGGTGGACTTGTAACACCCGGAAAGTTCAGCATGAAGAAAAGAAAAGAAAGCAAGGGGGAAAAAGTGAATTATTGTAAAACAAGGGTTTAAAAGCTGGCAAGGGCCAAACTTAGAATTATTTTGAAACTTTGGGAATAGAATCTAAGTGTTAAGTAGTGACGAATAAGGAAAGATTATGCTTGTTTAATGTTTCTAATGTTTATTTCTCTTCTTATGGTCTGCTGTTATGGATGATATTTATTATGTTTCATGTTATGTGATTATTAAAACAATGAATATTTTAAAAGTATTATTTCTAACCAAGTGGACACAAAGAAATAAAAGAAGACTGTGTAACCTAATGAATGTTACCTCCGGGCCCTTATAATGAATGAAAAGCCTTGCAAGCACAATGAATAAAGGTGCACGACCTTGTTATTCTTAGCTCAACTAATGTGCGGCTGTTTTAGCCCATGAGGATGCACATCTATGGTCTTATCCTTGTGATTGACCAAAGTATGATAAATGGGACCCGTATTCATGAACAGGCTTCGTGCTTAGCAGTGTGAGTCAACTGTCGATGGGTTAGCTACCATGCTAAACGTTTGCCAATAGGGGTTTGGCATATGTTGCCAACCAACAATGTAGGCTCTTGCTTTGTGCAATCCTAGTTAATGAAAGAGAAATATAATGAAAGAAAGAAAGATAAAGAATCTTATAATGATTGTTTATGTATAATGATGAATGATCACCAAGTGAAGTTTACAAAAGTATATTTTCTATATTATTAAACTAGAAGTCACTCAGCAACACTGAATTTTTATATGCATATTAGTTGGCAGCTAATGGTGTTGCTGGGAATGGCACAAGGTTGAAGCTACCTGGCAAATAAAGACTAGCATCCATGGCACGCTAAAAAGTTATTTTTATTTTGAAATGCAACCTGATGTTCTTTTGTTTATAAGTGAAGGCGGAGCACCAGAAGCCATATGGGAATATCCAACCCTTGGATATACTTGAGTGGAAATGGGAGCACATCACCATGGACTTCATTACGAAGTTACCACGAACGGCAAGGGGATACGATGCCATATGGGTGATAGTTGATCGTCTGACGAAGAGTGCCAACTTTCTACCGATCCGTGAGACGTATTCATTTGAGAGGTTGGCAGATCTTTTCATTAAAGAGATAATGACTTGTCATGGTGTACCGGTGTCTATCGTGTCTGACCGTGACACTCCGTTTACATCTAAGTTTTAGATAAGATTTCATGATATGATGGGGACTAGGTTACATATCAGTACGGCTTACCATCCTCAGATAGACGATCAGTCGGAGAGGACAATTCAGACGATGGAGGATATTCTACGAGCTTGCGTCATTCATTTTGAAGGAAGTTAGGACGAACACTTACTGTTAGCCGAATTCTCATATAACAACAGTTATCATGCCACTATTGGTATTCCTCCATATGAGATGCTATACGGTAGGAAGTGTAGAATGCCTGTATGTTGGGGTGACATCGGGCAGAAGAAGATAGGGAGCATTGAGGTGAATGAGGCTACAAATGAATAGTTGGAAAAGACCAAGGCCTTTATGAAGGCGGCAAAAGATAGACAGAAGTCGTATGCTGACAAGAGACGTAGAGCGATTGAATTCAAGGTGGGGGATAGAGTCATGCTGAAGGTATCGTCTTGGAAAGGGATCATCCGGTTTAGGAAGCGGGGAAAGTTAAGTCTGAGGTACATAGGGTCTTTCCTAATCATTTCCTGAGTTGGAGAGGTGGCCTATCGACTGGAGTTACCCGATGAGTTAAGTGGGATACATCCGACATTCCATGTGTCTCACCTAAGAAAGTGCTTAGCCGATGAAGATATGATCGTGCCACTGGAGGATATCGAGGTGGATGAACAACTCAATTATATGGAGCAACCAATGGCCATCATCGATAGAATAGAGTAGTGGCTAAGGAGTAAAGTGGTTCCACTTGTGCGAGTACACTGGAGACACAAGAAGGGATCCGAGTCTACGTGGGAGACCGAGGAAGAGATGAGACAGTATTATCCACAGCTGTTCGAGGAGTGACAGGTATCGGGGTCGAAACCTATATAAGGGGGGTGGACTTGTAACACCCGGAAAGTTCAGCATGAAGAAAAGAAAAGAAAGCAAGGGGGAAAAAGTGAATTATTGTAAAACAAGGGTTTAAAAGCTGGCAAGGGCCAAACTTAGAATTATTCTGAAACTTTGGGAATAGAATCTAAGTGTTAAGTATTGATGAATAAGGAAAGATTATGCTTGTTTAATGTTTCTAATGTTTATTTCTCTTCTTATGGTCTGCTGTTATGGATGATATTTATTATGTTTCATGTTATGTGATTATTAAAACAATGAATATTTTAAAAGTATTATTTCTAACCAAGTGGACACAAAGAAATAAAAGAAGACAGTGTAACCTAATGAATGTTACCTCCGGGCCCTTATAATGAATGAAAAGCCTTGCAAGCACAATGAATAAAGGTGCACGACCTTGTTATTCTTAGCTCAACTAATGTGCGGCTGTTTTAGCCCATGAGGATGCACATCTATAGTCTTATCCTTGTGATTGACCAAAGTATGATAAATGGGACCCGTATTCATGTACAGGCTTCGTGCTTAGCAGTGTGAGTCAACTATCGATGGGTTAGCTACATGATAAACGTTTGCCGATAGGGGTTTGGCATATGTTGCCAACCAACAATGTAGGCTCTTGCTTTGTGCAATCCTAGTTAATGAAAGAGAAATATAATGAAAGAAAGAAAGATAAAGAATCTCTTAATGATTGCTTATGTATAATGATGAATGATCACCAAGTGAAGTTTACAAAAGTATATTTTCTATATTATTAAACTAGAACTCACTCAGCAACACTGAATTTTTATATGCATATTAGTTGGCAGGTAATGGTGTTGCTGGGAATGGCACGAGGTTGAAGCTACCTGGCAAATAAAGACTAGCATCCATGGCACGCTAAAAAGTTATTTTTATTTTGAAATGCAACCTGATGTTCTTTTGTTTATAAGTGAAGGCGGAGCACCAGAAGCCATATGGGAATATCCAACCCTTGGATATACTTGAGTGGAAATGGGAGCACATCACCATGGACTTCATTACGAAGTTACCACGTACGGCAAGGGGATACGATGCCATATGGGTGATAGTTGATCGTCTGACGAAGAGTGCCAACTTTCTACCCATCCGTGAGACGTATTCATTTGAGAGGTTGGCAGATCTTTTCATTAAAGAGATAGTGACTTGTCATGGTGTACCGGTGTCTATCGTGTCTGACCGTGACACTCCGTTTACATCTAAGTTTTAGATAAGATTTCATGATATGATGGGGACTAGGTTACATATCAGTACGGCTTACCTTCCTCAGATAGACGATCAGTCGGAGAGGACAATTCAGACGATGGAGGATATTCTACGAGCATGCGTCATTCATTTTGAAGGAAGTTAGGACGAACACTTACTGTTAGCCGAATTCTCATATAACAACAGTTATCATGCCACTATTGGTATGCCTCCATATGAGATGCTATACGGTAGGAAGTGTAGAATGCCTGTATGTTGGGGTGACATCGGGCAGAAGGAGATAAGGAGCATTGAGGTGATCGAGGCTACAAATGAAAAGTTGGAAAAGATTAAGGCCTTTATGAAGGCGGCAAAAGATAGACAGAAGTCGTATGCTGACAAGAGACGTAGAGCGATTGAATTCAAGGTGGGGGATAGAGTCATGCTGAAGGTCTCGCCTTGGAAAGGGATCATCCGGTTTAGGAAGTGGGGAAAGTTAAGTCCGAGGTACATAGGGTCTTTCCAAATCATTGCCTGAGTTGGAGAGGTGGCCTATCGACTGGAGTTACCCGATGAGTTAAATTGGATTCATCCAACATTCAATGTATCTTACCTAAGAAAGTGCTTAGCCGATGAAGATATGATCGTGCCATTGGAGGATATCGAGGTGGATGAACACCTCAATTATGTGGAGCAGCCAATGGCCATCATCGATAGAATAGAGAAGAGGCTAAGGAATAAAGTGGTTCCACTTGTGCGAGTACACTGGAGACACAAGAAGGGATCTGAGTCTACGTGGGAGACTGAGGAAGAGATGAGACAGAATTATCCACAGCTGTTCAAGGAGTGACAGGTATCGGGGAGGAAACCTATATAAGGGGGGTGGACTTGTAACACCCGAAAAGTTCAGCATGAAGAAAAGAAATAAAAGCAAGAGGGAAAAAGAGAATTATTGTAAAACAAGGGGTTAAAAGCGGGCAACGGCCAAACTTAGAATTATTCTGAAACTTTGGGAATAGAATCTAAGTGTTAAGTATTGAGGAATAAGGAAAGATTATGCTTGTTTAATGTTTCTAATGTTTATTTCTCTTCTTATGGCCTGCTGTTATGGTTGATATTTATTATGTTTCATGTTATGTGATTATTAAAACAATGAATATTTTAAAAGTATTATTTCTAACCAAGTGGACACAAAGAAATAAAATAAGACAGTGCCACCTAATGAATGCTACCCCAGGGCCCTTATGATGAATGAAAAGACTTGCAAGCACAATGAAAGGAGGTGCATGACCTTGTTGTCATTATCTCAACTGATGTGTGGTTGTTTTAGCCCATGAGGATGCACATCTGGGGTCTTATCCTTGTGATTGACCAAAGTATGATGAATGGGACCCGTATTCATAAGCAGACTTCATGCTTAGCAGTGTGGGTCAACTATCGATGGGTTAGCTACCACGATAAATGTTTGCCGACAGGGGTTTGGCATCTGTTGCCAACCAACAATGTAGGCTCTTGCATTGTGCAATCCTAGTTAATGAAAGAGAAAGATAATGAAAGAAAAAAAGATAAAGAATCTCTTAATGATTGATTATGTATAATGATGAATGATCACCAAGTGAAGTTACAAAAGTATATTTTCTATATTATTAAACTAAAACTCACTCAGCAACGCTGACTTTTTATATGCATATCAGTTGGCAGGTAATGGTGTTGCTGGGAATGGCACGAGGTTGAAGCTATCTGGCAAATAAAGATTGGCATCCATGGCATGCTGAAAAGTTATTTTTTTTTTTGAAATGCAACTAGATGTTCTTTTGTAACTACCAACAACAATGTATTTCTTGGCAAAAACAATGGTTAATGAATGCTATGGTTTTTATTAAATTATTCCTCTAGAAAGTTTTCTTGTTTTGATGAACCTGAATGTGTTTTAATATGAAAAGTGCTATGAATGACCAACTATGGGGTTTCCGGGAAAGGGCCTTACATTTGAGTTTCTCTAACTTCAGCCCAATACACTAGCGACCAACACTTACACCCGTAAAGTGCCTCAAATGGTGCACACATAATACTCATATGGTAACTATTATTATAAGAGAACTCAAACAATGGAAAGTGAGTATCCTACTTGCCTCTAAAGTCAATAACAGAAGCCCTCAACATATCCACCAAGGTCTAAATCATATACTTACTCTCACCATCAGTCTGAGGGTGATAAGCCGTACTCATGTCAAGACGTGTTCACAATACACTTTGTAAACTCTTCTAAAATCATGACGTGAACTGGCTATCGCGATCTAAGATGATCGACGTCGGTACTCCATGTCTGGCCATATCTCGTTGATATAGATGCTTGCCAACTTTTCCGTATTGTAGTTATCATGAATAGAATAGGAAGTGGGCAGATTTGGTCATTCAATCCGCAATGACCAAATTTGAATCGTTCCCACTACTAGTTCTCGGCAGCTTCGTGATGAAGTCCATAGTAATGTTTTTCCAATTCCATTCCAATATTTTAGGCTGTTGTAACAGGCTAGATGGTCTTTGACATTTTGCCTTAATTGTTAAACAATTCAAATACTTGCTCACATAGAACACTATGTCCTTTTTCATTCCAGGCTAACAATACAAGTCCTTAAGATATCAGCACTGGAATGAATAGAATACTTAAGAGTTATGTATCTAGTCTAGCACCAATATTTGCATATTCCCCATAAATGGTACCCAAATTCACTTAATAAAGTACAATCCTTCATCATCCTTTTACATAAGCTTGTCGAGACCTCTCAATGCCTCATCATGTATATTTAGTTCCTTTATTGCTTCAACCTGAGTAGCAACAATATGGGTTTTGATACCAGAATGAATCATCATTCCAAATGCCCTGATTCACACAGGTTTGACTCTTTACTTCTGTCTCAACGCATTAGCGACCGTATTTGCCTTTCTCGAGTGATACTAGATTTCACAGTCATAGTCACTAAACAACTCAATCCAACGTCTTTATCTCATGTTCATTTCCTTTTGATCAAAACAATGTTGAAGATTTTTGGGGCTAGTATAGATAACTCACTTAGTATCATATAGGATATATCTCCAATTCCTAAGAGAGAAGACCACTACACCTAGCCTAGGTCATGGATGTAGTTTTTCTTATGATTCTTGAGTTGTTGTGACACATAAGTGATCACTTTATCTTTTTGCATCAACATACAGCCCAGTGTTTAGTGTGATGCATCATAATATATAACAAATCCATCTTACCATTCGGGGAGCACCATGATTAGTGCATTACACATTTTGTCCTTAAAGGTTAGAAATAGTTCTTCTTGCCTAGAACCACAGTCGAATTTCCTATCGTTCTGCGTCAACAACATAATAGGTTGAGTAATCTTCGAAAAGTTTGCGATAAATCGCCTGTAATAGGCAGCCGATCCTAAGAACTATCAGATTTGTAAAGGCATATTAAGGTGCCTCCCAATTAGTAACAACCTCAATTTTACAAAGGTCCACATGAATTCGCTTCTCGTTCATCAAATGTCCAAGAAACTTCCCTTCTCGAAGCCAAAACTCACACTTGGAGAGCTTGGCATAGAGTTTGCTTTTCCTAATAACTCCAGAATTATTACTATATGTCTCTCATGATCCTCCTTTATCCTAGAATAAATTAGGATACCGCCAATGAACACTAAGGCAAGTTTATCTGGATATAGCCTGCACATGTGATTCATTCGATCCATGAACACCGCAGCTGCATTTGTTAACCTTGTCTCCAGGGTGTGGGAAAGTACTCTTTCTAGAAAAAGCTCTCCTAGGAGTTCATACTCCATAAGGCATAAAAGTTCTTTTCATGGATTGCGTCACCGGTCTATGTCCATGCACTAGGATGGCTCGGAGCACTGGCACCGATTGACAATGTAGCATCTCCTTTCGCTTAGAGTCGGATGAAATCATGATGATAGAAGGAGGAACATAATATAATTAATATATATATATAAAAGTACTCTCTCAAGTAGATATAGTAGTTAAATAGGAGATAAACGTTTACCGACAGGGGTTCGGCATCTGTTGCAAACCAACAATGTAGGCTCTTGCTTTGTGCAATCCTAGTTAATGAAAGAGAAAGATAATAAAAGAAAGAATGATAAAGAATCTCTTAATGATTAATTATGTATAATGATGAATGATCACCAAGTGAAGTTTACAAAAGTATATTTTCTATATTATTAAACTAGAACTCATTCAGCAACACTGACTTTTTATATGCATATCAGTTGGCAGGTAATGGTGTTGCTGGGAATGGCACGAGGTTGAAGCTACCTGGCAAATAAAGACTGGCATCCATGGCACGCTGAAAAGTTATTTTTATTTTGAAATGCAACTAGATGTTCTTTTGTTTATAAGTGACGACGGGGCACCAGAGGCCATATGGGAAGATCCAACCCTTGTATATACACGAGTGGAAATGGGAGCACATCACCATGGACTTCATTCCAAAGTAACCACGTACGGCAAGGAGATACGATGCCATATGGGTGATAGTTGATCGTCTGACGAAGAGTGCCCACTTTTTACCGATCCATGAGACGTATTCATCTGAGAGGTTGGCAGATCTTTTCATCAAAGAGATAGTGACTTGTCATGGTGTACCGGTGTCTATCGTGTCTGACCATGACACTCGGTTTACATCTAAGTTTTGAAAAAGATTTCATGATGTGATGGGGACGAGGTTACATATCAGTACGGCTTACCATCCTCAGATAGACGGTCCGTCGGAGAGGACAATTCAGACGCTGGAGGATATTCTACGAGCATGCTTCATTCATTTCGAAGGAAGTTAGGACGAACACTTACCGTTAGCCGAATTCTCCTATAACAACAGTTATCATGCCACTATTGGTATGCCTCCATATGAGATGCTATACGGTAGGAAGTGTAGAATGCCTGTATGTTGGGGTGACATCGGGCAGAAGGAGATAGGGAGCATTGAGGTGATCGAGGCTACAAATGAAAAGTTGGAAAAGATTAAGGCCTTTATGAAGGTGGCAAAAGATAGACAGAAGTCGTATGCTGACAAGAGACGTAGAGCGATTGAATTCAAGGTGGGGGATAGAGTCATGCTGAAGGTCTCGCCTTGGAAAGGGATCATCCGGTTTAGGAAGTGGGGAAAGTTAAGTACGAGGTACATAGGGTCTTTCCATATCATTGCCTGAGTTGGAGAGGTGGCCTATCGACTGGAGTTACCCGATGAGTTAAGTGGGATTCATCCAACATTCAATGTATCTTACCTAAGAAAGTGCTTAGCCGATGAAGATATGATCGTGCCACTGGAGGATATCGAGGTGGATGAACAACTCAATTATGTGGAGCAGCCAATGGCCATCATCGATAGAATAGAGAAGAGGCTAAGGAATAAAGTGGTTCCACTTGTGCGAGTACACTGGAGACACAAGAAGGGATCTGAGTCTACGTGGGAGACTGAGGAAGAGATGAGACAGTATTATCCACAGCTGTTCGAGGAGTGACATGTATCGGGGACGAAACCTATATAAGGGAGGTGGACTTGTAACACCCTGAAAGTTCAGCATGAAGAAAAGAATGGAAAGCAAGGGGGAAAAAGAGAATTATTGTAAAACAAGGGTTTAAAAGCGGGCAAGGGCTAAACTTAGAATTATTCTGAAACTTTGGGAATAGAATCTAAGTGTTAAGTATTGACGAATAAGGAAAGATTATGCATGTTTAATGTTTCTAATGTTTATTTCTCTTCTTATGGTCTGCTGTTATGGATGATATTTATTATGTTTCAAGTTATGTGATTATTAAAACAATGAATATTTTAAAAGTATTATTTCTAACCAAGTGGACACAAAGAAATAAAAGAAGACAGTGTAACCTAATGAATGTTACCCCCGGGCCCTTATAATGAATGAAAAGCCTTGCAAGCACAATGAATAAAGGTACACGACCTTGTTATCATTAGCTCAACTGATGTGCGGCTGTTTTAGCCCATGAGGATGCACATCTGGGGTCTTATCCTTGTGATTGACCAAAGTATGATGAATGGGACCCGTATTCATAAGCAAGCTTCATGCTTAGCAGTGTGAGTCAACTGTCGATGGGTTAGCTACCATGATAAACGTTTGCCGACAGGGGTTCGGCATCTGTTGCCAACCAACAATGTAGGCTCTTGCTTTGTGCAATCCTAGTTAATGAAAGAGAAAGATAATGAAAGAACGAAAGATAAAGAATCTCTTAATGATTGATTATATATAATGATGAATGATCACCAAGTGAAGTTTACAAAAGTATATTTTCTATATTATTAAACTAGAACTCATTCAGCAACACTGACTTTTTATATGCATATCAGTTTGGCAGGTAATGGTGTTGCTGGGAATGGCACGAGGTTGAAGCTACTTCGAAAATAAAGACTTGCATCCATGGCACGCTGAAAAGTTATTTTTATTTTGAAATGCAACTAGATGTTCTTTTGTTTATAAGTGAAGGCGGAGCACCAGAGGCCATACGGGAAGATCCAACCCTTGGATATACCCGAGTGGAAATGGGAGCACATCACCATGGACTTCATTCCAAAGTTACCACGTACGGCAAGGGGATACGATGCCATATGGGTGATAGTTGATCGTCTGACGAAGAGTGCCCACTTTCTACCGATCCGTGAGACGTATTCATCTGAGAGGTTGGCAGATCTTTTCATTAAAGAGATAGTGACTTGTCATGGTGTACCGGTGTCTATTGTGTCTGACCGTGATACTCGGTTTACATCTAAGTTTTGAAAAAGATTTCATGATGTGATGGGGACGAGGTTACATATCAGTACGGCTCACCATCATCAGATAAACGGTCAGTCAGAGAGGACAATTCAGACGCTGGAGGATATTCTACGAGCATGCGTCATTCGTTTCGAAGGAAGTTAGGACTAACACTTACCGTTAGCCGAATTCTCCTATAACAACAGTTATCATGCCACTATTGGTATGCCTCCATATGAGATGCTATACGGTAGGAAGTGTAGAATGCCTGTATGTTGGAGTGACATTGGGCAGAAGGAGATAGGGAGCATTAAGGTGATCGAGGCTACGAATGAAAAGTTGGAAAAGATTAAGGCCTCTATGAAGGTGGCAAAAGATAGACAGAAGTCGTATGCCGACAAGAGACATTGAGCGATTTAATTCAAGGTGGGTGATAGAGTCATGCTGAAGGTCTCGCCTTGGAAAGGGATCATCCGGTTTAGGAAGCGGATAAAGTTAAGTCCGAGGTACATAGGGTCTTTCCAAATCATTTCCTGAGTTGGAGAGGTGGCCTATCGACTGGAGTTACCCGATGAGTTAAGTGGGATTCATCCGACATTCCATGTGTCTCACCTAAGAAAGTGCTTAGCCGATGAAGATATGATCGTGCCACTGGAGGATATCGAGGTGGATGAACAACTCAATTATATGGAGCAACCAATGGCCATCATCGATAGAATAGAGTAGAGGCTAAGGAGTAAAGTGGTTCCACTTGTGCGAGTACACTGGAGACACAAGAAGGGATCCGATCTACGTGGGAGACCGAGGAAGAGATGAGACAGTATTATCCACAGCTGTTCGAGGAGTGACAGGTATCGGGGTCAAAACCTATATAAGGGGGGTGGACTTGTAACACCCGGAAAGTTCAGCATGAAGAAAAGAAAAGAAAGCAAGGGGGAAAAAGTGAATTATTGTAAAACAAGGGTTTAAAAGCTGGCAAGGGCCAAACTTAGAATTATTCTGAAACTTTGGGAATAGAATCTAAGTGTTAAGTATTGACGAATAAGGAAAGATTATGCTTGTTTAATGTTTCTAATGTTTATTTCTCTTCTTATGGTCTGCTGTTATGGATGATATTTATTATGTTTCATGTTATGTGATTATTAAAACAATGAATATTTTAAAAGTATTATTTCTAACCAAGTGGACACAAAGAAATAAAAGAAGACTGTGTAACCTAATGAATGTTACCTCCGGGCCCTTATAATGAATGAAAAGCCTTGCAAGCACAATGAATAAAGGTGCACGACCTTGTTATTCTTAGCTCAACTAATGTGCGGCTGTTTTAGCCCATGAGGATGCACATCTATGGTCTTATCCTTGTGATTGACCAAAGTATGATAAATGGGACCCGTATTCATAAACAGGCTTCATGCTTAGCAGTGTGAGTCAACTGTTGATGGGTTAGCTACCATGATAAACGTTCGCCGATAAGGGTTTGGCATATGTTGCCAACCAACAATGTAGGCTCTTGCTTTGTGCAATCCTAGTTAATGAAAGAGAAATATAATGAAAGAAAGAAAGATAAAGAATCTCTTAATGATTGCTTATGTATAATGATGAATGATCACCAAGTGAAGTTTACAAAAGTATATTTTCTATATTATTAAACTAGAACTCACTCAGCAACACTGAATTTTTATATGCATATTAGTTGGCAGGTAATGGTGTTGCTGGGAATGGCACGAGGTTGAAGCTACCTGGCAAATAAAGACTAGCATCCATGGCACGCTAAAAAGTTATTTTTATTTTGAAATGCAACCTGATGTTCTTTTGTTTATAAGTGAAGGCGGAGCACCAGAAGCCATATGGGAATATCCAACCCTTGGATATACTTGAGTGGAAATGGGAGCACATCACCATGGACTTCATTACGAAGTTACCACGTACGGCAAGGGGATACGATGCCATATGGGTGATAGTTGATCGTCTGACGAAGAGTGCCAACTTTCTACCGATCCGTGAGACGTATTCATTTGAGAGGTTGGCAGATCTTTTCATTAAAGAGATAGTGACTTGTCATGGTGTACCGGTGTCTATCGTGTCTGACCGTGACACTCCGTTTACATCTAAGTTTTAGATAAGATTTCATGATATGATGGGGACTAGGTTACATATCAGTACGGCTTACCATCCTCAGATAGACGATCAGTCGGAGAGGACAATTCAGACGATGGAGGATATTCTACGAGCATGCGTCATTCATTTTGAAGGAAGTTAGGACGAACACTTACTGTTAGCTGAATTCTCATATAACAACAATTATCATGCCACTATTGGTATGCCTCCATATGAGATGCTATACGGTAGGAAGTGTAGAATGCCTGTATGTTGGGGTGACATCGGGCAGAAGGAGATAGGGAGCATTGAGGTGATCGAGGCTACAAATGAAAAGTTGGAAAAGATTAAGGCCTTTATGAAGGCGGCAAAAGATAGACAGAAGTCGTATGCTGACAAGAGACGTAGAGCGATTGAATTCAAGGTGGGGGATAGAGTCATGCTGAAGGTCTCGCCTTGGAAAGGGATCATCCGGTTTAGGAAGTGGGGAAAGTTAAGTCCGAGGTACATAGGGTCTTTCCAAATCATTGCCTGAGTTGGAGAGGTGGCCTATCGACTGGAGTTACCCGATGAGTTAAGTGGGATTCATCCAACATTCAATGTATCTTACCTAAGAAAGTGCTTAGCCGATGAAGATATGATCATGCCACTGGAGGATATCGAGGTGGATGAACAACTCAATTATGTGGAGCAGCCAATGGCCATCATCGATAGAATAGAGAAGAGGCTAAGGAATAAAGTGGTTCCACTTGTGCGAGTACACTGGAGACACAAGAAGGGATCTGAGTCTACGTGGGAGACTGAGGAAGAGATGAGACAGAATTATCCACAGCTGTTCAAGGAGTGACAGGTATCGGGGACGAAACCTATATAAGGGGGGTGGACTTGTAACACCCGAAAAGTTCAGCATGAAGAAAAGAAATAAAAGCAAGAGGGAAAAAGAGAATTATTGTAAAACAAGGGGTTAAAAGCGGGCAACGGCCAAACTTAGAATTATTCTGAAACTTTGGGAATAGAATCTAAGTGTTAAGTATTGAGGAATAAGGAAAGATTATGCTTGTTTAATGTTTCTAATGTTTATTTCTCTTCTTATGGCCTGCTGTTATGGTTGATATTTATTATGTTTCATGTTATGTGATTATTAAAACAATGAATATTTTAAAAGTATTATTTCTAACCAAGTGGACACAAAGAAATAAAATAAGACAGTGCCACCTAATGAATGCTACCCCAGGGCCCTTATGATGAATGAAAAGACTTGCAAGCACAATGAAAGGAGGTGCATGACCTTGTTGTCATTATCTCAACTGATGTGTGGTTGTTTTAGCCCATGAGGATGCACATCTGGGGTCTTATCCTTGTGATTGACCAAAGTATGATGAATGGGACCCGTATTCATAAGCAGACTTCATGCTTAGCAGTGTGGGTCAACTATCGATGGGTTAGCTACCACGATAAATGTTTGCCGACAGGGGTTTGGCATCTGTTGCCAACCAACAATGTAGGCTCTTGCATTGTGCAATCCTAGTTAATGAAAGAGAAAGATAATGAAAGAAAAAAAGATAAAGAATCTCTTAATGATTGATTATGTATAATGATGAATGATCACCAAGTGAAGTTACAAAAGTATATTTTCTATATTATTAAACTAAAACTCACTCAGCAACGCTGACTTTTTATATGCATATCAGTTGGCAGGTAATGGTGTTGCTGGGAATGGCACGAGGTTGAAGCTATCTGGCAAATAAAGATTGGCATCCATGGCATGCTGAAAAGTTATTTTTTTTTTGAAATTCAACTAGATGTTCTTTTGTAACTACCAACAACAATGTATTTCTTGGCAAAAACAATGGTTAATGAATGCTATGGTTTTTATTAAATTATTCCTCTAGAAAGTTTTCTTGTTTTGATGAACCTGAATGTGTTTTAATATGAAAAGTGCTATGAATGACCAACTATGGGGTTTCCGGGAAAGGGCCTTACATTTGAGTTTCTCTAACTTCAGCCCAATACACTAGCGACCAACACTTACACCCGTAAAGTGCCTCAAATGGTGCACACATAATACTCATATGGTAACTATTATTATAAGAGAACTCAAACAATGGAAAGTGAGTATCCTACTTGCCTCTAAAGTCAATAACAGAAGCCCTCAACATATCCACCAAGGTCTAAATCATATACTTACTCTCACCATCAGTCTGAGGGTGATAAGCCGTACTCATGTCAAGACGTGTTCACAATACACTTTGTAAACTCTTCTAAAATCATGACGTGAACTGGCTATCGCGATCTAAGATGATCGACGTCGGTACTCCATGTCTGGCCATATCTCGTTGATATAGATGCTTGCCAACTTTTCCGTATTGTAGTTATCATGAATAGAATAGGAAGTGGGCAGATTTGGTCATTCAATCCGCAATGACCAAATTTGAATCGTTCCCACTACTAGTTCTCGGCAGCTTCGTGATGAAGTCCATAGTAATGTTTTTCCAATTCCATTCCAATATTTTAGGCTGTTGTAACAGGCTAGATGGTCTTTGACATTTTGCCTTAATTGTTAAACAATTCAAATACTTGCTCACATAGAACACTATGTCCTTTTTCATTCCAGGCTAACAATACAAGTCCTTAAGATATCAGCACTGGAATGAATAGAATACTTAAGAGTTATGTATCTAGTCTAGCACCAATATTTGCATATTCCCCATAAATGGTACCCAAATTCACTTAATAAAGTACAATCCTTCATCATCCTTTTACATAAGCTTGTCGAGACCTCTCAATGCCTCATCATGTATATTTAGTTTCTTTATTGCTTCAACCTGAGTAGCAACAATATGGGTTTTGATACCAGAATGAATCATCATTCCGAATGCCCTGATTCACACAGGTTTGACTCTTTACTTCTGTCTCAACGCATTAGCGACCGTATTTGCCTTTCTCGAGTGATACTAGATTTCACAGTCATAGTCACTAAACAACTCAATCCAACGTCTTTATCTCATGTTCATTTCCTTTTGATCAAAACAATGTTGAAGATTTTTGGGGCTAGTATAGATAACTCACTTAGTATCATATAGGATATATCTCCAATTCCTAAGAGAGAAGACCACTACACCTAGCCTAGGTCATGGATGTAGTTTTTCTTATGATTCTTGAGTTGTTGTGACACATAAGTGATCACTTTATCTTTTTGCATCAACATACAGCCCAGTGTTTAGTGTGATGCATCATAATATATAACAAATCCATCTTACCATTCGGGGAGCACCATGATTAGTGCATTACACATTTTGTCCTTCAAGGTTAGAAATAGTTCTTCTTGCCTAGAACCACAGTCGAATTTCCTATCGTTCTGCGTCAACAACATAATAGGTTGAGTAATCTTCGAAAAGTTTGCGATAAATCGCCTGTAATAGCCCGCCGATCCTAAGAACTATCAGATTTGTAAAGGCATATTAAGGTGCCTCCCAATTAGTAACAACCTCAATTTTACAAAGGTCCACATGAATTCGCTTCTCGTTCATCAAATGTCCAAGAAACTTCCCTTCTCGAAGCCAAAACTCACACTTGGAGAGCTTGGCATAGAGTTTGCTTTTCCTAATAACTCCAGAATTATTACTATATGTCTCTCATGATCCTCCTTTATCCTAGAATAAATTAGGATACCGCCAATGAACACTAAGGCAAGTTTATCTGGATATAGCCTGCACATGTGATTCATTCGATCCATGAACACCGCAGGTGCATTTGTTAACCTCGTCTCCAGGGTGTGGGAAAGTACTCTTTCTAGAAAAAGCTCTCCTAGGAGTTCATACTCCATAAGGCATAAAAGTTCTTTTCATGGATTGCGTCACCGGTCTATGTCCATGCACTAGGATGGCTCGGAGCACTGGCACCGATTGACAATGTAGCATCTCCTTTCGCTTAGAGTCGGATGAAATCATGATGATAGAAGGAGGAACATAATATAATTAATATATATATATAAAAGTACTCTCTCAAGTAGATATAGTAGTTAAATAGCAGATAAGGCAAACCACTAAGCACAACTAATAGCATATTAAGCATACATATGTATATCAATGCACACATAATCCTATTATGTATGCTACAGAAGGTACTTAGATTATAGTCTAGGTCCTGTAATCCACCTAATTCTTTATAACTAATGGCTTTGACTCCAATGTGTCACACCCTACTAGTAACTGAAACACGAGGATGATATCGATGAAATTGTCATAACACATCTGGGGGACTAATAGAATCTCTAAAGAAATTCTCCATCAAAGGATAATGACATCACCAAACACAAAAGAGTAAGTGTCAAGAATAATCAATATCGTAACATGTAACATCCGGAAAAAAAATTCAGTAAAAAGAAAAGAAAAGAAAGTAAGGGAGAAAATAAGGGTATTACTTCAAAGCAAGGGGTTAAAAGTGTGCAAGGGGCAAACCTACCCATAATGGGTTCAAAAAAATTGATATGGTCGCCCATACCCCTCTCTCTCATGCACAATTATCCGGTTTTAGAAACAAGAAGCTCCCATCCGGGTTTTAGAGAGAGAAAGTGGAAAATTCTTCAAGAAGGTAATATTTTAAAGAGTTTTATTCTCGGTTTCAGTTGGGTTTTAACTTCTTGACCGATCTTTGTGTGTTTCTGTGTGTTTAATTGCTTCTTTTTGTGTGTTTAGGTGTTAGAACTCCAGGTATTGCTCTCGGGTTTGCTCTGTTTGACTTAAAAGCTATTAAGGTGAGTTCTAGATCCCTTCTTTTATTGATTTTCTACTTGTTTGAGGCTGATATGCGTACTGAAAAATGATGTTACTAGGCAAAACTATTTATTCCACTGTTAAAATGACTTTTTATGAAAATGTATGTGTTTTAAAGATTTCCATAATGTTGAATGATTGCTTGTTATGTTTAAGTGTGTATAACTGATAGATTTAAGCTAAGAATATGATTAAAATGATGCTTGGGATTAGAAACTGCGTAAGTTGGATTGCAGGTGTAGCATGCTATCCGCTGTGGGCTTTGTATGTCCGCTTTGGACTC
Organism: Flaveria sonorensis; assembly: GCA_025506505.1. Classification (NCBI taxonomy): domain Eukaryota; kingdom Viridiplantae; phylum Streptophyta; class Magnoliopsida; order Asterales; family Asteraceae; genus Flaveria; species Flaveria sonorensis. Next base: position 27,549,291 of record CM046423.1, on the reverse strand, counting down.
TTAGAGAATTATGAATGCTGTCCGCTGTGGATACTAAGTGTCCGCTGTGGACACTTAGCATGTTGTCCGCTGTTATTCAACATTAAGCTAAGGGAGGGTTCTTATCATTTTTAATGACTCAAACAACTGAATTAAAATCAAAACCAATTTTTAAACATGATTAGTAAGTCCAATTGACTCGACCAAATATTCAAATCGACCTGGTAAAAAGGCTTTTGTAAATAGGTCAGCCAACTGTTTTTCAGTTTGTGATTTGAATTAAATTAATTAAACCTTTTTCAGAGTTATCTCTAAGAAAATGATATCGAATTTCGATATGTTTTGTTTTTGAGTATTGAACAGGATTAGCTGTAATAAACATAGCAGTAGTGTTATTAATGTAAATAGGGGTTTTAAGAAAATTGAACCCGTAATTCCAATAGTTGGTTTTGTAACCAAAGGATTTGAGAATATCCTACTGAAGTAGCTATGTATTCAGCTTCTGCGGTTGAAACAAAGTCATCTGTTTGTTTCTTACATTGCCATGAGACTAATCTGGGACCTAAAAACTGACAACCACCCGTAGTAGATTTACGATCTTGACAACATCCTCCATAATCACTATCCGTATATCCATGTAGCTCGAAGTTACCTTCATAAGGATACCATAGCCCTAAAGCTGGTTTTCCTTTAAGATTCCTAAATATTCATTTAACAACAATTAGGTGGGATTCCTTCAGGTCAGATTGATACCTGGCATAGACACAAACAGCATACATTATATCATGTCTAGATGCAGTAAGATATATCAAAGAACCAATCATCAATCTGTATAAAGTTTGGTGGATAGATTTTCCTTTCTAATCAGGTTTAATCTTGGAATTTATGTCAACTGGAGTTCTTATGGATTGACAATCTAGCAGTTTAAATTTCTTCAAGATTTTATCAACGAATTTCTCTTGGTTGATAAAAATTCCATCAGCAGACTGCTTCACTTGAAGTCCAAGGAAAAAATTAATTTCCCCCATAGAACTCATTTGGAAACGAGACTTCATTATTTCTTCAAATTCATTGCACAACTTTGGACTTGTAGAACCAAATATGATATCATCAACATACACTTAAACACATAAGAGATCATCAGGATCCTTCTTTATAAACAAAGTAGGATCGATTTTCCCTCGCATGTATCGATGTTGGATTAAGTGTTGTGATAATGTTTCATACCAGATTCTAGGAGCTTGATGTAAACCATACAAAGCTTTGCTAAGCTTGTACACATGATGAGGAAATTCTGAGTCTTCAGAACCCGGAGGTTGCTTGACATACACATCATCAATGATTGGTCCATACAAGAAAGCACCTTTAACGTCCGTTTGGTACACCTTAAATTTCATGAATGATGCATAAGCCAGGAAGACACGAATTGATTCAAGTCTTGCAACTGGAGCAAATACTTCATCATAATCTATTCCTTTTTCTTGGGTGTAATCTGTGCAACTAGTCTCGCTTTGTTGTGAACAACAATTCCCTAATCGTCTGTTTTGTTTCTAAACAACCATTTTGTGCCTATGGCATTTTCTCCTTCAGGTAAATCCACAAGCTTCCATACTTCCTATTTACAGAATTGCAATAATTCTTCTTACATTGCCTCAAACCAACCATTTCCTTTAACGCTTCGGTGACGTTTTTAGGAATAATTTGAGATAGAAAACACAAGTATAAGCAAAGGTTTGCTTGTTCTGATTGACTTCTCATAGTTCTCTCATTCAATGGACCGATAATTTGAGATGTAGGATGGTTCTTGTGAACATGAGATGTTGGAATCTCATTCCCTTGAACATGAACATCCAGATTAGATTGGTTCAAGTCGGAAAACTTATGCAATAAATTCAAAGAATATGGATTGAAATTTGGAACTTGAGTCGGTGAGTTGTTAAAATAATCAAGATTATCAGTACTAACTACATCACCAGAAATCGATGACGTTCCGGACTCAGGTTGTATAATTTCAGGACCATCATTAGGAAAAGGTTATGAAACATTTGAATTTTCTAAAACGGGATGCTCTTGAGCTTGTTGAGGTCGAAATATAGAATCTCTAACAAATGAGAAAAATGGATAATCTGGGCTTGAGTCATTCATATCATTAGAATCAGAATCATCGCTGAAAGAACCAAGATCTCCTGCTTGATTTTTCTTTTCACCTGTAAATTCAAACAAGTTAGAATGAAAAGAGTTTGACAATGAATCAAAATCAAATAACCAAGCGGGACCATTTGCAACTGATGGAAAAGAGTTTTCAAGAAATTTAACGTTGAATGTTTCAAGGATAACATTTGTCCTAGAGTTATAAACTCTATAGGCTTTTGAAACCGACGAAGATCCAACGAAAAATCCTTCATCAGATTTTGAATCAAATTTTCCTAGCTGATCACTTGAATTTAAAATCAAAACTAGACAACCAAAATATTTAAAAAATCTATATTAGGTTTCCTGCCAAACATCAACTCATAAGGAGTTTTCTGTTTATCTTTCACAATCAATGAACGATTCTGCACAAAACATATAGTGGATATGGCTTCATCCCAGAAAGTGATTGGAATTTTGGCATCTGCTAACATAGACCGTACTGCTTCAATCAAAGTTCTGTTTTTCCTTTCAGCACTGAACTGACGAGCAATACCTTTTTTCTTCACAAAACATGTCAATATTACTATTTTTAAATTCCATTCCATTATCACTTCTAATTATTTTGACCTTTTGATCTAATTATTTTCTACTTTAATGATGAATTCTTTTAATAATTCAGCAGTTTCAGATTTAGCATGTAAAAAGAAAACCCAAGAAATTCTTGTAAAGTCATCAATGATAACTAAACAATAAGATTTCTTTCCAATACTCCGAACATTTGTTGGTTCGAATAGGTCCATATGCAACATCTGGAGAAGTTTGGAATTTGAGTTTATCTGCTTGGGCTTATAAGATGCTCTGTGTTGCTTTCCCCTTAAACATGCTGAGCAGAGATTAGTTGTGGCAAACTTCTTTGTTGGAAGACCTACAACATGATTTCCTGCTACAAGCTTGTTCATGTTCTTGAAATTGGAATGCCCGAAACGTCTATGCCAAAGCTGACTTTCGTCATTTGATGCTTGAGCAATTAGGCATGTCGTTTCTGTGGAAGGATCACCTTGAGACATATCTAACTTGTATACACCTCGATCTCGAACAGCTTTAACAACTACCCACTCTTTGCTAATCTGAAAACCTGGCTTCAAAATATAACAAAACGAATCATCAAATAAAACCAAATAAGATTTGTTACAAATTTTGGAAACGCTTAAAAGATTAAATTTCAACTGTGGGCAATAGTTAACTTTATCAAAGTTGATAATCCCATTGGATACAGTTCCTTCGCCTATTATTTTTCCTCCTGCATCACCTCCAAAAGCAACATGTGTACCATCTTTTAACTTAAATTCTTTCAGCAAGGCATGGTTGCCTGTCATATGCCGGCTACACCCACTATCAACTAGGGGTGTGCAAAAAGAACCGAATCCAAAACGAATCCGATTTATCCAAAATTCCGAATCCGAAGTATCCGAAATTTGGATATCCAAAAACTTGGATTCGGATTCGGATATTAATATTGGAAATTTTCAGATAATTCGGATATCCGAAATATCTAAAATATTAAATACATTTCTTTAATTCTTAATTATATATAAAACCATATTTCAATATTTCATTCATAACCACAAATATGTGAATAACCCTAATCTCTGCCATTCTAAATCTCAAAACGTCCGCCTCCACCCTCCAGGCTCCATCTCTCCTTCTTCGACTCCAGCTCTCCTTCAAGAGTTCATCGTCGACTTCGACTCTTCGAATAATCAGGTATGTCGTATGTGATTCTACTCTCATAGACTCATTCAAAGTGAGTTGGTTCATCCCTAATCGAGTAATCGTCCTTCGTTCAGGCTCGGTGGCTCGGTGGCTAGGTGCTACTCTAATCGCGATTCGACAACTACGGTGTGTTGGTTCTACCCTAAACGACCTTTGTCAACAAAGGTTAGTCGATTATTTCACAGGCTTGGTGTCTTTGTTTTCATTAATTTGCATATGGTTTAATCATAGCTTAGATTCTTAATGGGTATTTTATTTCAAAGATTATTTGAAACCTCATATGTGATGTTTAGCTTTTGAGAGTACTTAAAAATGACCTTCAGATAATTAATTTAAAACAATCTTATAAATTTGTTGTTCTTATTCGTTTTATGGATTCACTTTTAGGATAACCATTGATATTTATTTATACTCACTTTTAAGATAACCATTTGTTTTGTGGATTGATTTTGTGAATTAACTTTTAATTAATTTAGTACTTAGTAGGAAAATTAAGTTTATACCTTCTGGAGTTTTGGAAACAATGGAGTTATTAAAAACCTTTTTTTTTTTTGTCTAAATGAAGTTCTGCAATAGTAACTTAACAACTGACTTTTAGTGATATGCTATAAAAGGCTAATAAGAATCATAATTATTGATTATGTTCTCATACTCTCCTGTTAATCTCACTTCTTATTTTTTCATTATTCAGATTAGATTGTTTCATGCTTCAATGGACACCCCTGATACCAACACAAACAACTCAAATTGTGAGCTAGTGTCTGAAAACGAGGTGATGTCAAAGGCCAAACAAAAGAAGAACCAAAAGCAAAAAAAAGATGGAAAACCTCCAAGCGCACCCTCAAATGTAAGTGAACCTTGTTCACCACGTACGAACAAAAAAAGTTCTATTTGGTGGGATCATTATATTGAGTGTGATGTACTTGATTTGGCTGAGTGTATATATTGTCATAGAAGAATTGGTTGTTCAACAAAAAGTGGGACTACCCCTTTGAAAAATCACATCAACACGTGTAAACAATACCCTCAAAATATAGATAAAAGACAAAAGCTTCTTGATCTTGAGTCTAAAACACATTTTAGTGATGATGGTTCCATTGAAAACATAACAGTTCCTAGGTTATGGGAGTTTAATCAAGAAGTAACTAGGAAAGCCTTAGCAAAAATGTTGATAGTTGATGAATTACCCTTTTCTTTTGTGGAAGGAGAGGGTTTTCGTGCTTTTTGTAAGGTTATTAATCTCCATTTTAATGTGCCTTCACGTTCGACTGCAACAAGAGATTGCTATGGATATTTTATTGAGGAAAGGAGGAAATTAGTGAATATTTTTAACAATATGTCATCTAGAATATGTTTAACCACAGACACTTGGACTTCAAGATAGAACTTATCTTATATGTGTTTAACTGGACATTTTATAGATGACGATTGGCATTTGCATAAGAGAATCATAAATTTTTGCCCAATTGTGTTTACTTGAATGGGGTTTAAAAAACATTTGAAAATTGGGAGAGCGGTTGAAAAGTGTTTACTTGAATGGGGTTTAAAAAACATTTTGACTATCACATTAGATAATGCTAGCTCTAATGATATAGTTATCCAACATTTGAAAAAGGTTTTTAATCATTGGGATTCTGGAGTTAGAAGGGAGATTTTTTACATATGAGATGTGCAGCTCATATTTTGAACTTAGTTGTTAGAGATGGCCTTAGTAATTTGAAGAAATCAATCAAAAAAGTACGTGCCCTTGTTAAATATGTGAGGTCTTCTCCCGCTAGACTTTAAAAATTTAAAGCTTGTGTTGAAGAAGAGAAAATAGAGAGCAAGAGTTTAGTGTGTATGGATGTTGAAACCCGTTGGAACTCCACTTTTTTAATGCTAGAATCTGCTATTAAATTCAAAAATGCATTTTCTAACTTATTATTAAGGGATTCTAACTGTGAGAAAGAGATTAAGACGTGTGAAGGTGGTTTAATACATGAGGATGATTGAACCGATGTTAAAAGCTTGTTGCCTTTTTTGAAGATTTTTTTATCCTACATTAAGATTTTCAGGTTCCCACTATGTGACTTCTAATGCTTATTTGCATGAGATTTTTGGAATTGGCACTGTGATTGAGGGTTTGCTTAAGCATGCTGATATCTCAATTAGTCAAATGGCACATAAAATGAAAGAAAAATATCAAAAGTATTAGGGTGAATTTGCTAAGATTAATCAATTTTTTGTTTATTGTTGTGGTTCTTGACCAAGACGGAAGTGGCATTACATGGAGTTTCTTGTTAAAGAGAATTTTATAACTGAAAATGTCACGAAAAGTGTAGAATTAAACATGATTACTTTGTTTGAATCTTATATGAGATCTATGCCTCGAAAAAAAAAACAAATTTGAGGTGTCATCATTTACATCGACTTCTAGTTCTAGACGTGTAGAGGGCGATGAACAGGTTGTAATGGACATAGAGGAACTTATGACGAAGCGATTTGAAATGGCCATGGGAAATTCGAAAACATCATTGAAAAAAAATGAGTTAGAAAATTATCTTGGGGAGGATCGTGAACCTATGGACACACGTTTTGACATATTACATTGGTGGAAAATTCAACAGCGTCGATATCCTGTTCTTGCCAAAATGGCTCGAGATATTCTTGCTATTCCTGTTTCTACCGTAGCCTCCAAGTCCGCTTTTAGCACCGGGGGACGGGTGCTTGATTGTTTTCGAACTTCCTTAACCCAAGAATGGTGGAAGCATTGGTTTGTGCACAAGATTGGTTGCGTGCTTCTAATAATACAATTATGATTGAAGACACTTTACTCGAGATCGAGAAAATGGAAGGAGAAGGTTAGTAGCAAATTACCATTTTTCATTTTTGTTGTTTTTCTGTTACGTATGTTTTTTTAATGTTTTTTCTATTGTATCATAGGTTTGAAGGATTTAATCGTGGAACAACCAACAATTATTATTGATGAAACAAGTGATGAATCATCGGAATGGTTTTAAGGTATCTTTATTACTACAAGTAATCTTTAACTTGCCCAGGTCTATTATATAATCTCAATGGTTTTAAGTTATCTTTAACTTGCCCAGGAAAAAGAAAAGGAAAAGGAAAAAGAAACTTGCATGCTTAGACATAAATATTCCAAGATGATAATATTGTTTGATTAGTATTGCAGCAATACAGCCACAAGCCAACTTGATTAGAATAGTTTTAATAAAATGTCATGGCTTCTATCTTATTGTTTCTTTTGTTGTAGGTTGTGGACGTGTGGATCATGTGGTGATGATGGAAGATATCAAGATTGGTAGTTTGCAAATATGCTCGAGAATTCAGGATTGGACTTTTTGAAAATGTTTAACTGTTCTATTTGGTTATATAAATGTTTTGAAATTTTTAGATTTTTTAGTTGGTATTTTGGTTGGTTGAATTTAGTTGTTGACTATTTAGGCATTTGACTACTCATGGATTGTAATCTGATTTAAAATGATTTTGACAATTTTTTTAGTTCACTAAAAATCAGATATCAGTTTAATTATCCGAATCCGTATCCGAATTTTCGGATATCCGAAATTCCGGATACGGATTCAGATAGTTATATCCACCATCCGAAAATTTCGGATATCCGAAAATCCGGATATCCGATTTTGAACACCCCTACTATCAACATACCATGTGTTAATAGGTCTTCTCGTGCGAACCTGCATTTCAGAAAGAATTAAGTTAAGTTATCAACCCAAACTGAGATGGTCTTGGGCTTGCCAAATTTATCAACAATGGTAAACTGTTTAAAGTGAAGCTTTTTCAAATCAGGCTTATTTCTGACAAATTTATCACGTCTGTTTCTTACAAATTCTTGATTATCTTTGATTTGTTTTTTCCTTAAAGCATTTTAATGTTTTTCAAGATCATCATCAAGATATTTCAAACCATCAGGCAAAAAGTTTTGTTTACCAAGCTTCCTACCATTCATTCTCATAGATCATGGAACGAATTTTCCTTGATTATACTGCCTAGGTTTTGCAGCGTAAGAATCATCATAAATAGAATTATTTCTTCAAAAAGATCTCAAGCCTAAGGATGTTTGTTTTGTCAATCTTTGGAAACCAACACTTTGATTTCTTTGAAATTATGAACTGACATATCCATTTCTTAATTGAGAACAGTCAGGGATTAGGTTGTTTTATAATTTGTGTGCTCATGCTTAAGAGTTGAAATTGTTTTTGAAGATAATAATGAAGATTTGATGTTTTTGAAGGTTTCCTCTTCAAGAACACAATTTTTTCCCTAACTTTGCTGATCACAAGCTCAGCTTCGCATTCAGTTCACTTGGTAATGAGATCTTTGATTTGAGTCCTATAATTTGTGTGCTCATGCTTAAGAGTTGAAATTGTTTTCTCTAAATCTTCTACCTTAAGTTTATAGTTGTTTTAAGCTCATTTGAATTAAGCTTTTAAGATATTCAAGGACTCAAGGTCACATCTTACTTCTAGGTTATAGGACCTATACATGTTTACTTTAGCAATGCATTCAGGAGTATAGAGGTGTTCTAGTACCTTGGCTTCTTCATGGTTAGCCATCAGTGCTTGGTTAGGAGAAACTTCCTCTACCTGAAAGCTACAGTAAAAGCCTCCTTCAACAACAACAGTAGCTTATTGTTTAGGTTGGCTTGGCTTTTCAGATCTGGGAGCAACATCAATGTAGTTAGGCCTAGAATGTGCTTGACCACTATTTGTCCTTGGTGCCTTGCATTCCCTAGCAAAGTCTCCCATTTGTTTATAGTTGTAACACTTCATTTTGCTTTTATCCAGTCCAAACTCTCCACTAGTTACATTGCTGGGAAACCTTCTTTTGGTTCTCTTATAGAACTTCCTGGCTCTATGAGTGAGAGGAGCCATTTGCTGGACTATCTCCATGTACTCCAAGTCATTTGGATGGACACAATCCAAGTCTTTAAGAGTAAAAAGAAAGTTGCCACAACTTTCATCAACATACACAAATGCTTGAGATGAGCTTGTGTCTTGGAATGGGCTTCCTTGGATGTAGCTCTACCTTGGTGTCTCAGGGAAGGTAATGCAAGGCCCTTTTGTTAGTTGTCAGGGTAGAAGATAAGATGATGTTGTGGTTGTCTACTATCCCTTTCAACCACATGGAGAGCTGAACTCTGTTGATTGCTGGAAGAACTACTTGATGGATTCTACATGTTCCTCTTTATATGGTAGCCACTAAGGATACCATACAGCTCTGTGAGAGTAAGGGTGGAGAGGTCTTTTGTTCTCTTAATGGTGGCACATTAGTGAGTCCATTGTCTGGGAAGAGAGAGAACATGATGTTCCTCACAATTTCCCTATTATCAAACTTAACTCCAACTTCTATGAGAGTATCTACAATCTTAACAAATCTAAAGTATTATTTTGTCATAGTTTCACCTGACTTGCAGGAAAAGTTCTCAAACTACTGCTTCATCAGGCCCCTCATACATAAGTTTAAGGGCATCCTAGAGCTGCTTAGTAGTTTTGCACTTCTTGAAGCCTTTGTCTATTGAGTTTGGAAGAGAAGTTTGGAGAGCGGTCATGGCCTTCTAATCTATGTCAATCTTCTTCCAATCTTCCTCAAAATAGTTAGCCATTTTCTTAGGAATCATCCCATCTCCAGCAGTGGCTAAAGAGACTTGATGAACGCTTCCTTACATTGGCACCAAGTATCAAATTCATCAGGAGTGATCAATGGAGATTTTGTCATGGTACCGGTTTCTATATCAGCCTTTATGAGAGCTGCAATTTGAACTGGTAAGTGTTTTGTGAAACTGAAGAGATCTAAGATGGTGAGATCTTAGATTGCCTTTTGACTAGTGACTATGACATGCCATAGCTCATATCCTTATCTAATACAAAAAGGATAAAAGTACAAAAGTAGAAAGTTATAGACTCTAAGACCTTAATCTACAGTTGACAAAAGTATGAACCTTTCACCAACTTATGTAAGTGACTGAGTGTTTAGAGATGGCAGTGAAAAGTGGTTCAGCTTTTGTCAAAAGTGAGTTAGAGAAAGCATGTCTTCTCTATCTTCGGATAAAATCAGTCTCTTGGCCTCGGAAGACTTTGTTTTAAAGCTTCGGAAGACTTCATCTTTGGCATCAGAACATTTGGTCATTTGGCTTCAGAAGATTTGATACTTAGTGTATTTCATTGAGTTGTATTAAATCTTCCGAAGTAACTTCCTTGTTTACAAACCTCCTTAGGCCCACATCAATATGGATGCCTTGATTTAAAGCTTATTTGAGGAGGTAATACCAAGGACTATGTATACCCTATCCTACCCAGCTGACAATCCAATAGTAGGATGGAGGTATGACACTAATAGAAGTGCCCTGGTACTCTTTAGATCTCAGGGTCAATAAGAAGTATTCAATTTTCAAACCCTAAGATACTATAAGTGTTTTCCTTTGGTTCACCTACCATTTGCCAACCCAAGTCATAACAGGCAAACTGAAAGGTTGGCTGAGAGGATCCAGCTAAGGGTGCTTGAAGAGTTCAAGAGAAGATCAAAGCTATATAGACAGAGGCTAGTAGGGAAAACTATTGGTCAACTGGATATTAAGGCAGACCCTAAGATTAGCTTCTAATAGGAAACCTCTATTGAAGGCCTAATAGTAGAACCTATGAACCTTGAGAGTGAAACTGCTTCAGCACCCAATACCCTTAGTGAGGCACCAGCTGGTAAGGTGTCTCCAGCCTCTCCCTTACAAGAGCTCAAGTGCAGCACCAAGTAATGAAGGCCAAAGCTCTCTACACCCTGAGTCATGTAGGCCAGTGATTGAAAAAGGGAAGAGGATTCTCACCTCTATGGAGAATGAGGAGGAGAAGAGGGAGAGGAAAAGGAAGACAAGGGGGGAGAGAACAAGAGAGACCCCCAGCTTTATGCAAGCTGCTTCAGCACCCAGTACCCTTTGTGGTCCTGGAACTACAATATTGATAAAATAATCTCTCTTGCCTTGGATGAGTTGAATGAACTGGCTGATACTAAAGTGTCAAAAGATAGGAAGGAGGCTGAGGCTGTAAAGTTGCTCCTTAAGATCAAGAAAGTCCTTATTCTCTATGTAGTTCAAGAAACTCCTGAAGTAGAGGCTATGGCAGTTGACAAGAAACTCAGGTAGGTAGGGAACAAGATAGACAAAACATGATAACCTACCTGAGTACTATAGGTCTCTATCAGGCAGCTGACCTACTTCTCTTATCATATGAGTATATTGAGTTTGATTACCTCCAGCAGCTAGAGCAAGAAGTGCTAAATGAAAAGAAAGATGCTAAGAGCAAGATAAGGGAAGAGACTGCTAAGTCAAGAACCACCATCAGAGCCAATTAGAAGAAGTCAGCTGATAGAATGAAGATGGTGAGCTTCTTGAAGCTGTATGGGTTCTCCGGAAGGAGACTTGGTCTAATGTCTCTATCCATAATGGATGAGCACATTTAAGTGATCAAGCAAAAGATTAAGAAGAGTGAGCTGGTAGATTTGCATTCTCCACCAAGTCAGGCTGCACCTGAACCTAAGGTTAAGTTTTAACCCCATGAGACAACACAACCTAGGCCTAGTGCTAAATCATAACCAACTTCATCTTCTGACCCACAGCAGAGTCCTGAACCTTCTCCTTCTAAACATGTGAAGGAAAAGGACCCAATTAGGAAGGATATAGAAGGGACATCTGGTACACAAAACCAACCTTCTCAGTTGAAATATAGAAAGAGGAAGAGGATGGCCATAAGAAAAGACAAGAAGAAGAAGAAAAATTCCAAGGCATCCACCTCTACACCCCAGGATGGGTCAAAACATCCTGAGGGTGAACAAGAATAGGCAACTCATCCAACTCCACTTCAAGTAGAGTCTCTTACTGCTGAGAGGCCCATCCTGTCCTTGTCTTTCTCTACAAATCCAGACAGATGGTATGTCTTAAGAGATCAAGGGGGTCAAGACATATATTTCTTGCAAAATATGCTTGACCTTCCTCTGCATGATCTCTTTGACATGAGGGGATACTTTAAGAGTCTGAGGAATCCAGACCAATTGATGAAGAAGGGAATTATTCAGATTCTGATGAGGACAGTCAATAAATGAAGATCAATATTCAAATTCATCCTCAAGTTTTGTAGCATCAGCCTAGGGGAGTTTGTAAGAGTTAATCTTAGAAGCTGAGGTAACCAAACTTCTCTTAGCATGCATACTGAAGTACAAAGGAAGTTACTTCGGAAAATTTGACAAAAGCACTAAGAAATTCTCTAAGTTTCAAATCTTCCGAAGCCAAAGACCATTTCTTCTGAAGCCAAAGATGAAGTCTTCTGAAGCTTCAAGACAAAGTCTTCTGAAGCCAAGAGATTTCTTCTGAAGACAGAGAAGACATGCTTTCTCTGACATGCTTTTGACAAAAGCTGAAACACTTACCGCTACCATCTCTGAAGACTCACCAACTTATACAAGTTGGAGATATCTCCATACTTTTCTCAACTGTAAATTAAGGTCTTAGAGTGTATAACTTTCTACTTTGTACATTTATCCTTTTTGTAATAGATAAGGATATGAGCTATGGCATGTCATAGTCACTAGTAAAAAAAAATCTGCCTTTTGACTCTTCATTGATCTTGTTGTCTCGATTAGTGTTCTAGCTGGCCTTCAAAGTATGGTCGGCTGTAGCATGTAGTATAAAGTATCTCAGGTACCAGTCCTTAGGACTAAGGCTTGTAACATTTGTAAAACACTTAAGAGCAATATACATCATTCTTAAAAACCAATTACTTGTGTTCTTCTTATGTTCATACATTTGTTCTTTGTTTCCTAAGCCGATTCCCTATTTGATCTATTAAGTATTGTTTGTTCTCTACAACCCTTGTGAAACTATTGCAGTACTACCCTTTACCGGTCCTACAAAAAGGATAAAACCACTTAGGGTAAAGGCCTAAAAATTGAGGTGAAGGTCGATTGGTAGGTTAAAATTGTTGCAGCTCAAACTGAGCCATTATTGAACAGAATATAAAGAAAGAATGAATGGTAGGTAATATAAAGTTGATAACAAAAGAAGTGGAAAATACATTAAGATTCAAGCAAAGGATATTGATCCTAAAGTTTGGAGGTATTCAGGATAGGGTGTTAGACGAAACTCCTAAATCCAATTACTCGATATATACTAGATCAGATAAGAGTAAAAAAATCTTGAAGGATCTTGGTGGCCTAATATGAAAGACCAGTTGCACAATATGTGCAAAAATTCTTAACTTCCTTGCAAGTTAAGATCTAGCTTCAAAAAGCCAAAGGTCCATTACAATAGATGGAATAGCCGGTTTGGAAGTAGGATCGAGTTACAATGGACTTTGTAATAATACTCTTGTAACTCGTGTAGGAAATGATGCCGGCAAGTTTATTATTAATCAATTGACTAAGTTGGAACATTTAATATCCATCAATGGGAGATGCTAATTTGAGAAAATGGCAAAATTATATATTAAGGAAATAGTAAGTAGATATGGTGTGCCACTATCAATAATCTCTGATAGAGATAGTCAGTTCACGTCAAGATTTTAGATGAGTTTCTAGAAAGAATTGAGAAAAAGATTAAAATTAAGCACTACATATCATCATCAAACTGATGAGCAAAGTGAGCATATGATACAAACCCTTGAGGACATGTTGCATGACCGCGTGATTGATTTTAGTGGTAGTTGGGATGATTATCCACAATTGATCGAATTTACCTACAATAATAGCCATCACCCTAACATTAATATGACACCATTTAAAGCACTTTATGGAAGAAAGTGCAAAACCCCAGTCTATTGGACTACGTCGTTGAAGATCAGTTGACTAGTACAGAGATCATACTAAAGACAACTGATAAGATCTAACAAATCAAACAAAGGTTGAAAGCTACCCAAAATAGGTTGAAAAACATATGGTGAAAACCAAAGGAGACCCTTAGAATTCCACATTGAAGATTATGTTATATTAAAAGCCTCTCCATGTAAGGGAGTTGTAAGGTTTATAAAATGAGGAAAGTTAGCCCTAATGTCTATTGACCCATTTAAGATCATCGCTAGTGTTGGAAGAGTTTCTTATAAACTAGAATTGTTGGAATCATTGAAAGGTGTGCATGATATCTTTTAAGGAAATGTTTAGCTGACCCAACTCAGGCTATACCCCTAGAAGGATGTACAAGTAAGTCAAAAGCTGAAATTCAAATAAAAGTTTGTAAAAATACTAGATACTCAGGAAAGGAAATTAAGGAAGAAAATAATTATGTTAGTGTTAGTTCAGTCAGAATGACAAAGAGATCTTAAAGAGACTTGGGAATTGGCTAGTGAGATGAAGGCCAAGTACACTTAATCTTTTACTTAACTCTCGAATTTGGAAAATGAAATTCTTTTAAGGAGGGGAGAAATATAACATCCTAAAAGTTTGACATGATAGAGTTCTTGAACTTCCAAAAATCATAACTTGAGCCAAAAATGGAGTTACATGACTTATTACTAGCCATCGGAGAGCTCCCAAAAAGTTATACAAGAAATTTTAATCAAGGAAGGTGTTACGGACTACAACACAATACCATTGTGGCCCGTAATGATAAGTTGGTTCGTAGATCTTTGAGAAACTACCACGTGTCTTTTTTTCTGCCAAAAGGGTTGTGGCCCGCAACTTATATGTGTTGTAGTCTACAATATTAGTCAGATATTAAGTATAAGTAGAGGAATTTTGACTCTCATTTGAGTTACGAATAATCTACGAGCGCCGCCTAGCATCGAGGGCCTGTAATATAAATTCTTTTCCTCTCTCCTAGGTTAAGGGAGGGTTAGGTTGGGGACTTGAGGGGTATAGGGTTAAGATATCCATAGAAACTGGGTAAGACACCCGGGGTAGGATTACAAGTATAACACCCATATATACTGTGGGTAAATACCCACAGAGGAACATATAGATTTCCTATAGTAGGTAGGTTATGTACTCGTAGGTAATACATCTAGGCTGTTTGCAAAGGTATGAAACCTTTGATGTAATGAACATATCTAGATTAGGATTATATATTTGGAGTCTTCTTGTATTTATACTCTAATACCTCAAATATAGGTACTTATGTTAGAGAAGGATAATCATGAAAGTGTAAGGATCTAGATAGGGATTATAAATTAGGATTTTTCCCTTCCTTAAGTTTCACACCACTACTACTAGCTTGTTTCAGCTTTGAACATTTAGTTTTGAATTGTTTTGGTGTCTCCAAAGTTAAAATAGGTCACTTGCCACTTTTAGAATCATTTATTAACCATGTGGCATGGAACTTTTCAAAAACCACAATCTACAAGCTTCTTAAATCTACACCCTACTAGAATGTCTTTGTTTACAAATCTTGCATTCTGTATGGTAGGTTTGTAATTCATCCTTTCAAGACCTTTCCTGAACTTCCTCACCACTTGCTCTCTTTTCTGGATTACCTCCTTCTTTTTGTTTTCTTCTGTGGTTCGTATCATTTTGTCGGTTATTAAACCAGCCAATTCTAAAGCTGATTCAGTCGTACTTAGCATTGCAATAATAATAATGTCTCAGATTTCACTCACCAACTCAAAAATGACTAAAAAACTTGGATTCAGGGGTGACAAGATGTGGCACAAAGCGAGAATATTCTAAAATCTTGCTTTTGTGTCCCCAAATGTATATACCTACATTTATAATAAATCTTGGTGCTAATATTTATTTGATTTTGAACGATTACATGATTTCATTTATGATAAATGAGTAATTGATTGCATGTTAAAGTGATTATGTCTGATTGGTTGATTGCATGATCTTTTGATTGCACATGTGTAATCACATTGCTTTGTATGTTATGGTTTATATGTTTGCTTGTGTGACTTGTTAATTGCATGATGTTGTTCTGATTGATAATATGTATGTTATTAATGAATGATTGATTTTTTGAATGCTATGTATGGTTAGATATGTATGATTGTTATTTTGCCTACTTGATTATTAGTGAACCTTTATGTATGTGAAGGAGCAGCTTCATCTATAGTCTTTTACACTTCAGATGTAGCCTTGATGGACTCTTCTAAATATTTCTCTATGATTTTATCTTTCTCAGCTTCCTTGACTTGATTAGGCAGTGGTATAACCTTCAAGGCATTCAGGCAGTTCATAATGTGTTCTATGAAGTACTGAACTCCACTGAGCTGATCATCATATTTGTATATTATTAGAAGTTGCACCATCTGTTCAAGAGTGGTTTGATCTAAACTTTGGACTTCAATATTGCTAACCAGTATGGTTACAACATGATCACCCTTGAATACTTCCAAATTGTTGTTCTCAGAGATCCTCAGGCGTGTAATACCTTTAATGTGGCTAGAGATTGCTGATTGGTTTCAAGTCTTTGCTTTAATGCAACATTCATATACACTATGCCTAGGATCTTTAACATATATATGAAATAACAACAGCCACCCTTGCAGAGTACATCTTCAATTGTCGGGAATGACTTTGCCTTCAAAAATGATACACAAGTAGGATAAAGGAGTTTAATCTATACAGGATCAAATAGCATTATATTTGAGGCTTCTTTTCCCTGTAGCTTCCTTTCTAACACAACATCAAAATGATTCTCATCATTGAACCATCTTGTGATTGGATGGTTATATTGATTTCCATCAATCTTCTTCATTATGAGCTTGAGGTCTATTGGTCTTAGAGGATATCCCACTTTATTCAGTAGCTCACTGTCAAGGTATTCTGCATTTTCTTCATCTTGTGTTTGTTTGCTAGCCAATTTTTGTTCTCTTCTTACCTTGGCTATATGAAGCTTGTCTTCTCTGTCTGCTTTTAGTTTCATCTCATGATGTTTTCTATTCATGTAAGATCTCATGAAGTGATAGAAATCAGCTCCTCTTGGATTATTGGTATGGTTCACCATCCTTAATTGCATTAGATCCAGTCTATCTTCATAAGAGAGAGATCCCAGTTGAGATATGTATGATTAGTACTGGACAAGACCAGATACTCTTTTGATTAGTACAACATCCCAGACTTCATCATGCTTCCAAGCCATAATTTTTCTCTCATTGGCTAAAGCTTTCACTGTTATTCTATCATACAGCTTGACAAAGATTGTATTTTCATTGATCATCTCTCTAACTTTATTCCTTTTAGGCCATAGCCTGTGTGGCATAAATTGGTTCTTCAATAGGGTGAAGTTCTGGAGGTGGTTGATGGTAAGTAGAGAGAGATGCTACTAGATGAGGTCTCACAACCTGAGGCTTTAATGCATTTGCTAGCATGTTCTTATAGATGCCTCTAGAAAGCTCTTTCATTTGAGGCAGAGATTTCCCAGCATAAGACCTATAAGGCATCCTAGTGTGACTCAACCAGCTTGTAGGACCGTTGAATGGTGGTCAATACAACAGTTTCACAAGGTGGAGAGAGTTAGAACACTTAGCAGATCAAACAGGGAACCGACTTAGATGAAACAAAGAAAACTTAGTGAAAGAACAATAACAAGAACAAGATAATATGGTTTTTCAAGAATGATGTATATTGCTCCTAAGTTCTTACCAGTGTTACAAAGCTTAATTCTAAATACAAGTACTTGAGATACTTTATACTACATCCTACAGCTGGCCATACTTTGAAGGCCAGCCGAAAACACTAATCTAGACAATAAGATCAATGTAGAGTCAAAAAGGAAGATTGCCTTTTTGACTAGTGACTATGACATGCCATAGCTCACATCCTTATCTAATACAAAAAGGATAAAAGTACATAGTTTGAAAGTTACAGACTCAACACCTTAATCTATAGTTGACAAAAGTATGGACTTTTCACCAAACCATCCTGGTTGGTGAGTCTTCAGAAATGGCAGTGGAAAGGTAGTTTAGCTTTTGTCAAAAGTAAGTTAGAGAAACCATGTCTTCTCTGTCTTCGAAAGAAATCAGTCTTTGGCTTTGGAAGGCTTTGTTTTTGAAGCTTCAGAAGACTTCATCTTTGGCTTCGGAAGAATCAGTCTTTTGGCTTAAGAAGATTTGATACTTAGCACAATTCACTGAGTTATATCAAATCTTCCAAAATACTTTCCTAGTACTTCACATGTGCATGCCGAAAGCTCTTTAATTGTTCTTTGGTTGCATCAACCTTTAAGTGTATTCCTTACAAACTCCCTTTAGGCTGATGCTACCAAAATTGAAGAGACCTTTAAGTCTTAATCTTCATCTGTTGATAGTCCTCATCAGAATCAAGGCCATTCCCTTCATCATCAGTTGGTCAGGATTCCTCAGACTCTTAAAGTATCTCCTTATGTCATAAAGATCATGCAAAAGGAGATCAAGAATGTTTTTCCAGAAGTACATGTCTTGACCTCCTTGATCTCTAATGACATACCATATGTCTGGGTTAGTTGCAACACCCAAGACAAGATGGGTCTCTCAGCAACAAGAGGCTCTACTATGAGTGGACTTTGTTGAGCAACCTCTTCTTGAGCACCCTTAGGATGTTCTGAACCATCCTGAAGTGCAGAGGTGGATGCCTTGGACTTCTTCTTCTTCTTCTTCTTATCCCTTCTTATAGCCATCTTTTTCCTCTTTCTTTACTTTAACTAAGAAGACTATCTTGCCATACCAGATTTTTCTTGTTTGTCCTTCTCAGTTAGGTCCTTGTCCTTCACAGGTTTAGAAAGAGAAGAATCAGGACCCTGCTATAGATCAGAAAATAAAGTTGGCTATGATCTTCTTCTTGATCACTCTAATTTGCTCATCCATAGTGGATAGAGACATTGGACCAAGTCTACTTCTGGAGAATCCATACAACTTCAAGAAGCTCACCATCTTTTGTCTTTTAGTAGAATTCTTTAGATTTGCTTTGATGGCGACATCAGACCTTGCAGCCTCTTCCCTCATCTTCCTCTTTGTAGCTTTTTGCTCTTTCTGCACTTGTTGCTCAAGCTGCTTGAGGTATTCAAACTTAGTGTATTCATATGATAAGGGAAGAAGGTTTGTTGCCTGATAGAGACCTGTGGCACTCAGTTAGGTTATCATGTTTTGGCTGTCTTGTTCCCTACCTACCTGAGTTTGTTGCTCAGTAGCCACAGCCTCTGCCTCAGGACTTTCCTAAACTGGGGAGAGGGTAGGAGCTTTGTAGAGTCTTTTTTTCCTCCTTTCTTCCTTGATCTTGAGGAGTAGTTCTATATCCTCAGCTTCCCTCCTCTCCTTTGACACTTCCATGTCAGCCAATTCATTTAATTCATCCAAGGGGAGAGAGATGAGTTCATCAACATTATAGTTCCTAGACCTCAGATAGATCAATCTGGCTGCCCTTAACTCATCATCTTGAGTGCTTGGCCGAGGGGCAACCTTGATTATAGCTTCCATGAAGCCAGGGGTCCCATTTGAACTCTCTCCCCTTTCCTTCCTCTTCCTCTTTCTCTTCTCCTCCTCAATCTCCTCAGAGGTCATCTTCCTCTTCTCTTTGTCAGTCACTAGCCAGTATGACACAGGGTGGAGAGAGCTTTGGCTTTCATTACTTGGTGTCGCACTTGAGCTCTGTCCAGAGAGAGGCTGTGAGACACCTTCACCAGTTGGTTCCTCACTAAGGGTAATGGGTGTTGAAGCCGTTCCTATCTTAAGGTGCACATGTTCACCTACTAGGCCTTTAGCCAAGGTTTCCCCTTTGAAGCTAGTCTTAGGGTCCACCTCAGCATCCAGTAGACTAACAGTCTTACCTGCTAGCCTCTGCCTATATAATTTAGATTTCAGCTTGAACTTTTCAAGCACTCTATCTTGAATCCTATCAACTAACCTTGTAGCTTTCCTGTTTTGACTGAGGTTGGCATGTGGGAGGTAAAATAAATAGGTGCTCTCATAGTATCTTAGGTTGTAGTAGTTACTGTACTTGAGACCTAGAGATTACCAGGGCTCTCCTTTCAGCATCATACCTCCATCCCACTAGATGCTCAGCAGGGTGAGATGGAGTAGGCATTGCCTTTGGTATACCCTCCCCAAACAAGCTTTGAATGAGTAAGTCCACATCAATATGGACCTAAGGAGGTTGTTGAATATGGATAACTGCAAGTGAGGGTCGTGAGTCCTCCATGTCCATATTTTGAGAGGAACTCCCAGGTTCTATGATTGTAGGCAGGGCTTTCTCCCCCTTTTTGGTAGCATCACCCTCTTGCATAAGGGAGCTACGGGTTAGGTCCACCACATCCATAGACTGTTGTGGACCTGGTTGAGTCCTCTGGATGGGTCTCTTAGCTAACTTGCCTTGAGATCGGTGATCTCAAGTTGCTGGTTATTGACCCTTCTTTATAAGGTAGCCACCTAAGATTTCAGGTGACTCACCTTTGAAACTAAATAGGTGCATGTTTTTGAAAGTTTTTGCACCTATAGTTACAAACTCCCCTCATCTTCATCAGAAGAATAATAGGGGGATGAGAGAATAGGAACAAAGTCTTCTTCCTCACCATCAGCTAGTGGATCTTGGCTTCTGGATTTCCCATACACCCTAACAGCTTCAAGAGAAGTGCCAATGGGCTGGGTTTCCATGGTTGAGGTCTTAATGATGTAATCACTTGAAAAAGGGACAGCCTCTTCCATATGGACTTCCTGAGCATGTTCAAGGAGGTCTACTTAGTTGTGGGCTGGATATGGGTGATTGAGGAGCACTCATCTCTCCTTGAGTAGGGGTGGAAAAGAGAGACTCATTGCATGACTGGTTAAGGGATGGTCAATAAAATCAGTCTCACAATAAGGAGAGTGTTAGAACACTTAATAGATCAAATAAGGAACCTAGTTTATATGAATGATACTAAGAACACAAGTAAACAAGGAGACAGAACTAAGAACAAGAACAAGATAAGTATGGTTTTCAACAATGTTGTATATTGCTCTCAAGTTCTTTTACAAGTGTTACAAAGCATAAAAGAAATAAAAGAACCTGAGATAGTTTATACTACATCCTACAGCCGGCCATACTTTGAAGGCCAGCTGGAAACACTAATCTAGACAACAAGATCAATGTAAAGTCAATAGGCAGATTGCCATTTGACAAGTGACTATGACATGCCATAGCTCATATCCTAATATATTACAAAAAGGATAAAATGTATAAAGTAGAAAGTTACAGACTCTAAACCATAATCTACAGTTATAAAAGCATGGACCTTTTCACCAATTCATGCAAGTTGGTGAGTCTTCAGAGTTGCAGTGGAAAGTTGGTCAGCTTTATGCAAAAGAAGATTAGAGAAAGCATGTCCTCTCTGTTTGCAAAAGAAATTAGTCTTCACTTCATTGGCTTCAGAATACTTTGTCTTTGAAGCTTCAGAAGACTTTTGGCATCAGAAGATTTTACACTTAGAATAATTTGCTATGAGGAGTGTAAAACTTCCAAAGTGACTTCTACTCTACACAATGTGCGTGCAAGCTGGAAGCTCTTTGGTTGCTTTGGTTTCTTTGGTTGCATTAGCCTTTCAAGTATAACCTTAAAAACTCCTCCTAGGCTAATGCTACCAAAACAGAGAAGTATACTTAGATATTGATAGTCTGAATCAGGATCAAGACCATTCCTTTCTTCATCAACTGATCAGATCCCTCAAACTCTCATAATACCTTCTTATGTCATGGAGATCATGCAGAGGAAGATCAAGCATGTCTTGCCAAAAATAGACATCTTGAACCCCTTGCTCTCTGATGACATACCACCTGTCTGGATTAGTAGCAAAGGTCTAGGATAGGATGGCTCTTCCAGTAGCAAGAGGCTCTACTTGAGTTGGAGTTGGTTGAGCAGCCTCTTATTGCACTACTTCTGGATGCTCTGACTTATCCTAAGGTGTAGAGGTGGATGCCTTGGACTTCTTCTTAGAAACACTCTTCCTGTCCATCCTTTTCCTCCTCTTTGAACTCTTTAACTGAGAAGACTGGCCTTTAGCACCAGGTTGACTTGTTGTGTCTTTCTCAGTTGGGTCCCCTTCCCTTACAAGTTCAAAAAGAGAGGGATTTGGACCCTGCTGTGGATTAGAAGATGAAGTTGGCTGAGATGTAGCTCTAGGTTTAGGTTGTGTTGTCTCAGTGGTTCAACCTTTACCTTAACTTCAGGTTGTGCTTGACTTGGTCGAGAATGCAAGTCAACAAGCTCTCCCTTTTTAATCTTCAGCTTGATCACTCTAATGTGCTCATCCATAATAGATAGAGACATTGGACCAAGCCTCCTTTGTGGGAATCCATACAGCTTCAAGAAACTCATCATCCTCTGCCTATCAGCAGACTTCTTTTGACTATTTAGGATGATGGCTTTTGACTTTGTAGCTTCTTCCCTCATTTTTCTCTTAGCAGTCTTTCGTTCTTTGATAAATTTTTGCTCTAACTGCTTAAGATACTCGAATTCAACATACTCTTATGATAAAGGAAGAAGTGCAGTTGCCTGATAGAGACCTGTGGCACTCAGGTAGCTAATCATGTTTCGTCTATCAGCTTCCTTGTCTACTTGAGATTGTTCAGTTGCCACAACCTCTTTCTTAGGGCTTTCTTGAATTGGGGAGAGGATAGGAGCATGTTTGTAGAGCCTTTTATGTCTCCTTTCTTCCTTTATCTTTAGGAGCAATTCTACATCCTCTGCCTCCTTCCTCTCCTTTAACAGCTCTGTGTTTGCGAGTTCATTGAGTTCCTCTAAGGGAAGATAGATGAGTTCATCTATGTTGTAGTTTCTGGTCCCCAAGTAGTTTAGTCTGGCTGCCCTCAACTCATCATCCTGAGTATTTGGCCTGGGGGCATCCCTGATAGTAGCTTCCATGAAGCCTAGAGACCCCCTTGAATTCACTCCCCTTAGCTTCCTCTTTCTCTCTCTCTCCTCCTCCTCAATCTCCTTAGGAGTCATTTTCCTTTTCCCTTTTTCACTCACAGGCCTTGGTGACTCAGGGTGGAGAGAGATTTGGCCTTCATTACTTGGTTTAGCAGTCAAGCTCTTGCCAAAGAGAGGTTGTGAAGCACCTTCACCAGCTGGTGCCTCACTGAGGGTTTATGATGTTGAAACAGTTCTTGTAACAAGGTTCATAGGGTCTATCACTAGGCCCTCAGTCAAAGTTTCCCCTTTGAAGCTAATCTTAGGTTCCACCTCAACATCCAGTTGACCAATGACATTGCTTGTTAGCCTTTGTCTTCTTCTTTGCCTGAAAACTTCAACAATCCTGTCTTGAATCCTCTCAACCAGTCTGTCAGCTTGCCTACTTTGACTATGATTGGCAAGTGGCATGTGGACTAGAGGAAGACTATCGTAGTACTTCAGGGTCAAAAAATTGAAAACCTCTTGCTGCCCCTAAAGTCTATACAAAATCAGAGCTCTCCTGTCAGCATCATACTTCCACCCAAGTATTTCATTCTCAGCATCATAGGGTAGGGTAGACATAGCTCTTTGAATACCCTCCTTAAACAAACTTTGAATGAGTGAGTCCACATCAATATGGACTTGAGGAGGTTGCTGAGTATGGATAATTGCAAGTGAGGTTGGTGAATCCTCAATGTCCATACTCTGTGAAGAATTCCTAGGTTCTGTGATTGCTTGGACTTTCTCCCCCTTTCTGGTAGCATCACCCTCTTGCATAGGTGAGTTGGGGGTTAGGTCTATCACATCCACAGGTTCTTGTGTTCCTGTTTGAGTCCTCCTTACAAGTCTCCTATCTAGATTTTCCTTGATATCAGAAATCTCAAGTTGCTAATCATTGACCCTTTTTAGCAGGGTAGTCACCTGAGATTTCAAGTGACTAACCTTTAAGAATAAATAGGTTTAGGTGTGAGTCAACTTTTGTACCTTTAGTCTCATGTTCCCCTCATCTTCATCAAAATAATCATGAGGGGATGAGAGAATAGGACCTAAGCCTTCTTCCTCATCACCAGCACTTTGTTCTTGGCCGTTGGATTTCCCCTGCACCATGACAGCTTCAAGTGAAGTGTCAATGGGCTGGGTTGCCATGGTTGAGGTCTTAATGATGTAGTCACTTGCCAAAAGTGAGAGCCTCTTCCATATGGACCTCCTGGACAGGTTCATGGAGATCCACCTCGGTAGTAGGTGGATGATGTGATCTAGACATGGGAGAAACAGGAGTACTCATCTCTCCTTGAGTAGGGGAGGAGAAGAGAGACTCATGATACTCATTGAATCCCATGTCTTCATCATCATAGAATTCTAGGTTTGGAATGGGTTGGTTTAGATCAAGAGGCTAGGGATGGTAACTGTCCCCTAAAGGTTGTTCACTAGAGTGTTGAGACTCTGAGTGAAGGCTTAAGTCTTGGGGGTTGTGAGCTCATCAGGCTGAGCATGAGGAACCTCAGCACTGATCATTGGTAAGATGGGAGTGGTTTGCTTCTCAGGAGAAGTGGGAGCTCCAGTGTCCACTTCCTCTTATATGGGTGGTGATATAGGAGCCTGCACAAACTGAGTAGCATGTGCTGGGGTTCGTTTGGATTTTCTTTGGTAGGTGATGATTATTTGTGGCTGTATAGGGGGTTGAGAAGTAGAAGGTGTGGGTTCAACACTAGCTGGTGCTGCTAGGTGGTCACCTTGAGCAATGAGCTCTAACATTTTTGGGACAATGGCTATTTCTACCCCTGAGAAGCCAACAGTTGGCTTTCTTATAGTCTTAAAGATAACAGGCTTCATCTGTCCCAAGTTTAGAACATTACCTGTTCCCCTCAACTGTGATCCTAGTTCACAGTTGAGAATGTGCTGGACATATCTAGGGACATGTAATATTCTAAGGAGTCCTAGTTTGCAAGTAAATTAATGTTCACAAATTTTGAATACCTGAACTTGACTCCTTAACCATCCCATGGACTATATAGGAAAACTTGGTCCCATCCTCCATGCTTGTTAGATAGACTGTGGATGACAACATGGAGGAGGTATTTCCATTGAGAGGAAACCTTCCCTTTCCTGAAGGTCTTGATAGAGAAATCCCCTTCATAGCCCATCTGACCAAAGGAATGGTTAACAGCAGACTTGGGGAAGGACAAATCACCTTCGACATCATCCAGCCTTAGATGTGTGTTTATAGATGTGTGTGCTGGGGAAGGACAAATCCCCTTTGACGTCATCCTGTACTATAGCAGACAGTGCCTTCTCCCCATCCATGGTGACCTCTTAACTGGTCCTCCAGAATTTTAACAGCCGATCCTCATAGAGTGGAGGATTGATGGTAAGGGAGGTGAAGTAGTTTGATAGAGTGAGAAAGCGACAAACCTCTGAGAAACCAGAATCTTTCTCAGAGTTCAATAGAGTAACTTGATTATGTTGCCTGTGAAGTTGCATGGAGAAATCGGGTTGGTTTCTGCGATTAAGGTTGGCCGTTTTGAGGTAGTTTTGTTGTGAAGGAAGATAAGAACAAGGGCGGTTTGCGGGTTTTAGGTTAGAGAATTTTTTCAGATGAAGAAGATAGTGAAAGATGGGGAACCGTTGAGAGAATATATACGAAATGGATTTGAGACAAAGTTAATACAAAAGGATTAACTTTGAAATCCGAAGTCGGTCCCACCTTTAAAAATTGCCCAAAAAGGTAGTTTTCTTGGAAGTCAAAAATCTTCCAAAGGTATTTCGTCTTCGGAAGTTTTAAGAAAAGTTTCCGAAGCCAATTTGGATTCAGAAGATATTCGTAAGATTTGTGAAAATTATGCTTCGAAAAGAAAATACTTAGAGAATTTTGCTTCCGAGACATGTTTGGTTTCAGAAGAGATCAGGACTAGGAAGTTTTATTCTAAAGAGAATAAATATTCCGAGACTTAATTGTTTTCGGAAGTAAATTCTCCTTAAAATACATGTAAGTACTAAGAATCATATTTAAGCTTTGAAAGATATATCAGAATTTCTTCCAAAGGTAAATGTCTTATAAGTAGTTATTTGATTTGAAGACACAATGTTCTTCCGAAGACAACTTGATCTCTTCCTACAGAAATATGTTTAAAATTTTTCAAAAAATCTTAGGAATATCATTTGAAAAATTTTCTTCCAAGGAAACTGGGCTTATGAAGATGATATAATAGACAACTTAGGACACACAGGTTTTAAAAATAGATTTGATTTAAGTTTATGAAAAATCTACTCAAAGTTAATCATCCCAATAGCTTATACAAGATATTTGAATATTTTTTATTAAAAGCTTTAGTGAACAGATCAGCATATTATTCATTTGTGTTAACTTTGACTAGTTTGATTAATCCTTTTTCAAAATTATATCTAATCAAACGATACCTGATGTTGATGTATTTTGTCCTTGAGTGCTGCACAGGATTCTCTGTAATAGAGATAGCACTATTGTTGTCTATGTGGTTGGGAGTCTCTTTGAAGTTGAATCCATAGTCTAACATCTGATTTTGAATCCAAAGCACTTGAGCACAACAGCTTGCAGCAATAATGTATTAAGCTTCAGCAGTTGATGTAGACACACAGGATTGTTTCTTGAATTGCCATGAGACTAATCTTCCACCAAGGAATTGACATCCCCTAGATGTAGACGTTGTAGTCATGTTACATCCACCATAGTCACTATCTATATAGGCATACAGATTAAAGTCGGAATTCTTTGGATACCAAAGGCCAAGCTTAGGAGTACCTTTTAGATATCTAAGAATCCTCTTGATAGTGACCATGTATGACATCTTAGGGTTGGCTTGATATCTTGCACAGATGCATGTGGCAAACATGATATCATGCCTGCTAGCAGTGAGGTACATAAGAGACCCATTCATAGCCCTGCAGAGATGTTCATCCACACACTCCTCCTCAAGATCATGTCCAAGGGACTGATTTCTGGCTATGGGAGTCTTTGCAACCTTGCAATCAGTCATGTCGAATCTTGTAAGGATGTCTTGTACATACTTTGACTAACTTATGAATATGCTATTTTCAACTTGCTTCACTTGAATTCCTAGATAGAAATTGAGTTCCCCCATGGCACTCATTTCAAATCTATTCTTCATCAGCCTCTCAAAGTCTTTATAGAGCTTCGGATTAGTTGACCTAAAGATAATGTCATCTACATATACTTGGACCAACATTAAGTCATTCCCTATTCCTTTGATGATGAGAGTTCCATCTATAGTACCCCTCTTGTAGCCATGTTGACAAAGATACTAAGATAGTGTCTCATACCACTTTCTTGGAGCTTGTTGCTGCCCATAAAGAGCTTTATCAAGCTTGTAGACATAATCAGGATGATCTGGGTCTACAAAGCCATGTGGTTGTTTGACATCCACCTCTTCATCAATCACCCCATATAGAAAAGCACACTTGACATCAAGTTGTTAGACCTTGAATTCCTTGGATGCAGCAAAAGCCAGGAATATTCTAATAGCTTCAAGTCTTGCTACAGGACCAAAAATATCTATGTAGTCAATTCCCTCTTCTTTTGTGTATCCTTGAATAACTAGCCTAGCCTTGTTCTTGATGACAAGTCCTCTATCATCCTTCTTGTTTCTAAAAACCCACTTGGTTCCGATGGTAGTCTTCCCTTAAGGAAGAGGACATAGGTTCCAAAGCTTTTGTCTTTTGAATTGAAGCAGCTCCTCTTGCATTGCTTCAACCCAACTTCCATCCTTCAAAGCCTTATCAACTTTCTTTGGCTCTATCTAGGACAATAAACAAGAGTATAGACAAACATTTTTGTCATAGGTTTGTCCTCTTGTTCTCACCACTGTATCAACATTTCCAATGATGTTTGTGGTGGGGTGTGACTTGTGGATCCTAAGTTGAGGGATCACAACAAGTTGATTGGAAAGATCTAAATTTTAGAAATTTAGATTTGGCAATGGAGTATCACCCACCACATCCACACACTTATCAAGAGAGGCTTGTTCCAATGAGTGTGTGATATCATTTATGTTGTCTTCTAGGGAGTGGTTATCAGCATCAAGAAATTCTGGATCACTATCACCACCTCTATTTCCTCCTACATTTGAAGTTTCTTCATCTTAGTTTTGAGCCTCAGAGCTAGAATTTGTAGGTGCCTTAGATGTATCAGCTAAATTTGTCATGTTTGTGCTGAAAGGATCTTCATATGCAGGGTTAGTTACTACTGGAGCTGAGGTAGTATTCTTGCTTGGTCTTCTCAGCACAAATCTTGGGTCAGGATCTCTTGTTGATAATTTACCTGTAGATCCTAAAACATTCTCACAAGATTTGTTAAAACAGTTTGTAACTAAATCAAGGTCAAATAGCCAATTAGGACCAGAAACTTTCACACTGGGTATGTGATCATTGAAGGTCACATTGGCTGACTCCTCAACTACTCTAGTTCTAAGATTGTATACTCTATAAGCCTTAGCTTGGGAAGAGTATCCAATGAAGTTTCCATCATCTGATTTCTCAGCAAATTTGGCTAAATGTTCTTTGGTATTCAAGATGGTGCATGGACATCCAAATGACCTGAGGAAACCAATAAATGGTCTCCTTTTGTGCCATAGCTCATAAGGAGTCTTACCATGAGTCTTAACCACTAAAACTATGTTCTGTACATAGCAGGCTATGTTTACTGCCTCTACCAAGAAGGTGATGGGCAGTTTAAAGTCAGACAATATGGTTCTTGTAGCCTCAATAAGTGTCCTATTTCTCCTCTCAGCAACACCATTTTGCTGAGGAGTCCTGTGAGCACTATATTGTCTTGTAATACCTTTTTCATCACAAAATATGTCAAGGATTTGGTTCTTAAATTCTGTTCCTTGATCACATCTTATGGTTTTGACCTTGTGATCACATTGATTCTCAATTTTCAGAATGAAGTTCTTCAAGATCTCAGGAGTCTCATCCTTAGTTCTAAGGAAAAAGACCTAAATGAATCTTATGAAGTCATCTGTGATCACCAAACAATATGAGGTCCTTCCTAGACTCATTAAACTGGTGGGGCCAAAGAGATCCATATGTAATAAAAGTAGGGGAGTAGTGATAGAGTTTCTTTCCTTTGGCTTGTGAGACACTTTGTGTTGCTTCCCTTTCAGGCATGCTACACAGTATTCATCATTTGTAAACTCTTTCTTCGGTATTTCAGTCACCAAATCATTCCTAATTAATTTATTCATGTATTTAAAGCTTACATAACACATTCTTTTATGCAAAGGGAAAGACGTATCACTATTTGCTATAGATAGAAACCAAGAAACTTCTCCTAAGGGAGATGTTTCCTGCAGGTCCATCTTGTACATGTTCCCTTTCCTGGGAGCTCTGAGCAGGATATGCTCTTGAGGAATGATCACCCTAGGCTTGCATACAATGCACTCATGCTCAGTGAAGAGCATGTTGTGTCTCTGATCATAAAATTAGGATCCACTCAGTAGATTATACCCAAGCTCTTTAACAAAGTTTACCTTTTCAAAGCTGAGCTTACCATTTGTGACTGTGCCCCTTCCAGTAACGTAACTCTAACATCTCCTTCAAAAGCAACAGGTCCTCCATCAATTTTCTCAAAATTTTGAAGTTGAGAACCATTTCCTGTCATGTGCCTGGAACAGCCACTATCAATGATCCATACACTCCTCTGGGTCTTTAGCTATTCCTGTACAAAAAAGAAATGTTTAGTTACATTTGGAAACCCAAGCCTCATTGGTCTTGGGCTTATCAAAGTGATTTGAAGACAATGTAATAGTAATTGATCCTATGTTCATGTTTTGAGGATCATCAGCTGATGTTGATGAAAATCTTTCAGTCACTTGGTCTTCCTTCATATTCCACACCATCTTTGGAAGATTAGACTTGACCTTCAAAACTTTGGAAGTTTTGGCGACTGGACCTTCGGAAGATCTTGCTTTCACTGTAGCAGGCTTCAGTACTTCGGAAGCATTCCTTTCTTCGGAGACCAACTTTTCTTCCAAAGGCAAGTTTTCACTTGTCTTCATCTTCACTTGGAGCTTCCAAAAGGAAAAGATTTTCCTTCCGAAGCTAGCTTTTCTTTCTTCTTCTCAGAAATTTTCTTTTTTGATCATGTGGGTGGTACTTTTAGGATTGTAGATGCAATCCTTAGCAAGATGGGAAGTACTACCACACATGATTCAATCCATTTGCTAACTCGGTAGATCCTAGTCCCTGCTTATTCTGATAACAAACTTTTGCATATAGTGATGAGGATATCATGTTCTTGAAGGTCTCTTCTTCAAGAACACATTTTGCTACCCTGGCTTTGCTGATCACAAGCTCAGCCTTGCATTTAATTAACTTAGTGATGAGATCTTTTGTCTGAGTCCTGTAGTTGTTATGTTAATGCTTAAGAGTTGAAATGGTTTTCTCTATATTTTCTATTTTAAGTTTGTAATCATTTTCAATTGTTTTAATATTAACTTTTAAAATGTTTAAGGACTCAAGATCAGACCTCATCTCTAAGTTATAGGACCTATATCTATTAACTTTAGCAATACATTCAGGTGTACAAAGATGTTCCAATACCTTGGCTTCTTCATGATCTACCATCAGTGCTTGGTTTGGAGATGCATCCTCAACTTGAAAGCTCCAGTCAAAGCCTCCTTCTTCAACAACAACTATAGCTTTCTACTTGGGCTTCTCATTCTGGGGAGCTCCATTAGTGTAGTTTGGTTTGGTTTGTGCTTGGCCACCATTTGTCCTTAGTGCCTTGCACTCACTAGCAAAGTGTCCCATTTGGTTAGAGTTGTAACACTTCACTTTGCTTTTGTCCAGCCCAAACTTTCCACTAGTTGCATTGCTAGGAAATTTCCTCCCTGTCCTCTTATAGAACTTCTTGGCTCTGTGAGTGAGAAGAGCCATCTGCTGGACTATTTCCATGTACTCCAGATCATCTGGATGGATACAATCCAGGTCTTCAAGGGTAAAGAGAAGGTTGCCTGTGCTTTCATCAGTAGACACAAAGGCTTGTGAATAGCTTGTCTCTTAGAATGGGCTTCCCTGGGTGTAGCTCTCTCTTGGTGTCTCTGAGAAGGTGATGAAAGGACCCTTTTGTGAGTTGTCAAGGTAGCAGATGAGATGATGTTGTGGTTCCCTGCAATCCCTTTCAACCATATGAAGGGCTGAACTCTACTGATTGTTGGAGTTACCAGATGGATTTTGCATGTTCATCTCCATTTGGTAGCCATTAAGGATACTATACAGCTTAGTGAGAGTAAGGGTCTTGAGGTTCTCAGTCCTCTTAATGACCACACAATAATGTGTCCATTGTCTAGGAAGAGAGGACATTAACTTCCTTACAATGTCCCTGTTCTCAAGAGTTACTCCAACATCCATTAGAGTGTCCACAATCTCAACATACCTGAAGTATTGTTGAGTCATGGTTTCACCAGCCTTAAAGGTGAAGTTCTCAAACTGTTTCTTCAAGAGGTCCTTCTTGTTCTCTTTTGTTTAGTGGACCCCTCATACATGAACTTTAGTGCATCCCATAGTTGTTTAGTAGTCTTTCACTTCTTGAAGCCTCTATATATGGAGTTTGGAAGAGTAGTTTGGAGAGCGATCATGGCTTTCTGATCTATATCTATCTTTTTCCAGTCTTCTTCAAAGTAGTCAGCCACTTCCTTTGGTATCATACCACCAGCAGCAGCAGCTGAAGAGGTGGATGGTATATGAGGTCCAGAGACAACAGATCCTCACATCCTGGAGTCTTGAGACTTGATGACGCCTTCCATTTTTTATCACCAAGTATCAAAATCATCAGGAGTGATCAATGGAGACTTTGTCATGGTATCGGTTTCCATATCAGCCTTTGTGATAGCTACCATTTACGTTGTTAGGTGTTTTGTGAAACGGAAGGGATTTAAGATGGTGAGATCTTGTAATCAAGATCCTAATAAGCTCTGATACCAATTGCAGGACCGGTTAAGGGATGGTCAATACAATCAGTCTCACAATAAGGAGAGTGTTAGAACACTTAATAGATCAATTAGGGAACTGGGTTTATATGAAAGATACTAGAATCACAAGTAAACAATGAGACAGAACTAAGAACAAGAACAAGATAAGTATGGTTTTCAAGAATGCTATATATTGCTCTCAAGTTCTTTTACAAGTGTTACAAAGTATAAAAGAAATCCAAGAACCTGAGATACTTTATACTACATCCTACGATTAGTCTTACTTTGAAGGCCAGCTAGAAACACTAATCTAGACAACAAGATCAATGTAAAGTCAAAAGGCAGATTTCTATTTGACAAGTGACTATGACATGCCATAGCTCACATCATAATATATTACAAAAAGGATAAAATCTACAAAGTAGAAAGTTACAAACTCTAAACCATAATCTACAGTTATAAAAGCATGAACCTTTTCACCAACTCATGCAAGTTGGTGAGTCTTCAGAGTTGTAGAGGAAAGTTGGTCAGCTTTATACAAAAGTAGATCAGAGAAAGCATGTCCTCTCTGTCTTCGGAGGAAACCAGTCTTCACATCATTGGCTTCGGAAGACTTTGTCTTTGAAGCTTTGAAAGACTTCATCTTTGGCTTCAGAAGATTTGGTCTTTGGCTTTGGAAGATTTTACACTTAGAATAATTTGCTGTGAGAAGTGTAAAACTTTCGAAGTGACTTCTACTCTGCACAATGTGCATGCAAGCTGGAAGCTCTTTGGTTGCTTTGGTTTCTTTGGTTGCATTAGTCTTTCAAGTATAACCTTACACTCATGCTACTCACTGAAGCCCATATCATCATCATCACAGAATTCAAGGTTTGGGATTGGGTGATTGAGATACAAAGGCTGGGGATGGTAACTTTCCCCTGAATGTTGATAATTAGAGTTTTGGGACTTAGAGTGAAGGCTTAAGGATAGGGTAGTGAGCTCATCAGGCTGAGAATGAGGAACCTCAGGACTGATCAAAGGGATGGCGGGAGTGGATTGCTCCTTAGGATAAGTGGAAGCTCTTGTTTCCACTTCTTCCTACATGGGTGGTGATATGGGGGTCTGCTTAACCTGAGTAGACTGGACAGGGGTTCGTTTGGATTTTCTTTGGTAGGTGATAGTAATTTGTGGCTGTGAGGGTGGTGCAGATGTAAAAGGTATGGGTTCAACATTGGCTTGTGTTGCCAATTTGTCACCTTGAGCAATGAGCTCTTTCTCATAGTCTTAAAGATGTCAGGCTTCATCTGTCCTAGTTTAAGAGTGTTACATTTTCCCCTTAACTGTGAGCACAGTTCACAGTTAAGAATGTTTTGAACATATCTAGGGAACATGTAATACTCTAAGGAGTCCAAGTTAGCAAGCGAGTTTGTATACACAAATTGAGAGTACCTGAACTTGACCCCTTTTCACATTCCATGGACTATGTGGGATAAGTCGTTAGGAATTTGGTCCCAAACTCCATGTTTGTTGGACAAAGAATGGATGATCACATGGAGGAGGTAATTCCATTGGGAGGAAACCTTACCATTTTTGAAGGTTCATACTGTGTAGTCCCCTTCATAGCCCATCTGCCAGAATGAGTTGTTTACAACAGATTTGTGAAGGACAATTCGCCTTCTTGATCATCCAGCCTCAAATGAGTGTTGATGGTGGCTAGAGTGATGAAAATTGTTGTCCCCTACACTATTGTAGACAGTGCCTTCCCACCGTCCAAGATGACCTCTTGACAGGTCCTCCGAAACTCTAAAAGTTGATCTTCATACAAGGGAGGGTCAATGGTAAGTGCGATGAGGTAGTTTGAAAGAGACAAGAAGCGGCAAACGCTTGAGAAACCTGGATCTTTCTCAGATGATAACAGAGCAATTTGGTTGTGTTGCCTGTGTAACTACATGGAAATCAGGTTGGTTTTGGGGATCAGGGTTGGCCATTTTTGAGTAGCTTAAAAGTGAAGGATGATAAGAACAAAGGCGGTTTGTGGGTGAATTTAGGTTATGAACTTTTCCAAATGAAAAAGAAAGTGAAAAAAGAGGAACTGTTAAAGGTATATTTATATGGATTGAATTTGAGACAAAGTTAATACAAAAGAATAAACTTTGAAATCCAGATGTCGGTCCCACCTCTGAAAAAGTTCCCAAAAAGTTAGTTTTCTTGGAAGTCTAAAATCTTCCGAAGGTAATTTGTCTTCAAAAGGTTTGAGAAAAACTTTCAAAGCCAATTTGGCTTCAGAAGATATTCCTTAGTCTTTCAAGAATTTTGCTTCAAAAGAAAAATTCTTAGAGTATTTTTACTTCTTAGACAATTTTTGTTTTGGAAGATATCAAATATCGGGAATTGTATTCCAAGAGAGAATAAAACTTCCGAGACTTAATTGCTTTCGGAAGAAAATAGTCCTTCAACACATATAAGCTTTAGAAGTTATAACAGAATTTCTTCCGAATGTAGATTTCTCAGAAGTAGTTATTTGTTTTGAAGACATAATTTTCTTCCGAAGACAACTTGATATCTTTCGAAAGAAAATATATCCAAATTCTCAAAATTTTAAGGGATATCAATTGTGAAAACTTTCTTCCAATGTAAACTTGGCTTATATAGGTGATGACATAGACAACTTAAGACACACATGTTAAATAATTTTTAGTTTAGTTTAAGAAAATCTACTCAAAGTTAATCATCATAATAGCTGATACAAGATACTTAAATCTTTACTCATCAAATGCTTTTCTGAACAGATCAGCATATTGTTCGTTTGTGTTAACTTTGACTAGTTTTATCAACCCTTTTTTAAAATTATCTCTAAACAAATGATACCTGATGTTGATGTGTTTTGTCTTTGAGCGCTGCACAGGATTCTCTATGATAGAGATAGCACTGTTGTTGTCTATATGGATGGGAGTCTCCTAGAAATTGAATCTATAGTCCATCATCTGATTCTGAATCCAATGAACTTGAGCAGCAGCTTGCAGCAACAACGTATTCGGCTTTAGCGGTTGATGCAGAGACACAGGATTGTTCTTTCATTGCCATGAGACTATCCTTCCACCAAGAAAATGACAAACCCTGATATAGACTTTACAGTCATATTACAGCCACCATAGTCACTTTTGTACAGGCATACAGATTGAAGTCAGAGTTCTTTGGATGCCAAAGGCCCAGTTTGGGAGCACCTTTAAGATATCTGAGAATTCTCTTGATAGCAACCAGGTGTGACATCTTGTGGTTGGCTTGATATCTTGCACAAATACATGTAGCAA
Organism: Flaveria sonorensis; assembly: GCA_025506505.1. Classification (NCBI taxonomy): domain Eukaryota; kingdom Viridiplantae; phylum Streptophyta; class Magnoliopsida; order Asterales; family Asteraceae; genus Flaveria; species Flaveria sonorensis. Next base: position 27,514,322 of record CM046423.1, on the reverse strand, counting down.
AGATGATATTAGGCTTCTAGCTGTGAGGTACATAAGAGATCCAATCATAGCCCTATACAGATGTTCATCAACACACTCCCCCTCAATATCAGGTCCTAGAGAATGGTTTCTAGCTATGGGTGTCTTAGCAACCTTACACTCAGTCAGATGAAATCTGGTAAGTATGTCTTGCACATACTTTGACTAGTTTATGAAGATGTCATTATCAACCTGCTTCAATTGAATTCCTAGAAAGAAATTGAGTTCCCCTATGGCACTTATTTCAAATCTATTCTTCATCAGCATCTCAAAGTCTTTGTAGAGCTTCAGATTAGTTAACCCAAAAATAATGTCATCTATATAAACTTAAACCAGCATCAAGTCATTTCCTGTTCCTTTAATGAAGAGTGCTCTATCAATAGTACCCCTCTTGTATCCATGTTGATAGTGATACTGTGATAGTAACTCATACCACTTCCTTGGAGCTTGATGCAACCCATAGAGAGCTTTGTCAAGCTTGCAGACATAATCAGGATGATCTGGGTCTGCAAAGCCTGGTTGTTGTTTGACATACACTTCCTCATCAATCACCCCATATAGGAAAGCACGCTTGACATCAAGTTGGTAGACCTTGAAATCTTTGGACGCAGCAAAAGTTAGGAATATCTTAACAGCTTCAAGTCTTGCTACATGAGCAGAAACATCTGTATAGTCAATCCCTTCTTCTTGTGTGTACCATTGAACAACTAGTCTTGCCTTGTTCTTGATGACAAGTCCTTTATCAACTTTTTTATTCCTGAATACCCACTAGGTACCTATAGTAGTCTTCCCTTGAGGAAGAGGAAATAAGTTCCAAACCTTTTGTCTCTTGAATTGAAGCTGCTTCACTTGCATTGCTTCTTGTCTCTATGAGTGAGGAGAGCCATTTATTGGACTATTTTCATGTACTCTAGGTCATCTGGATGGATGCAATCCAAGTATTCAAGAGTGAATAGAAAGTTTTCACAACTTTTATCAGTAGACACAAAGGCTTGAGTAGAGCTTGCCTCTTGGAATGGGCTTCCTTGGATTTAGCTCTCCCTTGGTGTCTCTGGAAAGGTGATGAAAGGACCTTTTTATGAGTTATTAGGGAAGCAGATAAGATGATGATATGGTTCTCTGCTATCCCTTTCAACCACATGAAGAGTTGATGATCGGTTCAAAAGGATCGAATTCGTGATGATATCGTAAGGCAATGATCAATTCAAACACAAAGTAATCAAACACATACAACTACATCAAAAAATTCATAGATTTCATTGATAGCAAATGCACAGGTTACAATGTGTAAGGGTTACAGTTCGTTCATCTACGTCTGTATTCTCTAGTCATTTTTTTTCTCTCTCAGATGTCTCTGATGTCTGATGTCTACGTTACAAAATACATAAAATATCCTATATTTACAAAATAAGTTCCTATACTATGACAAAAAAACACATAAAGACAAAATGTTAATCTTCCGAGAGCTTCAACAATATTCCCCCTAAGATTTACATTGTCTTCAGTCCACATTAAAATCTTTTGTCTCATCTTTGATCTTGAACACGGGCTTCTCTTTTGTAACACCCCGAATTTTATTAAAAAGAAGAGAAAATAAAAGTATAAAGAAAGAAATGAGAAATAACACAAGTTGAAGGACTGAAGTTGTGCAAGGTGCAAACTTTAAAATATTTGTGTTTAAAAGAGAGGGCATGGCCGCCCATGCCCCCACTACCCACCTATGTTCTCAGCTGAAAAAGGAAGAAAGAAGAAGAGTTCATGGTTTTAGAGAGAGAAGAAGCTGAAATCTCCTTGAAGGTGAGTTTTCTTGGGTTAATGTTCGGATTCAACCGAATTTTCAGCTTCTAAGCCGAGATTTGTGGTGCTAAGTTCCTGTTTTCGTGGGTTCTAGGAGCTGAAATTGCAGGTGGAGGTGTGTTGCTCGAAGGTTGCTTCAGGTGAGTTCTTGAACCCCTCTTTTTACTGGTTTTTAAGTGTTTAGGGTTGTTATGCATACCGAGCAAATATTTTAAAGTACCCGTGGGTTTTCAGCTTTGATGTTAGACCGTTGTTCTATGGTTGTATGTTTTTAAGGCTGGTTTGAGGTTATGTTTGATGTTTAGCATGGTTTAGTGTTGGTAGCATGTTAGATCTGTGTTAGGATGTTCTAGATCGATGTTTGGGTGTTGTTTATAGCATCGGTTATATTTTCAGATTGTTGGTCATGAGTCCAGAATGTTCCCATGCGCCTGAATTTTTGTCATGCGCCCAAGATCATGTACCCAAATAGTAGTCATGCTCCAAGAGTTGCCCATGCGCCTAAGTGTAGGCCATGCACCCAAATAGTTTTCCATGCGCCCAGAGTTGCCCATGCGCCAAAGTGTAGGCCATGCGCCCAAATAGTTGTCCATGCGCCCGGAGTTGCCCATGCGCCCGGAGTTGCCCATGCGCTTAAGTGTAGGCCATGCACCCAATTAGTTGCCCATGCGCCCAGAGTTGACCATGCGCCTAAGTGTTGACCATGCGCCCCAGTAGTGCCCATGCACCTAGAATTGCTCATGTGCCTAAGTGTTAATGCTCCTAAGCAGGGCTGATGCGCCTGCATAGTGGTAATGCGCCTAGGCTGTTTTCCTTAGAATTTTTATGCTCATGTGCCTGAGATGTCCAACTGCTCTCCATTTTGGACTTAGGGATTTCTGAGGATTTTCTAGAGGTAGATGGTTGAGATAGGTTCTGTTGTGATGTGATGGCTTATGCTTGATGTACTATGCATGATGATGTGATGATTATGAGGTGTGCAATGTGTTATCTTTCCATGTTTAACGGTTTTCAAAATGTATGTATTATGTTATGTAATACGTTATGTATGATGTTATGACTTACGTGGTATGATGTATGAATGTACGTAAAGTATTATGTAATGAAAATGGAAGATAACGAATGATGAGAATGGAAATAACATAGGATGAGATCCTTGTCGCGTACCCTGGTACTGTGTCAGTCTTCGGACATGATTCGGGGGTTTGTTTACAGGCCTCGGCACAGTATCAGTCTTCGAACATGAGTCGGGGGTATTGCATGAGACAGGATGGCATCTGAAAGAGATGAGGTCTTGTTGCCCGCCCTGGTACTGTGTCAGTCTTCGGAAATGAGTCGGGGGTTTGTTTACAGGCACCAGCATAGTATCAGTCTTCGGACATGAGTCGGGAGTGTTGCATACGAGATGGGATCCTTGTCACGTACCCCGGTACTGTGTCAGTCTTCGAACATGAGTCGGGGGTTTGTTTATAGGCCCCGGCACAGTATCAATCTTTGGACATGAGTCGGGGGTATTGCATGAGGTAGGATTCGGATGATAGTAAGTATGTATTGTTTGATGATAAATGATAACGAAGATACTTAATTATTATCAATGTGTACGTACGATGTGTGATCGCGGTTGAAAGTAAAAAGGTTGTTTTAACCAAAGCAAAGTATATTATTTATAAAACTAGAACTCACTCAGCGTCACTAACTATTTGTATGCATAATAGTTCGCAGGTATTTTGTTGATGCTGAGGAGTTGCAGGCATGGATGCATAAGCTACTGGGGACGTTTGAGGCTGGCATCCACATTTTTATTATGATGTTGTATTTCGAAATGTTAACGAATGATGTAACGTAATGATATGTTTTAAATTATTAATAAAAGTTTTAAATTCCGCTGCAAAAGTAATGTATGTTTTTAAACATTTTATGCGACGACGATCCAGCTGTAAGTGTCCCGAGAACAGGGCCTTACAAGTTGGTATCAGAGCCGAAGTTTAAGAGAATTAGGTAAGTATTTTGAAAACCTAAACTTAAACTGAGAATGGGACCAAAGGAGAGGGATGCGAGTCCTAGTAGCTACGTGCCTGCAGGTAAAGGTTTTACATAAACGCTTTACGTAAGTTAATAAAAAAGGGGAAGAAGCGGTGCAGGAAACCGCCAAGGGGTGTAGCTATGGTGCATTCCAGAGATGCAAGCCCCTAACTTTTGATGGGAATGGAAGTGCTACTACTACTCATCGTTGGGTGAGTGAGATGGAGGTGGTACTGGACATTAGAGAGTGCCACGAGGATCAGAAGGTGAAGTTTGCTACGCACTCATTTGTGGGTTCAGCCTTGTGCTGGTGGGACAACATTGTCCAAGCCGAAGGTACCAGGGCAATTGGGAGGATGAGGTGGAAGGAGCTGAAGAGGTTGGTAATTGAGGAATTTTTCCCTCATAAGGAGCTTGACAAAGTTGAGAGAGAGTTCCTGCAGTTGGAGGCGAGAACGATGACACACCAACAGTATACAACGAAGTTCAACGAGATGGCAAGGCTGGTACCAGATCAGGTGACGCCTGTGTCACGAAAGATCAAGAGGTACACTCAAGGTCTACCGGCAGATATCCGCAGACATCTGATCGTTTCCCGACCAGATACGTTTAGGTCTGTGGTCAACCTGGCAGGGAGGCTGTATGACGAGCGAGAGGCGGTGGCGATAGTGGATGAAGAGAAGGAGCAGAGCTATGTTAGGAATGGGAATGGAAGGCGGTGTAATGATGGTGGATTTGTGGATGGAGGTAAGATGTTAAGGGTCGATGATCGAAGGATGGTAACAGGGAGGGAAGAAACTTGCAAGAAGTGTGGTAGAGGCCACGAGGGGGAGTGCAAGTGGGGACGGAACATCTGCTTCTAGTGTGGGAAAGATGGCCACGGGGCGAGGGAATGCCACATGGCTAAATGTTACGACTGTGGCAAGACTGGACACATGAGCAGAGACTGCAAGAAGTCAAGGGCAGGAAGCTCCGGTGCAAGGAAGGAGAGTAGAGGATGAAGATCAGCATTCGCTATGACCGGGAGGAGGCTAGAGCGGACTCCGAAGTGACATCTGGTACGTTTCTAGTAAATTAAATTTAGGCATCTGTGCTTTGATTGTGGTGCTAGTAGTAGTTTCATTTCTGCTGCCTTCGGTGATAAGTTGCACGTTAGGAGTAGGAAGGTCGGTGAGCCCTTAGATGTAGAAATTGCTATTAGTAAGTCCACTAGGTTTCCTGATGCTTTAGAGGATTATGCGATAGAATTGGAAGAGCACGTGTTTCCTGCTAGACTGTTCAGGGTGAATGTAGGTAGATTGATACGTGCCTTGGGTAGAATTAGCTAGTAGCCTATAAGGTAAACATCGAGTGTTGCAAGAAGGTGGTTTGATGAACCGCGCTCGACAAGAGTTCGGTGCCAACCTACGGCGATGGAGTAATGATGAATGCCTCATCTGGGAAAGGGAATAATCTGATTCAGAAAGCAAGGAAAGCAATTATCAAGGTATATAGGGCCATTCTAAATTGTTGCTCAGGTGGGAGAAGTGGCCTATCAACTGGAGCTACCCGATGAGTTGGGAATTCATCCGACGTTCCATATGTCTCGTCTGAGGAAGTGCTCAATCGATGAGGATATGATTGCCCCACTAGAGGATATCGGGATGGATGAATGACTCAACTACGTGGAACAACCGGTGGCCATTACTGATAGAAGGGAGAGACAGGCTAAGGAGAAGGGTGGTTTCATTTGTGCGAGTATAGGGGAGCCTAGAAGGGGTCTAAGTCTACGTATAAGATCAAGGAAGAGATGAGATAGCATTACCTGCAACTGTTCGAGAAGCGACAGGTTTCGGGGACGAAACCTATATAAGGGGGGGTGGACTTGTAACACCCCGAATTTTATTAAAAAAAAAGAGAAAATAAAAGTATAAAGAAAGAAATGAGGAATAACACAAGTTGAAGGACTGAAGTTGTGCAAGGTGCAAACATTAAAATAATTGTGTTTAAAAGAGAAAGCATGGCCGCCCATGCCCCCACTACCCACCTATGTTCTTAGCTGAAAAAGGAAGAAAGAAGAAGAGTTCATGGTTTTAGAGAGAGAAGAAGCTGAAATCTCCTTGAAGGTGAGTTTTCTTGGGTTAATGTTCGGTTTCAACCAAATTTTCAGCTTCTAGGCCGAGATTTGTGGTGCTATGTTCCTGTTTTCGTGGATTTTGGGAGCTGAAATTACAGGTGGAGGTGTGTTGCTTGAAGGTTGCTTCAGGTGAGTTCTTGAACCCCTCTTTTTACTGGTTTTTAAGTGTTTGGAGCTGTTATGCATACCGATCAAATATTTTTAAAGTACCCGTGGGTTTTCAGCTTTGATGTTCGACCGTTGTTCTGTGGTCGTATGTTTTTAAGGCTATTTTGAGGTTATGTTTGATGTTTGGCATGGTTTAGTGTTGGTAGCATGTTAGATCTGTGTTAGGATGTGCTATGTTGATGTTTGGGTGTTGTTTGTAGCATCGGTTATATTTTCAGATTGTTGGTCATGCGTCCAAAATGTTCCCATGCGCCTGAATTGTTTTCATTCGCCCAAGATCATGCGCCTAAATAGTAGTCATGCGCCCAGAGTCGCCCATGCGCCTAAGTATAGGCCATGCGCCCAAACAGTTGTCCATGCTCCCAGAGTTGCCCATGCGCCTAAGTGTGGGCCATGCACCCAAATAGTTGTCCATGCGCACAGAGTTGCCCATACGCCTAAGTGTAGGCCATGTGCCCAAACAGTTGCCCATGCGCCCAGAGTTGGCCATGCGCCTAAGTGTTGAGCATGTGACCCAGCAGTACCCATGCGCCCAGAATTGCTCATGTGCCTAAGTGTTAATGCGCCTAAGCAGGGCTGATGTGCTTGCATAGAGGTAATGCGCCTAGGCTGTTTTCATTAGAATTTTTATGCTCATGCACCTGAGATGTCCAGCAGCTCTCCATTTTGGACGTAGGGATTTCTGAAGATTTTCTAGAGGTAGATGGTTGAGATAGGTTCTGTTGTGATATGATGGCTTGTGCTTGATGTGCTATGCATGATGATGTGATGATTATGAGGTGTGCGATGTGTTATCTTTCCATGTTTAGCGGTTTTCAAAATGTATGTATTATGTTATGTAATACGTTATGTATGATGTTATTACTTTACGTGGTATGATGTATGAATATACGTAAAATATTATGTAATGAAAGTGGAAGATAACGAATGATGAGAATGGATGTAACGTATGATGAGATCCTTGTCGCGTACCCCGGTACTATGTCAGTCTTCAGACATGAGTCGGGGGTTTGTTTGACACAGTATCAGTATTCGGACATGAGTCGGGGGTATTGCATGAGACAGGATGGCATGTGAAAGAGATGAGGTCTTGTTGCCCGCCCCGGTACTGTGTCAGTCTTCGGACATGAGTTGGGGGTTTGTTTACAGGCCCCGACATAGTATCAGTTTTCGGACATGAGTCAGGGGTGTTGCATTGGGATCCTTGTCGCATATCCCGGTACTATGTCAGTCTTCGGACATGAGTCGGGGGTTTGTTTATAGGCCCCGGCACAGTATCAGTCTTCGGACATGAGTCGGGGGTATTGCATGAGGCAGGATTTGGATGATAGTAAGTATGTATTTTTTGATGATAAACGATGATGAAGATAATTAATTATTATCAATATGTACGTATGATGTGTGATCGCGGTTGAAAGTAAAAAGGTTTTTTTAACAAAAGTAAAGTATTTTATTTATAAAACTAGAACTCACTCAGCGTCGCTAACTTCTTGTATGCATAATAGTTGGCAGGTATTTTGTTGATGCTGAGGAGTTGCAGGCAAGGATGCATAAGCTACTGGGGACGTTTGAGGTTGGCATCCACATTTTTAATATGATGTTGTATTTTCAAATGTAAACGAATGATGTAACATAATGATATGTTTTAAATTATTAATGAAAGTTTTAAATTCCGCTGCAAAAGTAATGTATGTTTTTAAACATTTTATGCGATGATGGTCCAGCTGTAAGTGTCCCGGGAACGGGGCCTTACATCTTTGTAGAGTTCCAACTCTCACAAACCCTTCTTGATTGTAGACTTGAACTTCTTTCAAAGATTCTATGATCTGCTCAGCATTCAAGATCTCAGAAAGGACTGTAGCATTTTTGTTAATCTTCCACCTTCATCTGGCACATGAATAGGTGAATTAGCAACAACTTTGATAACTTCGAGTGAAGACTCCTTGGCAATCAAATTCTTTTGTGATACCTATATATCACAAAGATTAACTGATAACAATTGAATATTGAATGAAAGAGTGTATCGAGTGTAGTATCAGAGGATTTGAGTGAATAAATGAATGAGAACACAAGTGTTGTATATATATAAGTGTGAATTTTTAGGTATATGAGCACTGTGAAGGCGCATGAGACTAAATTTCACACTAAGTTTTCAGATGCATGAGCACTGTGAATGCGCATGAGGTTTAGATGCATGAGCACTGTTCAGTCGCATAAGCACTGTTTAGGCAGTTGGACACTGTTCAGGCATATGAGACTAACACTTGGAAGTCTGGTACTGTTTAGGCGCATGAGCATAGATGATACGCCCAACACTTAACCAATTTTTCAGACACATAACAACTATTTAGGAGCATGAGCATAGAATAAAACGCCCAACACTTGCACAATTTTTTGAAATTCATCATACTCCTGATTTAGACTTATGAGTACTATTCAGGTACATGAGAATCCTTCCATGAGTCTTGACACTTGAAATTTTCACACCATCCATCTGAACACTGTTTAAGCATATTAGTACTATTCACACACAATTTTTTCAGCACGTAGTCAATTTTTTGTCTATCACTCAAAATTTACATTAATGACCCTCAAAATTTATCATTTTTTGACATTCAAACTTTTATTTTTTATTTTTTACCATTTTATTTTTATTTTCTTTTCAAAACCAATTTCCAGTCATTTTAGTCTCTATATAACTTTTACAAAACAAATAGTCTCATTTTGTTTGCAAGAAGTTTTTTCACTGAATTTGAATTCTTTTTCAGGTTCATTTTTACATCATATCAAACACACACATGCTTGAATATTAATCTTCAACTTTTCATCCAAAGCACTTTATTTCTTATTTCTTTTTCACTCTTTGAAAATTTTCCATTTGATTTTCTTTATCTTTTTGAAATTCAATTATTTTCTCTTTTATATTTTACTCCCCCTAAATTTTTTAAGTTTTACAAACTTAGAAGTTTCTTTGACTATGCAAGAAGAGGAAACTAATCATTATCAACATGCCTGCACACAAAAGATCATGCAAAAATCAAAATTAAAGCAGAATAAAAAAATATACTATATACATTTGAATCACATGCCTATAGTGAGATCATATTAGTTAAGATCAGCACATTAAAACAAAATAAAATGATGGATAGTCGTAGACAGTGATTAAATCCTGATCAAGTGTGTTCCAGGTCAACATTTCTGCAGCAAAGAAGACACGAGATCTAAGGACAGAAAATGAGTGCTTTTGGCAAGATACTCAGCACACTTACTTTTTCATTTCTTGGATTGATTAAGGTACGATTAGATATGACATTATGTAAGTCACACTTAGACTTAGAGAGTTCAACCCTCATCAAGATATGCAAGAAATCACTTTTCTCAACTTGTTAACCTGATATATACTTATAACCAGATCTCATGTTTAGATTGTGCACATTGGCATCTTTTGCATCAAGAGAAAATATCCAGGTCTGTAATTACTTATAACAAAGGATATCTTGTCACTTCAGGTCTATGATGACTCATAACAGAGAAGTTAATAGATGCTTTAAATAATTAGAGCTCAATGGTTATTCATATCGCCACCAGGTGTGAGTTTATGACTTTACAAGCAATCAATTTGAGAAGTCAACACTACTTATTGGTACTAAAATGGACGAACATGAATGCATGATTGATTTAGTTTGATCACAAGAATTTACTTTTTAAATATAATTACATGAGCTTACCTGCACATCATATCTGATCACATCAGACTTTAGTAGCGAGAGAAGTATGCAACTGATCAAAACTAATGTATCTATCATTTCTCACAAATTGCAAAGACAGATTCAGTCCTAAACAATTAACTAACAAGAAAATCTCTATTTTTGTGTTTTTGTTTTATATTTTTCTCTTTTGATTTTGCAACTTTCTAGTTTTGTATTTGCTTTTTCATTTTCTATTGAACATGCACACACAATATATACAATCAAGCAGTTAACTTTGACAGTTTTCTAATTTTGCGACAATGTCTCATACTAGATTCTAGGGGCTTGATGAAGTCCATATAAAGCTTTGCTCAACTTGTACACACGATGTGGATATGTAGCATCTTCAAAACCTGGAGGTTGCTTCACATACATATCATCGGTGATAGAACCATACAAAAATGCACCCTTTACGTCCATTTGATACACTTTAAATTTCATGAATGAGGCATAAGCCAGGAAGACACGAATAGATTCAAGTCTTGCAACTGGAGGAAATACTTAATCATAATCAATACCTTCTTCCTGAGTGTATCCTTGTGAAACTAATCTCGCTTTATTTCGGATAACAATTCCTCCATCATCAATTTTATTTCTGAATAACCATTTTGTGACAATAGCATTTTCTCCTTCAGGTAAATCCACCAGATTCCACACTTCTTGTTTGCGGAACTGTAATAATTCTTCTTGCATAGCCTCGATCCAACCATTGTCCTTTAATGCTTTGGTAACATTTTTAGGAACAATTTAAGAAAGAAAGCAAGAGTATAAGCAGACGTTTGCATGTTTTGATTTACTTCTTGTCATTCTCTCACTCAAAGGACCAATAATCTGAGATGTTGGATGGTTCTTGTGAATACGAGATGTCGGAATCTCATCTCCTTGAACATGAACATCTAGATTGGTTTGATTCAAGTTGGAAAGCTGATGCAATAGGCTTGAAGAATATGGATTGAAATTGGGAACTTGAGTCAGTGAGTTGATAAAGTAATCAAGATTACCGGAATCAACTACATCACCAGAAATAGATGACGTTCCAGACTCAGGTTGTACAATTTCTGTACCATCATTAGGAATTGTTGTGACACATCTTGGTTTTGTGAAATAGAATGATCATTATTTTGATAAGACTGATCATCATTATTAGACTGAAAAATAGAATCTCTAACAAAAGAAAATAAGGGATAGTCTGGGCTTGAATCATCTGCATCATCAGAATCCGAATTGTCACTGAATGAACCAAGATCTCCTTGAATTTTCTTTTCACCTATAGAATCAAGCAAGTTAGATTGATTAAACAAGTTGGATTGAAAAGAGTTTGACAATGAATCTAAATCAAATAACCATGCAGTACCATTTTACACTAATGGAAAAGAGTTTTCAAGAAATTTAACATTGAAAGTTTCAACTATAACATTAGTCCTAGAGTTATAAACTCGATAGGTCTTTGAAACAGATGAATATCCAATGAAAAATCCATCATCAGATTTTGATTCAAATTTTCCTAAATGATCACTTGAATTCAGAATCATAACCGGACAACCAAAAGATTTAAAAAAATCTATGTTTGGTTTCCTTCCAAACATTAACTCATATGGAGTTTTTAGTTTGTCTTTAACAATTTTGAACGGTTCTGAACAAAACATGCAGTTGATATTGCTTCATCCCAGAATGTGATTGGAATTTTAGCATCGGCTAACATGGATCGTGCTGCTTCAATCAATGTTCGGTTCTTCCTTTCAGAAACTCCATTTTGTTGAGGAGTTCTGGGAGCACTGAACTAATGAGCTATTCCTTTCTCTGCAGAAAACATGTCAAGAGTTAGATTTTTGAATTCCGTCTCATTATCACTTCTAATTATTTTTACTTTTTGTTCAAGTTGGTTTTCTACTTTTATGGTAAATTCTTTTATTAATTCAGCTGTTTCAGATTTAGCATTTAGAAAGAAAACCCATAAAAATCTTGTATAGTCATCAATAATAACTAAACAGAAAGATTTTCTTCCAATACTCTTCACGTTGGTTGGTCCAAAAAGGTCCATATGCAACGACTGAAGGGGTTTGTAATTTGAGTTTATCAGCTTGGACTTATAAGACGCTCTGTGTTGCTTTCCCTTTAAACATGCTGAGCAGTGATCAGTAGTGGAAAACTTCTTTGATGGAAGGCCAATAACATGACTTCCTGCTACAAGCTTGTTCATATATTTGAAGTTAGAATGTCCGAGACGTCTATGCCATAGCTCTCTTTCATCATTTGATGCTTTAGAAAAGAGACAAGTTGTTTCTGTAGAAGAGTCCACTTGAGACATATCCAGTTTGTATACGTCTCGGTCTCTGACAGCTTTAACAACCACGCTATCCTTGCTTATCTGAAATCCTGGCTTCAAAATATAACAAGAAGAATCATAAAAAAGTACAGAGTAGGATTTATCACAAATTTGGGATACGTTTAACAAATTAAAGTTCAACTGTGAACAGAAGTTGACTTTATCAAAGCTTATAATCCCGTTGGATACTGTTCCTTCTCCCGTTATTTTTCCTCCCGCATCACCATCAAAGGCGACAGGTGTTCCATCTTTTAACTTAAAATCTTGTAATAAGGCCTTATTGCCTGTCATGTGCCGGCTACACCCGCTATCCACATACCAAGTATTGATTGGTCTTCTCGGGCGTACCTGCAAAACAAAACAATTCAAGGTGAATTATCTACCCAAGCCGAAATGGTATTGGGTTTTCCAAACTTGTCAACAATAGTAAATTGTTTAAAGTGAAGTTTGTTGACATCAGGTTTATTCTTTATGAATTTACCAATTCTGTTATTTATAACAAAATTATGCTTGTTTGGAAAATTCATTCTTTTTGACTGACCATTGTTTGAAAATTTTTTGTTTTCAAAACTTTTGTTATTAATTCTCACTGACCTTGGAATGAAATTATCATTGAAGTATTGTTTAGGTCTCACTGAATTATTTCTTTTGAAAGAGTTCAAACCTAAGGAGGGTTTGTGTGTTAATCTTTGAAAATCGACATTTTGGTTTCTATTATATTGCGGATTAACATACCCTTTTCTTACTGTTGAGGTGGCAAATCCTCTCATCTGTGAATTCTTTCTAAAATAACAATCTTTAGTGTTGTGAGTTTGCTCATCACAGTAAGTACAGTATTTGTTGAAATAACACTCTGAAGTTGAGTGATTTCTCATATCGCAAATGTGACAGTATTTGTTAAAAAACATTCAGCAGTGTAGTGATTGTACATGTCACATATTTCGCAGTACCTCTGTGGAGTGTTAAACAGTTGATTATTAACTTTTGATGTTGACGCAACATTTGTTTCTTGTTTAGGTTTAGGCGTCAAAAAGTTAATTTGTTGTTTTTGATTTGAAAAATTATTCTTTTGATTTAAATCACTTTTCTTTTGCACAATTGGTTTTTGTTTTTGAATATGAATTTCATTCTTTCTTTCCTTAGATACAAATCGTTTAACGACAGCGGAAGACTTAGAATCTGAACCTGTTTTCAGATCAGAGGTTGATTTGTTCTTCGGATTTTCTTTAACATCTTGAATTGAGTTCACATTCAACAAACCAGCAGATACAAATTTAATTGGTTTTAGTTTTGTTGCTTGATTTGTTTCTCTTGTCTGATTTTCTTTAATTTGATCATTTTTAGCTTTATTCATTTTTCTTCTTCTTCTTTGGTTCCTTGATTTTGTTTTTGTTGATTTTACTTGAGATTGAACATCTTCAGTGGAAGATTCTTTTTCATTTTCTTTCTTTTTCTGGTCCTTTTGCATTTAATAAATTCAGGATTATTTAGACCATATGAGTTAGAATCTTCTGATGTTACTTCTTCTTGTTTAGCTTTATCTTTGGTTTTGGAGTATTGGTTATCACTTTTAGTAATTACTTCCTCCAAGACAGATTCTTTAGGAACAAAAATTTTCTTAGCTTTAGGCTTTGGTTCATAAGATTTTACTTTAATAGGATGACCATTTTTTATCTTTTCGTTATCTTTTTCTTCAAAAATTTCCACATTTGTTTTCTCTTCATCAGCATCAGACATCTTAGTCTTGTTTTGAAAAGCTTTTAATTTTGCCTTGTTTTTTGGAGAGTGGTCATGAGTGTTAAAATTTTCTAGTAAGGTGTTTGTTATTGATTCTGGCATAGGTTCATGAGTGAAACCCAATCCTGCCTTTTGTTTATCTTTTCGTTCATTTACCAGCTTCTCCACAATGGTTTTAGAACTTTTAACTTTGGCGAGATCAACTTGAGTTGTTGCATGAGCTATCTTTTCCAGTTCAAGATTTTTTGTCATCTCTTCAAGTTGTTTTGATATAATTTCAAGTTCTCTTAGAGTTTGGTCCAAGAATTTTGCAGAGAGATAATCTTTTCGTCGGATACTTTATGATCATTTTTAAGTTTGGTATGCATTAGTTTTTCTTGCTTAAGTTTTTCACAAATTTTGTAAGAATAATTTCTGTAGTATTCTACATGCTCGAAGCAAGACTTTGTGCATAACTTTTCTCTGACTTCTGATGTAATTTCAGAATATTTAGGAGGAGACATTTCAGAGTTAGAGCTTTCAACCTTTGGCTGATCAGATTTTCCCATCAAAGCAACTTCCTCTGAATCTCCCTTGGGATCAGACTTGTCACTCCAGTCATAATCTACTTCTTCATTCTTAGAGTCATATTTAGCCTTTGGATCATTGTCGTCTGACAAATATTCTCCTTGAACTTCTGCAATAAGAGATAAATTGGATGTTAGATCAGCAGTAAATTGCTCAGCATAAGCACTCCAATTATATCCATCTTTAATATTAACAACTAGAGCTTTCCTAGGCTCTTCAGATGACTTAGATTCATCTTTCAGTTTAGGCATTGGTAAGCTTTGGTATGGTTTCTGGAATGTCTTTTGAGATGATTGTTGAAATTTCTGATTGCTTGAACTCGATTGTCCATTCCATCCTTTGTTTTTAGGAGCTTTGCATTCTCTTGAAAAGTGGACATAACTATTATAGTTGAAACACCTTGACTTAGACTTGTCAAATCCAACAGTCTTGTTAGCACTTGGCTTGTAGTTCCTGTTGACATAAGAGTGTTTCTGAGTCCTGTATGCAATCATCACCATTTGCCAATTCAGATCCATTTCCTCCACGTCATCTGGATCCATTTCAAATAAGTCATGCAAAACAAAATCTAATTGAGTTAAATGACTACCTTGATAAGCTTGAAAACTAGCCATAAAGGCAGTAAAAGCAGATTTGGACTCTTCACCCTGTAATAGGATGTTAATGACATCTTTAACTTTGCTAGATTTAGTAGAGTTAACAGAAGGAGTCTCATTTTGAGGTTTAGAACTTTAAGGCATAGGAGGAGACTGAGGTTGTGGCAGAGATGTATAAGAAGGAGCACTTGTATAAGAAGAATCAGTAAAGAACCCTGCTCCTACAAACAGATCACCCTCTTCTTCAGTTAAACTCTCATTTTTAGCCATAAATGCATTTTCCACAGTACTTGCTGGTGATGCAACATATTTGTACTGAGACATTGAAGCTGCTCTATCATTATTTCTTGAGCTTTCATCAATTTCAACAGACTCAATTTTGGCTATCAATAGATCAAGATCCATGGGAAATTTCTCAGTATGCTTTAACAGTGTAACTGTTTGCTTCCATGAAGAAGGAAGAGCATTGAGAAGCCTAAAGTTTAGATCTCTTAGATCATTTTTGATACCAACTATTGACATCTCAGTTGTGAGTTGCACAAACCTATTCATCATTTGGTTTATGGTTTAACCAGATAAGTGCTCAAATAGTTCTAATTGTCTCTTCAATTTCTACTTTTTGAGATCTTGAATTTCTTTACCTCCTTCACAAATTATCTTCAAGGCTTTATAAATGGTATATCCTGTTTGATATCCATCTAGTCTTGTTAGGACTTCAAGAGGTAGTCCTTTACACATCAGAGAATATGCTTTTATATCATTCTTAACTTTCTTTAAATCATCACCCTGCAATCCATCTTCAGGGTATGGTTCCGGAGAGTCTTTATTGTAGAAAATTCCTCCATCAGGACCATCTGAAGTGATAGGAATGTGAGGACCTCTTTCTATTGATTTCCATAGATCAGTATCAATAGAATTAAGGTGATGTTTCAATCTAAGTGACCAATTTTTAAAATCAGCCCTGTTCTTCAGTTTAGGAACTCTCTTCTCTGAGTCTTCTGATTTCACCATTTTTAATTTTGTATTTTAGAAAAAGATTTGTTTTTGTTGTTTTTAAGTTTTTGAATTAAAACAATGAATTGAAAATATTTTTGGATTTTTTAAGTTTTTGAAAAATTTCTGAAAAATTCCTAAGTGTTGATGTTGATGCGCCTAAACAGTGATGAAGCGCCCAAACAGTTGACTTAGAAACGCCTAAGAGAATGCCTTAGAATAATTCTCAAAAACTCCCAATCAGAAATGCGCCCGAACAGTTGTGAAACGCCCTGATTAAAAACGCCTCAACAGTTGTAATGCGCCTAGTCAACTGGTAATACGGCCCAACAGTGGTAAAACGCCTAATCCAAAAACGCCTTAACAGTTTTCAAGCGCCCAAACACTTGGGCAATTTTCAGTAGTGTTTTGACCTAATGCGCCAACTTCAACAGATTCAAACGAACTCAGATCTTCTGAAATCCTTCAAAACTTGATGAATTGACCTAAAATCCTTCAATTAGGTAGGAATTCAATCAATTATCAGTCCTCTACTTCAATTTCATCAATTAACAACAACAAATCAATCTTTGGCTTGAAAATTAGTTCGACTGATGAAGAACAAGTTCTAACACTGATTTGAACAATTCACTAAATTTGAACGAATTGAGCTGCAAATTGTGATTCAATTCATGTTTTTGATGATGAAACACAATTGAAATCAACAATTATTTGATTGAATTTCTTATCAATCACAGATTCAAGTGATTCAAAAGTTTGACAGTTTGAAGAACTCAAATCACTGAACCAACAGCTCTGATACCATTTGATGAGTTCAAAATGGATCGATCTGTGATGATATCATAATACAATTCAATCAAAACAAACACAAGTAATCAAATCTAAGAAAACATATCATAAAAACATCATAGTTTCATTGATAGAATGCATAGAGAATACAAGTGTAGAAACAAAATAGTTACAATTCGTTATTATTATCTATCTATACTTTATTTATGCTATTTGTACTATCAATACACAAGGAACAATATTTATATAAAAGTCCCTATACTATGACAAAAATATAAAAGACACACAAAGACAAATGTTAATCTTTAAAGATGCATCTACGACCCAAATGACGTGGAGGAAATGGATCTGAATTGGCAAATGGTGATGATTGCATACAGGACTCAGAAACACTCTTATGTCAACAGGAACTACAAGCCAAGTGCTAACAAGACTATTGGATTTGATAAGTCTAAGTCTAGGTGTTTCAACTGTAATAGTTATGGCCACTTTTCAAGGGAATGCAAAGCTCCCAGAAACAAAGGAGGAAATAGCCAATCGAGTTCAAGCAATCAGAGGTTTCAACAATCATCTCAAAAGACATTCCCAAAGCCATACCAAAGCTTACCAATGCCTGAAATTAAAGATGAATCAAAGTCATCTGAAGAGCCAAAGAAAGCTCTAGTTGTTAACATTAAAGATGGATATGATTGGAGTGCTTATGCTGAGCAATTTATTGCTGATCTAACTTCTAGTTTATCTCTTATTGCAGAAGTTCAAGGAGAAGATTGGTTAAAAGATATTGATACAAAGGCTAAATATGATTCTGAGAATGAAGAAGAACAATATGATTGGAGTGATAAATCTGATCCTAAAGAGGATTCAGAAGAAGTTGCATTGATGGCAAAATCAGATCAACCAAAGGTTGAAAATTCATCTTCTAACTCTGAGACCTCTCCTCCTAAATATCCTAAAATACCATCAGAAGTAAGAGAAAAACTATGCACAAAATCTTGCTTTGAACATGTTGAATACTACAGAAATTACTCTTATAAAATCTGTGAAAAGCTTAAGCAAGAGGAATTAATGCATAATAAACTTAAAAAGGATCACAAAATATCTGATGAAAAGATCATTTCTTTACAAACTTCATGGAACAAAACTTTGAAAGAACTAGAAATAGTTTCAAAACAACTTGAAGAAATGACCAAGAACTTAGAACAGGAGAAAATAGCACATGCTGCTACTTAAGTTGATCTTGCTAAAGTCAAAAGTTCCAAAACAATCGTGGAACAACTGGTAAGTGAAAGAAAAGATAAACAAAAAGCAGGATTAGGTTTCACTCACGAACCAATGCCTGAATCTATAACTAACACTTTGCTAGAAAACTTTAATACACACGATCACTCTCTTGAGAATAAGGCAAAACTCAAAGCTTTCCAAAACAAGAACAAGATTTCTGATAATGAAGAAGAGAAAGCTAATGTAGAAATTTTTGAAGAAAAGGATACAGAAAAGATAAAAAACGGTCATCCAATAAAAGTTAAATCATATGAACCACGACAGAAAAGTAAGAAAATTTTTGTTTCAAAAGAATATGTGTTGGAGGAAGTCATCATTAAAAACAAAGATAAGACAAAACAAAAAGAAGAAACATCTGAAGACTCAAGCTCTTATGAACAAAAAGATCAAAAAGAGAAAAAAATGAAAAAGAATCCTCAACTGAAGATGTTCAATCTCAAGTAAAATCAATCTCCATAAAATCAAGGAACCAGAGAAGAAGAAGAAAAATGAATAAAGCTAAAAATGATCAAATTAAAGAAAATCAGACACAGACAACAAATCAAACAAATAAATTTAAACCAATAAAATTTGTGTCTGCTGGTATGTTGAACATGAACTCAATTCAAGATGTTAAACAAACTCCTAAGAACAAATCAAACTCTGATCTGAAAACAGGTTCAAATTCGAAGACTTCCGCTGTCGTTAAACGATTTGTGTCTAAGGAATCAAAGAATGAAGTTCATATACAAAAGCCAAAACTAAATATGCAAAAGAACAAACTGTCAAATCAAAAGCAACAGATTAATTTTTTGACACCTAAACCTAGACAAGGATCAAACGTTGCGTCAACATCGACAATCAATAAACAGTTGTTCAAAACTCCACAGAGGTACTGCGAAATCTGTGACATGTATAATCACAACACTGCTGAATGCTTTTCTAATAAGTATTATCACATATGTGATATGAGAAATCACTCAACATCAGAGTGTTATTTTAATAAGTATTGTACCTTCTGTGATGAACAGACTCATAACACAGAAAATTGTTACTTTAGAAAGAATTCGCCAAGGAAAGGATTTTATAATACACAATTGAGCAAAGGTTATGTTAATCCTCAGTTTAAAAGAAATCAAACTGTCAGTTTTTAAAGATTAACTAATTAACCTTCCTTAAGCTTGAGATCTTTCAAAAGAAATGACTCTGTGAGACCAAAACAATTCATTCACGATCAATTCATTCCAAGGTCAGTGAGAATGAACAATAAAAATTTTGGAAATAAAATTTTTTCAAAAATTGGTCAATTAAATGATATGAAGTTTCTTAAAAATGATCAAAAATTTGTGAATCATAGAATTGGCAATTTCATTAAAAACAAGCCGGATGTCAACAAACTTCATTTCAAACAATTTACAATTGTTGATAAGTTTGGAAAACCCAAAACCATCTCTGCTTGGGTAGATAACTCAACTTAATTTCTTTGTTTTGCATGTACGCCCAAGAAGACCAATCAACACATGGTATGTGGATAGCGGGTGTAGCCGGCACATGATACGCAATCATGCCTTGTTACAAGATTTTAAGTTAAAGGATGGTACGCATGTCGCCTTTGGTGGTGATGCAGGAGGAAAAATTACAAGAGAAGGAATAGTATCCAATGCGATAATAAGCTTTGATAAAGTTAACTTCTGCTCACAGTTGAACTTTAATTTGCTAAGCGTATCCCAAATTTGTGATAAATCCTATTCTGTTCTTTTTGATGATGCTTATTGCTATATTATGAAGCCAGGTTTTCAGATTAGCAAAGACTGCGTGGTTGTTAAAGCTGTTAGGGATTGAGATTTGTACAATTTGGATATGTCTCAAGTTGATCCATCTACAGAAACAACTTGTCTTATTGTTCAAGCATCAAATGGCAAAGTCAGCTTTGGCATAGACGTCTTGGGCATTCCAACTTCAAGAATATGAACAAGCTCGTAGTGGGAAATCATGTTATCAGCCTTCCAATAAAGAAGTTTGCCACTACTGATCACTGCTCAGCATGTTTGAAACGGAAACAGCACAGAGCGTCTTATAAGCACAAGCAGATAAACTCAAATTCCAAACCCCTTCAGATGTTGCATATGGACCTTTTTGGACCAACCAACATGAAGAGTATTGGAAGAAAATCATATTTTTTAGTTATCATTGATGACTTTACAAGATTTTCATGGGTTTTCTTTTTGAATGCTAAATCTGAAACGGCTGAATTATTAAAAGAATTCATCATAAAAGTAGAAAATCAACTTGAACAAAAAGTAAAAATAATAAGAAGTGATAATGGTATGGAATTTAAAAATGTAACTATTGATATGTTTTGTGCAGAAAAAGGAATTGCTCATCAGTTCAATGCTCCCAGAACTCCACAATAAAATAGAGTTGCTGAAAGGAAGAACAAAACTTTGATTGAGGCTGAAGATCATTCCGTTTCAGAAAATCAAGAAGTTTTGCAACCTATTCCTAATGATGGTACAGAAATTGTACAACCTGAGTCAGGAACGTCATCTATTTCCGGTGATGTAGTTGATTCTGGTAATCTTGATTACTTTATCAACTCACCGACTCAAGTTCCCAATTTTAATCCACATTCTTCAAGCATATTGCATTAGCTTTCCAACTTGAATCAAACCAATCTAGATGTTCACGTTTAAGGGAATGAGATTTCAACATCTCGTATTCACAAGAAGCATCCAACATCTCAGATTATTGGTCCATTGAATGTGAGAACTACGAGAAGTAAATCAGAACAAGCAAATGTTTGTTTATACTCGTGTTTTCTTTCTCAAATTGTTCCTAAAAACGTTACCGAAGCGTTAAAGGACAATAGTTGGATTGAGGCTATGCAAGAAGAATTATTGCAGTTCTGCAAACAAGAAGTGTGGAATCTTGTGGATTTACCTGAAGGAGAAAATGCCATAGGCACAAGATGGTTGTTCAAAAACAAAACAGATGATCAAGGAATTGTAGTTAGAAATAAAGCGAGACTCGTTGCACAAGGATACACTCAATAGGAAGGAACAGATTATGATGAAGTATTTGTTCCAGTTGCAAGACTTGAATCAATTTGTGTCTTCCTGGCTTTTGCATCATTCATGAAATTCAAGGTGTATCAAATGGACGTGAAAGGTGCTTTCTTGTATGGACCAATCACCGATGATGTATTTGTAAAGCAACCTCCGGGTTTTGAAGATTCAAAATTTCCATATCGTGTGTACAAGCTTAGCAAAGCCTTGTATGGTTTACATCAAGCCCCTAGAATCTGGTATGAAACGTTATCACAACATTTAATCCAACATAGATACACGCGAGGGAAAATCTATCCAACTCTATTTATCAAGATGGATGCTAATGATCTTTTATGAGTATAAGTGTATGTTGATGATTTCATATTTGGTTCTACAAGTCCAAAATTGTGCAATGAACTCGAAGAAATCATGAAGTCTTGATTTCAAATGAGTTCTATGGGAGAAATAAATTTCTTTCTTGGACTTCAAGCCAAGCAAACCGCAGATGGAATATTCATAAATCAAGAGAAGTTTGTTAACAAACTCTTGAAGAAATTTAAACTGCAAGATTGCCAGTCCATAAGAACTCCAGCTGACGTAAATTCCAAGATTGAGCCTGATCCGAAAGGAAAATCTGTAGACCACACTTTACACAGATCTATGATTGGTTCTTTGATGTATCTCACTGCATCTAGACCATACATAATGTATGCTGTTTGTGTCTGTGCAAGGTATCAATCAGACCCGAAAGAATCTCACTTAATTGCTGTCAAACGCATATTCAGATATCTTAAAGGAAAACCGACCTTAGGTTTATGGTATCCTTATGAAGGAAACTTCTAGTTATATGGGTATAATGATAGTGATTATGGAGGATGTTGTCATGATAGAAAATCAACTACTGGTGGGTGTCAGTTTTTAGGACCCAGATTAGTCTCATGGCAATGTAAGAAACAAACAAATGTCTCCGTTTCAACCGCAAAAGCTGAGTACATCGCTGCTTCAGCAGGATGTTCTCAAATCCTTTGGTTACAAAACCAATTGCTGGATTACGGGTTCTACTTTCTTAAAACTCCAATTTACATTGATAACACTGCTGCTATGTTCATTACAGCTAATCCTGTCCAACATTCAAAAACAAAACATATCGAGATTCGATATCATTTTCTTAGAGATAACTCTGAAAAAGGTTTAATAATTCTGATTCAAATTGCTACTGAAAAACAGTTGGCTGACCTTTTTACTAAAGCCTTCCTACCAGGACGGTTTGAGTATTTGGTAGAGTTAATTGGTCTTATTAACCACATTTAAAAATTGGTTTTTAAGTATTTCAGTTAATTGAGTCTAAATATGATCAGAACCCTCCCTTATATGAATAGGACACAGCCAGAGAACCTGTCAAAGTTAATTGCCTGATTATATTTTGTGTGTGCATTTTTCTTAGGAAAAGCAAAACTAAATACAAAATTAGAAAATTGAAAAATCATAAGATAAAAATATAAAACAAAAACTACAAAAATAGAGTTTTTCTTTGTTAATTCATTATTTAGGATGAATCTGTCATTGCAATATGTGAGAAATGATAGATACATTAGTTTGATCAGTTGCATACTTCGCTTCGACTAAAGTCTGATGTGATCAGATATGATGTGAAAGTAAGTTCATGCAATTAGACTGAAAAAGTAAATTCTTATGATTAAACTAAATCACTCATGCATTCATGTCTGTTTATCTTAGCACTAATGAGTAGTGTTGATTTCTCAAATTGATTGTTTGTTAAGACATAATCTCACACCTGATGGTGATATGAATAACCATTGAGCTCTAATTATTTAAAGCATCTAACACTTCTCTGTTATGAGTCATAATATACCTGAATTGATGAGATATCCTTTGTTGTAAGTGATTACAGACCTGGATATTCTCACTGATGCAACAAGATGCGAATGTGCACAAACACCAAATGAGATCTGGTTATAGTATATGTCAGGTTAACAAGTTGAGAATAGTGACTTCTTGCATATCTTTATAAGAATTAACCTCTCTAAGTCTAAGTGTGACTGCATAATGTCATATCTAATTGTACCATAAACAATCCAAGAATTGAAAAAGTAAGTGTGCTGACCTGGAAGACACTTGATCAGGATTTATTCACTGTCTATGATCTCGTGTCTCCTTTGCTGTAGAAATGCTGACCTGAAATACACTTGATCAAGATTTATTCACTGTCTATGATCTCGTGTCTCCTTTGCTATAGAAATGCTGACCTGGAACACACTTGATCAGGATTTATTCACTGTCTATGACTATCCATCAATTTTTTATTTCAATGTGCTGATCTCAACTAATATGATCTCATTGCAGACCTTGATTCATTTGTAAATATTAGATTTTTATTCTGCTTTAATTTTGATTTTTTGGATGTTTTCTGTGTGCAGGCATATTAACAATGATTAGTGTGATCTTCATGTGACAAATTCAACAAACTTCTAAGTTTTGTTAAACTTAAAAGTTTAGGGGAGTAAAAAGAGTTAAAAGGAAAGGTGTCTAAGAAAATTGATTCTCAAATTTCAAGATATGAAAAATCAAAATTTAATGTTTTGGATGGAAAGGATGAAGATAAAATGTTCAAGCATGTGTGTGTTTGACATAATGTAAAAATGAACCTAAAAAATATTTTAAGTGGAAAAGCTTCTTGCAACATTGTAGTATGAGATTATTTGTTAAAATCAGAGACTAAAATGACGGGAAATTGTTTTTGAATAATTAAAAACAAAAAATAAAAAGGTCAAAACATAAAATGATCAAAAATAAAAATAAAAAGTTTGAAATGTCAAAAGTTCAAAATTAAGGGTCAATTATTAAAATTTTGGGTGAAAGTCAAAATTTGACTATTTAAAGTCAAAATTTGATAAATTGTTTAAATATTAGTATTGAACAGTACTAATATGTCTAAACAGTGTACAGTGGAAGATCTAAAAAATTACAAGTGTTAAGACACATTAAAGTTATCTCATACGCCTAAACAGTGTTAATAAGTCCAGGATTAGGAGCATGATGGTTTTTTAGAATTTATACAAGAAGTGTTAGGCATTTCAGACATCGTCATGCGCCTAAACAGTTGTCAAAAGTCTGAAAATTGTGGTGGTTTTGCCTTTCTCATGCGCCTAAACAGTATCCAGACTTTCAAGAATTGGGCGTATCAAATGAATAATACCAAGTGTGGGTGTTTCAGCAAGACTCATGCACCTGAACAGTGCAAAAGCTCCTAAATAGTTCTGATGCATCTGAACAGTGTTCATGCGTCTAAGCCCATGCACACAAACAGTGCTCATGCGCCTAAATACTTAGTGAAAAATTCATTATCATGTGCACAAACAGTGTTCATGCGCCTGACCTCATGCGTATAAACAGTGCTCATGCGCCATAAAATTTCACTTAGTATAAAAGCAACACTTTGTGATTTCAAACATTTCATTCTCAAAACCCCTGAACATTCATAAACCCAGACACTCGATGAACCCTGATTCACTCATTTCAATTGATTTCTGATCTTGTCTTCCATTCAATAGTCTTTATATCAGATTCTAAATGTAAGTTTATGATCAAATTCACAGGAATTTCAGGTTAATAGGTTGATTTGATTCGGGCGTATCGAACTTATTCGGGCGCATGAACCCTAGTTGATTGAATCTGTTAAACTTGTGAATGAAATGAGTATAATGAATTGAAATTGATGATTAAATGTTAATAGAAACATGATTGCGACCTTGTTAATTCATTTAAATCTGTTTTTCATTGAACTTCAATCTGTGATGATTCTTCATCAGTCGTATGACGAAGATGAACAGTCATGTTTGAATTTTTTTTTAAATGAAAAATTGATTAAAAAAAATTCATGTTACAAATCTGTTTTGTGAGATAAATTTGAGGATTAAAGTGTGTATAAATCATAAACAAACTAACTTGAATGATAATTTGTTCTTGAATAGAATGTCAAACACTTAGAATTTTTAAGTGCAAGTTAGTCAAAAATGTTTTAAAACATTCTAATTCTTTAAATTTTAAAAAACATCAATTGATTTTAATTGATAATATTCAAGTTTCTAAATTTCTTGTTTTAATTTTGCAGATGGCTGAATTAAAATTCGAGCCTAAACACAATGTTGCTGCTTTACTGAATGATGCTGTGGGATATGAAGAGATAATCAGATTTTTACTGAGAATAAAGTATGTTTATGACATGTGTTATTAGCCAATCATATATGCAAGACTAATCAAGAAGTTCTGGAACACTGCATCTGTTGAAGTTAATGATTAAGGCAGAAAAGTAGTGAGAGGATTCATTACAAACTTCAGAATGATTGAAGTATCTGAAGAGTCCATAAGAGAAGCTTTAAGATTGGGACCAAATAATCCTGAGGATTTAGCTGAATTGTCATTTAATGAATGTAGAGCGACATTTATGGCAATAGGTAATCCTGATCACTTTCCCAAGAAGCAATTTTTTCGAATAAGAGTTTATAATCACTAGAAGCTATTATGCTATATATTTTAACACTGTATGTCTGAAAGGAGTGCTGGATGGAACTCTTTCCCAGTAGACATAGCATATCCTATCATAGCACTTGCAACTAATCGGAGATTTAATATGTCAAAGTGGATTCTAAACGGTTTTATCTTTAATTTGTAAAAGGGAACCAGGAACAAGTACCTAATCTACCCAAGATTCTTACAGATGATTATAAATGAAGAGCATCCAGATATACGTGTAGATGGAGTGAGTGGTGAAACTCTGATGCTAGAACACATGTCTGAGATTTCTTATAAGAGACTTGCTATAGTCACTGGTGCTCAAAATGTACCATTGTTTGATTACATAAGGAATGTGGCTAATGATGAAATTGACATTACTATTGATCACTACCATTTGACAGAAGAAGAACCTATAGACCCTAATGATATCATTGAAGAATTGCCTAATAATGATGACAATGATGATAATGATGATGATGAAGAGAGTTCAAGTTCTTTTGAAGATGATAATGGTGATGAGGGTGGTTATGATGGTGATGTGATGGAAGTATTTCATGATGATATACAAGAAGCTGATAAGTTACTGAAGAAGCTCATGAAGAAAGACGTGATGATGTAGATGAAACTGAGTCAGCTACTGACGAAATTCATGAAGAAATTAATGAAAATGTACAAGAAATTGACCAAGTTACTGAAGAAATTCATGATGATGATACTGAAGTTAATCAAAGTGAAGAAATTGTTGGTGATAGTCAAACTGATGATGATATAGTGAGTATGATTGAAGAGATGGTAGATACTAATGAACAGTTTGAGTTTAATGAGAATATTCAAGAATTTGAAGTTGTTAAAACTGCAATTCATAATGAATTTATGAATGAACCTCAACAAGAAGTTAATGTAACAGAAGAAGTTAATTTTCAGCAGATTATTGATGAGCTGAAAGAAGAAAATTTGAAGCAATTGAAAGTGATTGAAGATTTAAAAGAAGTTAATAAGAAATTACAAGAAGATTAGAAAAAGAAAGATGAAGTGATTGAAGAGTTGATAAAAAGCAAAGAAGACAATATGAAAACATTTGAGGTAATGATGAAAGATTATGATTCAATAGAAGAAAAGCTTAAGAAATTGAATGATGAAAATTAATTTATTAGAGAAGAATTGGAAAGGATGAAAGAAACATAAAAGTCTCCGTCTCCAGATTTGATGATTATTTCAGAGAGTAATCCGATAGATGTTGAGAAAGATCTTGTTTTAGATAAAGGAAAAAGGAAAATAGATGATATTGATGTTTCAGTATTACCTGAATCATCATCCAAAGTTCAAAAAGTGATTGATGAACATGCAAGTACATATGAAGAAGATTCAGATATACTAGAAACCATTGAAGCTTAGATGATATAGAAGTTGAATTTGATGATGACTGGTACAATGAAGTATTAGATGATGAAGATTTAGTAGAAGCAAACGTTGATGAGCATTATTCACCGATTGATATAAGCTATGATGATATACCTGTGGATGTGGAAGAAAGGTATAACTATCTGATAAAGATGAAGTATAACAGAGTGTTTCTAGATGGGTTAACTGTATCTCAAATTAATGAAGAGTTTGAGAAGTGCATAGCTACTGAATCCAGTGCACCAATTGATCCAAATGAGATTATAGTGGAACACGGGAAGTGGAATCCATTGCAGGAGAGCATTAATATAAAAGAACTATCTACTTCTGAGTTGCATCATCCAAACCCTAAAGATATGAATGTTATAGCACTCAGAATGTGGTTACAATCTCAAAATTATCCATGAAAGAAACTTAATAGATTACAACCTGAGTCATTAAGGAACATAGTGAGAAGTTTCCAAGCCACTGAAAGACAAACAAGCAAGATGATAGTGCTAGACATGGACAATCTTCAATACTTAGAAATCACGAAAAGAACGAGGATTCTGAAACCTTAAGAAATTCAGTCTATGGCTATGAAGAGCACAGTGTATGAACGAAGAAAGGAGCTTATGAGAATGTTTCCAGAGAATGAAAGGTTATCAATTCTCTATGGAACAAAAGCAACTGTGGAACAAGGCACGTTCAGCAGGAGATCTAGTTCGCAATGTATTGCAGAAAGGGCAATCTATTTTAGAACTACTCAATGTTATGATTGTTCCTGATACTACAAAAGAAGTGTAGATCATCGCATGGAAATATGATGAGATTTTTGATGCATTTTTTATCAAAAGAGTTAATGCAATCTGTGACGTTTATCATTTTTTCTCAAGTATCATAAAACTTCCTGTTTAAGATCTCAAAGAGTTGAATAAATTGCCATTGATTAATCCATCTAAATCTAACCGTGGAGAAAACTTTGTGCAATTGTTGAATAGAGGAATAACACGAATGAGTTCTTTTTTACAAACGAGGTGTGATCAGGAAGATAAGGAATATTTTCAAACAATAAAGAAGAAGAGAAAAGGTGTTAAGAAAGACGTAGGAGAAGAAAAGTTCTTAGACGCATTTAGTGATCAATATTTTGAAAAAGTAACAAATCAAGGACTCAAAGTCATTGATGGAACACAGCAATCGAAACCAATCTTGAGGTGGTTTTATAATTTGGATACATTTGAGCTGAAGTTAGTACGAGATTTGAATAATTGGGATCACGATATGATTTCTTTATTTGGTGTTTTTGAGTTGAAGCTTTTGCATCCCAGTTATATTTCATTCTTGTCTATACAGAAGTTTGAAAAAGTTGTTCCAGAAACGACTGAGAATGATAAGAAGTATTTTCTGTCAATCATTAAAGTGATGAATGCGGCAATGGAAAGGATATCTTTGAGGAAAGCATTGGCATATGCTAACATTGTGAAGAAAGATATTAAAGATATTGAGTTCATGAGAATATCGAGCAAAGGAGTTTTAGAGATTCACTGTAAAGATAATCCAAACCCTATAGAGTATTATGCTAATATGGATATAGTAGGTCTCTCAAAGCAAACTTTGGAAGTGATGAATAGCATGGAGATAAAGACGAATGAAGCTAAACCAGAGCAAGGAATTTTAGCTAGCAGGTTCAAGTCAGCTATTGCTAAAGCTCTGAGAGAACAAGAACTTTATAGAGAGAATCCAGTATTCAAGATTAAAGAAAAGCCTGAAGACTTCTTTGATTTATGAAGACTGGAGATAAAGCATGGAGACTAAGGATAAAAGAGAAGACAAAGACAGAAGATAAGAAGATTGAAGGCAAAGATCTGAAGACTGAAGATTGATTTTGAAGACCGAAGACAATGTCAATCTTGGGGGGAGTATTGTAGATGCTTCTTAAAGATTAACATTTAGTCTTTATGTGTCTTTTATAGTTTTTGTCATAGTATAGGGACTACTTTTGTATATATGTTCCTTTTGTTTTGTTGATAGTATAAATAGCATAGTTAATGTATTGTGTAGGTAACGAGACTAAGAGACTGATAGAGAAAAATCAGTTAGAATGAATTGTAACTATTTCTCTCTACACTTGTACTTTCTATGCATTCTACCAATGAAAAACTATGAATTTTTCTGATTTGTTTGCATTGAATTGATTGCATGTGTTTGTTTGATTGATATGTATCATAATATCATCACAGATCGATCCATTTTTATTCAATCATAGCTTTTCATGATAATTAAAAACATGTTGACATTGTCATATCATTTCATTTACATCCCAAAAGTCGTATCAATACAATAACATTCTCAAAATATGGATGCCAGACTCGAATCATCCCCAGTAGCTTATGCATCCATGCCTGCACCACCTCAGCATCATCCTTTACCTACCAACTATTATGCATACAAAAGTCAGCGACACTGAGTGAGTTCTAGCTTTAAAATAAAATACTTTACTTTACATTAAAACACTTACTTTACTTTCGTACGTGGTCATACATCATACATACATCAAGGTAATATCATTATTATCTTTCATCATTGTTCTTAGTCATTCATTTTCATACTTCCTTTCATTAAAATATTTCGTTTTCTTTATGGATCTTGCCATATGCTCAACCCCAACATTGTGCATGAAGCTGGTACTTTATCAAGGCTTGTAAACAAACCCCTAATCATTGTGCACGAAGCAGATACATTCTGCATGAAGCAAATACATTATGCATGAAGCAGATACATTGTGCATGAAGCAAATACATTATGCGCGAAGCAGATACATTGTGCATAAAGCAAATACATTCATGAAGCAAACACATTCCATACGTTGTGCATGAAGCAAAATAAAATACTGGGGTAAGCGACAAGGATCCCATCATTCATTTCTCCTATTTTTGTCATTTGTTATCTTCCACTTTCATTACATAATACTTTATGTACATTCTTAAATCATACCACGTAAAGTCATATCACAATACATAACATGAAATATCATCACAGCAACCCATAAGAAAGGGATATAACATCAACGAGCATAAACCTCCATTAAACATAAGTACTCAGCACTTAAATTCTATTCCCAAAATTTTAGAATAATTTTAAGTGTCTACAGAGCATGAGTAAGTTATATAGCGGATGGCTTAAATGCTAAGTGTCCATAGCGGACAACTAAGGTCCACAGCGGACCACCAAATCCACAGCGGACGGCTAAGGGTCCATAGCACATGACTAAGATCCACAGCGCATGACTAAGTCTCCATAGCGCATGACTAAGTCTCTACAGCACATGACTAAGTCTCCACA
This sequence comes from Flaveria sonorensis, assembly GCA_025506505.1. Classification (NCBI taxonomy): domain Eukaryota; kingdom Viridiplantae; phylum Streptophyta; class Magnoliopsida; order Asterales; family Asteraceae; genus Flaveria; species Flaveria sonorensis. The sequence continues at coordinate 27,483,879 of CM046423.1, read as the reverse complement.
GCGCATGAATAAGTCTCCACAGCACATGACTAAGTCTCCACAGCGGATGACTAATACACTTAACGGTCCACAGCGGACGGTTTAGGTCTACAGCGGACAATCTAAAGTACCTAAGGGTCCATAGCGGACAGTCTATGTCCACAGCGAACAATATAAGGTCTCCCCAAGTATCCATAATAGACATGCAAAGTCCACAGCGGATAGTCAAAATGCCTAAGTGTCCACAGCGGACACTTTATCCATGCTCAAATGTCCACATCGGACAACTAGTGTCCACCGCGAACACCAAGTCCATCACTTGTGATTCAACTTATGCAGTTTCTAGTCCCAAATATGACTTCTAAACATATACTTAACATGGATATACCAGTTCACACTTAAAACATAACAAGCAACCATACAACAACATATAAATCTTTTAAAACATACATCTTCTGTACATAGTCGCCGTTTTTTAAAAGAAAACATAGTTTAGTGAAGAAACATTCTTTTTAGTATGCATAACAGCCCCAAACAAGTAGAAAACTAGTAAAAGAGGGGATCTAGAACTCACCTTAATAGCTTTTGAGCAAAACTCCACAACCCGTGAGCAAACCTAGAGTTCTAGCACCTAAACACGGGAAAACAAGCAACTAAACACATAGACCTCGGTCCAGAAGCTTGAACCCGACTGAAATCGTGAAGAAAACGCCTTAAAATCTTACCTTCTAAAGATTTCTTCCACTTATAACTCTAGAACTGGATGGGATCTCCTTCTCTTACTCTAGCCAAAAGTTAAGTGTATGGGAGAGAAAGTATGGGCGGCCATATAACCTTTTTAAACCCCATTATGGGCAGGTTTGACCCTTGCACACTTTTAACCCCTTTTGAAATAATATCCTGTTTGCTCCTTTACTTTTATTTTCTTTTCTTCTACTAAAATTTTCCAGGTGTTACAATCTAATACCAGTTATGTATTCTTAAGAGATTCTATCTTTTGTTAGGAATATATTAAAAGAAGCTGAATGTGAAGGGGAGAACTACAGTGAATTGTGTTAGAAACTCAGTTAATCAAAAAGACATGTGACAGATAAGATCTTCAATCTTAAAGTTTGGCAATATCAATTTAAGATTAATGTTTTCCAAACTTTGATTAGCTAACGAAATTAGCACCTTAATTTATTTTGTAAGGTAATAAGTTTTGAAATCCAATTGTTCGTAATGTATAAGTGATGAAACTAGGTTTTTGTTGGGCTAAGGTCTCAATCAAACAATAATTAGGTCAAGAACCTTATTGATTCAAAAATTCATTTTTAGTTATGTTTTAAAAGTGTAAAATATTAAAAATTAATATGACATTTAAAATAATCGAATACTTAAACGGGCTAACTATTGAGTGAACGTGTCAGGTTCCGTTAATGCATGGGCCCTTGGTAGGTTGCGATGGGGCTATGACTCTAGGCCTATGTTTAAGTCTTAGAAAGTAAGTTTTTTATTTTATAACATTACATTTTACTTTTTCATAAATATCTCGTCACTATGGTAGCATTTAAGAGTTTCAAAGTACGGTTTAGCTGAGAACTTAAAAATACTTAGTGTATGCATATGTGAATGAAAGGAAACATATTTAAGTAATAGTTTCTACTTATGAACAAGAACGAACACAAGAAGTGCGAGACTTGAACTTTTAACACCAGTCCTTTCTTTCTATCTTCCTTGCTATAGCCGATAATCAAAGAGGCAAGGGAGAGGGGTCGGTTTTGGTGTGGAGTATAGTGTGGACTTGGTCTGTCAAGTGAATGAATTATAGATGATTTATATAGGATGATTGCATGGTCAAAAACCATTGTCTTAAATTGGCATCAACAACCATTGTCTTAAATTGGCATTGGAGACAAAAATATTATAATAATACACTGTTAAAATGTGTCTTTAGACCTGATGTTGGGTGGCTAAGTGATGGTAAAAAAGAGGGACAAGATTAGTTATATAAAGTAAAAGGTTAAACCAACTTTATTGTTGGTGATGGATGGGGAAACCAATTCGATGGTCTTGTGTGGTGGTTTGGTTGGTGAGAGGCAGGGGATGGGGGAAACATTTCGGTTAAGGGTTATAGTAGTTACTCGTTGGTTCTTCCTATGTTTGGTTTTATGCGTTCATTTATTTTCATACATGTGGGTCTTTATGTATATATAGTTGATCAAACTTGTCATTTAATTATTTCGTTCATGGTTATGTTACGTAATTTTGGCATTAACTTTAATTTATTGGATTTCTAAAATTATCATTATTGCATATGTTTGGTTATAAAAGATGAAAATAAGGATAAATATGATTAATGTTTTTATATTAATCATTCCATGTATATTATTTTTTACTGTGAATGATTTTTAGTACAACACTTGCACTTTGCAAATGTAAGTTTGTGGTCATCAATGTCTAATATATTTTACAGTGGTCCACTATAATGTTAAATTATACATTACTGTATTATGTTTAGTTAAGTTCATAATTTCATATTGTGAATGTCAAGTATTGATATGAAGATCCAGTTACATTAAATACTTAGCAAGGATCAGGGCCTAGTTTAGAATCATAAACTAAGCAGTCATGCATAAAATAAGTCTGGCAGATAAGATCATAGTTTAGGCAATATCCCAAATTTAAGTGATGTTACCGTCTACCCCAGTTGAAAGAATTGTATCTTGAAATTTAACTAGTAAGGAGGTTTTTAGACTTTACAACTAGTCAAGAGTTTTCTATTGATAGTCATTCTTAGGGCTTAAAGTTTGTAACTACCAACCCATAGTACAAGTACAATATTATAAGTCATCAAGTTGTCACGTAGGGAATAAGTATAGGATACTTATAACATGAATCGAGTGTAATATTGGTACGTAAGCATATACTCTAACAATAAATGAATTATGAGTTGGGAATACTATATGTATATATGTAAGTACTCTTAAAGTAAATATGCTCTATGTATGAGGTAGGAATGCTATAAGCATAAGATAAGTATAATATAAATGCATGAAAAGTTCAATAAAGAGTACTAATCAACATAGTACATTATATTGTACCATAATGTAATTCTGCTACAAACCAAGAAATGAGTAATAGTCTAAGTGAGAAAAAATTAAAGATAGTGCCCAAGAGGTCAATAGCAAAAATTAAGAATAACTATTATATAGACATTCTGCCTCTATTCCTTAAGTTCCGTTCTATGCTGGTTTGTTTTGCCTTAGTGAGGTTGGTACCTATAAAAGTGTGTTTTGTAATCTAGTTTAAGGTTAGATGTTGTACTTAGTCTCATTAGGTTCCTCTCAGTGTGTTTCGTAATCTAGTTTAAGGTTAGACGTTGTACTTAGTTTCATTAGGTTCCTCTCAACACTGGCTTATTGCCATAATAAGCTAGGTATAAAATAATCCCTTTCCTTAGACTCTCAACTATGACAGGTGTGTATCAGAAGGAAATATGCGATGTACTGTTGCGCATTAGGCTCTGGTTGATGGTGAGTGCTGCAATGGTTTTAGATTATCTAATGATTCACTCATTCAAAGAGCATCAAATGGTTTAAGACAATAAATGATTTATAGTGTTAAGTTTTTTAGGTACATCAAATAGTTTAAAGCATCTGATTGTTTAAAATAGTTAAAGAATATCAAAGGATTTAAAGCGTCGAATAGCTTTAAATAGTTGAAACATTTAAGAAACTTTTGAAACGTCAAATTGTTGAAAATATTGTTGATCTATAAAGAGGATGAAGCTACCAAAAACTCAGGATTTCAGCACTGGCTGCCAACTGCCGAATTAAGCCAAGTGCTAAATCCAATTAAATGACTGCCTATCAGCATAAGCTGAGCAACTGTAGATCCACATTTTACCAATGAGTTGCCGATCGACTGCTGATGATCAGCAGCAAACTCCATGAGGTGCTGATCAACTTCTACTCAAAACAAGAATGTATGAGCCGACGACTGCTGTGTTTCACCTTTTAGAGACAATATAGTACTGAAGCTGCCAACTCTGATACACATATTATTTGTTTTATGGTAGACTATGAAAATAGAATAGTTTATTCTTATTGTTTAGATTTCTTAGTATAAAATTCCTCACACTTGTATAGTAGAGGCAAGCTTTTCAAGTCACTTGGTTTTATCGGCTGATTGTATCATTTGTACTCAAAGGATTAATCAGGTGAATACATTGAAAGAATTACTTGTGTATTTACCTTTCCACAAAGTATTTATGTTGTGATAGTAAGTAGTTAACTTTGATTTCACAATCATTATCTACTGATCAAAGAAGAAATTCTTGTTAATCTAAACCAAACCAATCCAACAAGTGGTATCAGAACTTTGACTCTTGATTTGCTTAAAGTTATATTTTAACAAATCACTTGTTTTTTCCTTGATCACACTATAAAACAAAACATGTTCTTCATATATCTATATATCTTCAAAATAACTGATGTACCCATCTCAAGTAAACATGACATGGAGAATGGGACTCAAACCAAACCTCCAATGTTCACACCACATGACTATGATACCTGGAAAATCCGAATGGAGGATTTCATAAGTGCAGGACCAGTTAAAGGGTGATCAATACAATCAGTCTCATAATGAGGAGAGTTTTAGAACACTTAACAGATCAAATGGGAAACCGGGTTTGAGTGAGATGATACTAAGAACACAAGTAAGCAATGAGACAGAACTAAGAACAAGAACAAAGAAGTATGGTTTTCAAGGATGTTGTATATTGCTCTCAAGTTCTATTACAAGTGTTATAAAGCATATAAAGAAATACAAGGACCTGAGACACTTTATACTACATCCTACAGCCGTCCATACTATGATAGCTAGCTGGAAACACTAATCTAGACAACAAGATCAATGTAGAGTCAAAAGGCCTATTGGCTTTTGACTAGTGACTATGACATGCCATAGCTCATATCCTTTTCTATTATAAAAAGGATAATAGGTACAAAGTAGGAAGTTGCAGACCAAGACCATAATCTATAGTTTACAAAAGCATGGACTTTTCACCAACTTGTATAAGTTGGTGAGTCTTCAGAGTTGCAGTGGAAAGTAAGTCAGCTTTATGAAAAAGTAGATCAGAGAAAGCATGTCCTCTCTGTCTTTGGAAGAAATCAATCTTCACAACACATGGCTTCAGAAGACTTTGTCTCTAAAGTTTCGGAAGACTTCATCTTTGGCTTCGGAAGATTTGGACTTTGGCTTCGGAAGATTTTACCCTTAGAATATTTTCTGTGGAGAGTGTAAAACTTTCGAAGCAACTTCTACCTTGTACATCAGTGCATGCATGCAGGAAGCTCCTTGGTTGTTTTGGCTTCTTTGGTTGCATCAGCCTTCTAATCTTCTAATATAAACTTACAAACTCCCACTAGGCTAATGCTACCAAAAAAAAGAAGTTATTCAGATGTTGACAGTCCTTATTAGGATCAAGACCATACCTTTCATCATCATCTGGTTAGGATCCCTCAGACTCTCATAATATCTTCTCATGTCATGGAGATCATGTAAAGGAAGATCAAGCATGTCTTGCCAGAAATAGACATCTTGACCTCCTTGATCTCTGATGACATACCACCTGTCTGGATTAGTAGCAATAGTCCAGGACAAGATGGGCCTTCCAGTTGCAAGAGGCTCTAATTGAATTGGAGTTGGTTGAGCAGCCTCTTCTTGCACTACCTCAGGATGCTCTTACTCATCCAGAGGTGTAAAGGTGGATGCCTTGGTCTTCTTCTTGGAAACACTCTTCATGGCCATCCTTTTTCTCCTCTTTGAAGTCTTTAACTAAGAGGATTGGTCTTCAGCACCAGGTTGTTCTACTATGTCTCTTTTAGTTGGGTTCTCTTCTCTCATAGGTTTAGAAAGAGAGTGAAAAGGACCCTACCATGGATCAGGAGATGAAGTTAGCTGAGATTCAGCCCTAGGTTAAGGTTGTGTTGTCTTAGGGGATTTAACCTTGACAACCTCAGGTTGAGCTGGACTTGGTGGAGAATGCAAGTCAACAATCTCTCCCTTTTTAATCTTCTGCTTGATCCTCTAATGTGGTCATCCATAGTGGATAAAGACATTGGACCAAGTCTCCTTCCGGAGAATCCATACAGCTTCAAGAAGCTCATGATCCTTTGTCTACTAGCAGTCTTCTTTTGGCTCTTTTGGATGATGGCTCTTGACTTTGTAGCTTCTTCCCTTAGTTTTCTCTTAGCAGCCTTTCTTTCTTTGGTAAATTATTGCTCCAGCTGCTTGAGATACTCAAATTCAACATACTCATATGATAAGAAAAGAAATGCAGTTGCCTGATAGAGTCCTGTGGCACTCAGGTAGTTGATCATGTTCAGTCTATCAGCTTTCTTGTCTACCTGAGGTTGTTCAGTGGCCACAGTCTCTTTCTCAGGACTTTCCTGAACTGGGGAGAGGATAGGAGCATGCTTGTAGAGCCTTTTTTGTCTCCTTTCTTCCTTGATTTTGAGGAGCAATGCTACATCCTCTGCCTCCTTCCTCTCCTTGGACAATTCCTTGTCAGCCAGTTCATTCAGTTCATCTAAGGGGAGAGAGTAGTTCATCCACATTGTAGTTTTTGATCCCCAAGTAATTTATCCTGGCTGCCCTCAACTCATCATCTTAAGTGTTTGGCCAGGGGGCAACCTTGATAGAAGCTTCCATGAAGCCTGGAGACCCTCTTGAACTCTCTCCCCTTAACTTCCTCTTCCTCTCTCTCTCCTCCTCCTCGATCTCCTTAGAGGTCATCTTCCTCTTCCATTTGTCACGCATAGGCATTGGTGACTCAGGGTGGAGAGAGCTTTGGCCTTCATTGCTTGATTCAGCAATCAAGCTCTGGCCAGAGAGAGGTTGTGGCTGTTGGATCTTATATGCCCAAGACACATACAAGATTGATGTGGTTAGTACGTTATGATCCAAGTCGGGTCATACCCAATAACAAGCTAGGCAAACACCGTTAAACATTTATTTGTTGATCATGATCAAGCAAATAAATTATGACACCAATTTAGAAAATGGGTTTTCTGAACTATTGCATTTGAGATAGAACAAATTATATGGATATTTTGTTCATGAGATATCATTTGTAATGTTGTTTAAATAAGTTAAATAACATCAAATATAAGAGTGTTTAAGTTATAAGATTAAAATTAGTTTAATTATATAACTTAATGAGTGATTAAAATGAATTAAAAGGGTGTTTTTTTAAAATGGGGGGAACCCATTTTGAATCCACATTTTCGGCCGCCCTCTTAGCTTTCTTGGGATTCCTTGTCTTGTTTTAATACAAGACTTTAATCCCTTGGAAGACACACTCAACTACACTCTCTCTCACACACATGCAAAGAACTCTTTCTTCTCCATCTTGCTCTTCACATTCACGGACATAAGAGCTTGGAAAGGAAGGCTTTGGGTGTTAACTTCCTAACAAGTTTGGTGCTTTGCAAGAGCTTGTGGGTATACAAGCTTGAGGTCTTCTCTTTTGAAGACTAGACATTCATGAAAAACATCATCTTCCTCATCTTATCCGTATCCAACTTGCTTGTTCAAGAAAGGTAGTATTCATGTACATCCTATGGTTGGTTTTGATAGCATTTCTTTTCACATATATATGATCCTTGTTCTTGGGTTTGTTTTCTTGAACATATAAATGTTTATTTTTAGAATATAACACAAGTTTTAAACTCCATACAACCGCTGCGTTTTTATGTTTAAATGGTTAAACATCCTTGTTAAAACTTGTAAAAACCCAACAATGGCATCTAGAGCCGGTTATGTGGAAAACTTGCTTCAAAAGTCCAAGAAAAGTTAGTTTTGTTGGACTTTTTCAACCCATTAATGGCTGTTTTGATATGGATAAATGAATCCCTTATCTTTCAAAGTTTTATCCTACATGCTTTAGAATAAACCTTGAAAGATTAACATCAAGTGGTTGATTGTTTTGTTTGGACTAAACCCTAAAGTTTGGGTTTATGTTGGCCGAAACTTTAAGGGTTAAAAAGGGAGTTCATGGTTGTTCTTGGATGTTGTATTTGATACATATTTTGGTGCATAACATAGCCTTGACCTAATGTGTTTTGGATTTGGATGAATGTGATTGTCATGTTTGGTTTTATTCATTAAAAGGTTGTAATAATAATTTTGGTGTTTGTATCTTATGGGTTGTAATTTATTTATTCATTGGTTATGTAATATATAGATTAGGTGCATTTCTTTTATTAGAAAAATTGTATTAGGATATGATTTTGTAAAAGAAGATGCACAAGTTGGAGACTCAAGGGAAGATACAAAGGAAGAACTCAAAAGACATGGACACTTGAAGCATTTGGATGTGGATTCGAGTGGGAGTTCTTGGACACATTTTAATGTGTCATTATTAACCCTTATGAAAGACCTAGTGACAACACTTGTGATGGCAAACAAGTGTGGTCACCTTAGTGGCTATGGTTATGCACATATGATTGAATGTTTGTGCTTGTTTGGATGTTTTGTTTTATGTTGGTTGTTTGATATATGGATATGCATAACTAACAAATTTATAAACATAACAAGCTGAAAATAAATGGTTCTTAATCATTAAGTGGTTAATAAAAGGTTATTAAAAGGATTAATGATTTTAAATAAAAGGGGTTTTATTAAAAGAACCATAGGGTACCATGTATTTGAAAGCATGCAAATGCAAGGTACATAGAGTTTTCTAAACTAGAATTATGAAAACTTAAAATGTCTTTTGAAAACAAGTTTATCACCATCCTTTTACACAACATTTAAGTCACTTGAAAACTCTTAATAGGATAAAGGTCACCTAACCATTTTGAGGGAACTTGTGATTTAAGGTGGGAATGCCGTATTTGTGGGATAAAGATCACCTAACCACTTATATTGGTAAACTCACATGTGTGTGTAAGTAGGGTAACTTGATTTGCAAACCAGTTAAATGGATCACCTACAATATGGTTTACAAAAGGTGTTGATGGGATTAACATGCCGACTATACATATGATGTTTAAGTCGATCCCATACCTCTAGAAGTTGCAAAGGGTTGCAATTGTCAAACGTTGACTACTTTGTTAATTTAAATAATGGGATAAAGATCACCTAACCACTATTTAAATGTGACGTTGGATTCTAGAATTTCATTTTGTGTATGACACATAAAAGAAATTTATAATTAAAAATGATAATATCGTAAATACTAAAATTGAACCTTGTTAAATTTTGTAGATGGCCACCAACAACAATGAAAATAATGATATTCCATCCGCTCACAACCTATCACTAAGAACCATTCTCCAAAAGGAGCGTCTAAACCATAACAATTTCATTGATTGGTTTCGAAACTTGAGAATTGTTCTCAAGCAAGAGAAACGGTCATATATCATAGACGATCCGATTCCCGATGAACCCAATGAGGAAGATGAAGAGGCCTACTTGAATTGGGTGAAATACACTGAGGACTCGGTCCAAGTGTCTTTCTTTATGTTGGCAAGTATGACTCCGGATCTCCAAAAGGAGTACAAACATCACGAAGCATACGACATGATAACCCAGTTGAAGGAAACGTTCCAACAACAAGCAAGGGTAGAGCGCTTCGAAACGGTTCGAGCACTCCATGCATGTCGTATGGATGATACCCAATCGGTCTCATCTTATGTACTTAAGATGAAGAGCCACATAGACCGCCTCGAAAGGCTGAATTGTCCCGTCTCGAAAGAGTTGGCTACGGATTTGAGTAAAGGCGAATATCATTTGGTATCCTCTGACCTGAGATACATATTGGGTCTTGATATTCACCGGGTATTATACTTTGACTTAGTTCTTCGCTGTTCTGAAACATGGCAGTACATAAGACTAAATTCAGGTATAGCACGAGGTGATTGTGAAAGACGTATGTAATCAAGATGGGATTTGTTCCTCTTATTCGTTGAGAGTAAGATGTCTAAGGCCTGCTAAAGTTAAGTCAATGGAGAATGATCATTCTGTGTCTCTAAGATTTAACATGACATCTGTGACAAAAGGATAGATGATTGTTTCACCTAAAACATTTTCGAGTAAGATACTTGAAGGGGATGATGTTATTGAATGGCACTTAGTCATACGTATTAAGGGTAGTAAACCGTTGTTAGGCGGTATTTACTGCTTGCATCAATCTTCTATGAATCTTGTGCAAGTGGGAGATTGTTGGATCTTATATGCCCAAGACACATACAAGATTGATGTGGTTAGTACGTTATGATCCAAGTCGGGTCATACCCAATAACAAGCTAGGCAAACACCGTTAAACATTTATTTGTTGATCATGATCAAGCAAATAAATTATGACACCAATTTAGAAAATGGGTTTTCTGAACTATTGCATTTGAGATAGAACAAATTATATGGATATTTTGTTCATGAGATATCATTTGTAATGTTGTTTAAATAAGTTAAATAACATCAAATATAAGAGTGTTTAAGTTATAAGATTAAAATTAGTTTAATTATATAACTTAATGAGTGATTAAAATGAATTAAAAGGGTGTTTTTTTAAAATGGGGGGAACCCATTTTGAATCCACATTTTCGGCCGCCCTCTTAGCTTTCTTGGGATTCCTTGTCTTGTTTTAATACAAGACTTTAATCCCTTGGAAGACACACTCAACTACACTCTCTCTCACACACATGCAAAGAACTCTTTCTTCTCCATCTTGCTCTTCACATTCACGGACATAAGAGCTTGGAAAGGAAGGCTTTGGGTGTTAACTTCCTAACAAGTTTGGTGCTTTGCAAGAGCTTATGGGTATACAAGCTTGAGGTCTTCTCTTTTGAAGACTAGACATTCAAGAAACTTCATCTTCCTCATCTTATCCGTATCCAACTTGCTTGTTCAAGAAAGGTAGTATTCATGTACATCCTATGGTTGGTTTTGATAGCATTTCTTTTCACATATATATGATCCTTGTTCTTGGGTTTGTTTTCTTGAACATATAAATGTTTATTTTCAGAATATAACACAAGTTTAAACTCCATACATCCGCTGCGTTTTTATGTTTAAATGGTTAAACATCCTTGTTAAAACTTGTAAAAACCCAACAGTGGCACCTTCACCAGCTCGTGCCTCACTGAGGGTAATGGGTGCTGAAGAAGTTCTTGTCTCAAGGTTAACAGGTTCAACTTTTGGGCCTTCAGTCAAGGCTTCTCCTTCAAAGCTAATCTTTGGGTCCACCTCAACATCCAGTTGACCAAAAATCTCACCTGCTAGCCTCTGTCTATATAGTCTTGACCTGTAAGGCCCTGTTCCCGGGAACCCCACTGTTGGTCAATCACAACCTCATTTATATCAAAACATATTAAGATTTATTAATTAAATAAAATATTGCAGCGGAATAATTCATCAAAAACCATTTCATGCTTTAATAAATACATTTGCCAAGTAATACATCATCGTTTAAAATATTACAAAATATCACTTAGTTGTATTACAAAATAACATCATTATTATTACATGAGATGGAAGCCAGTCTTGCCCGCCAAGTAGCTTCACCCTCATGCCATCCTCAGTAACAAGCTACCTGCCAACTGAAAATGCATAAAAAGTCGGCGTTCCTGAGTGAGTTCTAGTTTTAAATAATAAAATACTTTGCTTTTAGTAAAAACCTTTCCTTTACATCCGTTGGTGATCACACAACATACATAAATCTTGATAATATCATTATTATCTTTTATCATCGTTCATAATTGTTCATTTCGCACTTTTTCATTATCTTTCACTTTTATCTAGATCCTGTCATAAGCAATGCCCCATCATTAGGCACGAAGCCACCTCAGTCTTGGGGTTAAGCGACAAGGATCCCATTTCGCACGTATGGATCAGTCACCAAGACTGACCCCCTGTGTGTACACCCTCATGGGTTAGCCAAGATCACACGCTACATTGCACACAGTTGAGCTAACAACTCTTCATTGACTTGTGAACCTCTTTAAATTTGCTTGCAAGACTTTCATTCATTCGTTATGTTCCACTTTTCATTATCTTTAATCTTCTACTTCTTTTATGATAATACTTTATGTATAAGAGCATTAACACACCACGTAAAGTCACGTAATAATACGTAATAAGGAACGTCAATAACAGGCCACAACATGCATAACATGAACAAACATAACCCACCAAAACATTCTAAAGCTTAATCATAAATTTCCATTTTTCCCAAAATGTCAGAAAAATTCTAAGTCAACTTAGGCGCATGAGCACTATGTGGGCATATGGGCACTATGCAGGTGCTTGGACAGTTGGGCGCATGGGAACACTTGGGCTCATGGGGAAAAACTTACGCGCATGGGAAAAACTTAGGCACATGGGTACTATGCAGGCGCATTAGTACTATGCAGGTGCATGGGTACTTGGGCGGATGGGAAACTTAGGCACATGGGCAAACACTTAGGCGTATGGGCAAAAAGACTTAGGCGCATGGGAACTATGCAGGCGCACAAGTACTATGCAGGTGCATGGGTACTTGGGCGCATGGGAAACTTAGGCGCATGGGCAGTTTGAGCGCATGGGCACTATGCTGGTTCTAACTTACACTAATTTCAGTTCCCAATCATCATCCTAACATATTCTTAGCCCAAATCTAGCATATTAAGCACATAGAACAAGCATACCATCACATGATTCAGTCAAACATTCACAAACACACATGCCCACATAAAACAGAGGGTAACATACGGTTTCAAAGCACATTGAGTTATAAAAATGATAATTTATATGCATTTCAGCCCCAAAACAAGTTAAAAACAGAAAAACCGAGGATCTAGAACTCACCTACAGTAGCCTTCGAGTAAAACTCCTCCAAACTGGAGAGCACTTGGAGTTCAAACACATAAACACACTAAAAACACCCAACTGAACACAGAGGAACACATAAGACTCGGTCCACAAGCTGAAAATTAAGCTGAAACCAAACAAAACACACAAAAACTTTCCTTCTAGACGATCTTCTTCTTCTTCTCTCTAAAAACTGATGGAAGCTTTCAGCTTTTCCTCTTTCTGCAGTAGAGCAGTTGGTGAGAGTAGAGGCGTGGGCGGCCATGCCCACTTTTAAACATAATTATAATAAAGTTTGTCTCTTGCATAACTTTAACCCCTCAACTTGGGTTATTTCACCTTTCTTTCTTTATACTTCTCTTTTCTTTCTCTTTTTTTTTATAAATTTCCAGGTATTACATGACCTCAACTTGAATTCTTCTAGCATCCTTTCTTGAATCATATCTGCTAATCTTGCATCTTGTCTGTTTTGACTTGGATTGACAAGTGGAAGATCAATCAGATGGATGCTCTTATAGAAGCTCAGGTTGAAAAAGTTGAAAAGTTCCTGTTGACCCTAAGATCTAGAGATGACAAGAGCTCTTCTATCAGTGTCATACCTCTATCCCATGATTGGATTCTCAGAGTGATGAGATAGGGTAGGCATAGCTCTAGGAATACCCTCCTCAAATAAACTTTGTATGAGTGAGTCCACATCCATGTAGACTTGGGCAAGTGAGTCCGTATTCATGTAGACCTGAGGAGGCTGCTGAGTATGGACCATTGCAAGTGAGGGTGGTGGATCCTCAAAGTCCATACTCTTTGAAGAACTCCTATGTTCTATGATTGTTTGGACTTTCTCCCCCTTTTTGGTAGCATCACCTTCTTTCATAAGTGAGCTTGGGGTTAGGTCTGTCATATCCACAGGTTCTTGTGGACCTGGTTGAGTTCTACTGAGTGGTCTCTCAGCTAACTTGCCCTTGAGATCGATGATCTCAAGTTGCTAGTCATTGACCCTCCTTTGTAAGACAATCACCTGAGATTCCAGGTGACTTATCTTTGAGACTAAATAAGTGCATGTTTTTGTCAGTTTTTGCACCTTTAGTTTCAGACTCCCCTCATCTTCATCAGAAGAATCATGGGGGGATGAGAGAATAGGACTAAGGTCTTCTTCCTCATCACCAACACTTTATTCTTGGCTGCTTGATTTCCCCTACATCATGACAACTTCAAGTGAAGTTTCAAGAGGCTGGGTTTCCATGGTTGAGGTTTGAATGATGTAATCACTTGCTGAAGTGAGAGCCTCTTCCATATGGACCTCCTGAACAAGTTCAGGGAGATCTACCTCAGTAGTAGGTGAATGATGTGGGCTAGACATGGGAAAAACAGGAGTACTCATCTCTCCTTGAGTAGGGGTGGAGAAGAGAGACGCATGATACACTAAAGCCCATGTCTTCATCATCATAGAATTCAAGGCTTGGGATTGGTTGGTTTACATCAAGAGGCTGGGGATGGTAACTGTCCCCTAAAGGTTGGTCACTAGAGTTTTGAGACTCTGAGTGAAGGCTTAAGGATGTGGGGGGTTTTGAGCTCATCAGGCTGAGCATGAGGAACCTCAGCACTGATCATTGGTGAGATGGGAGTGTTTTGCTCCTCAGAAGAAGTGAGAGCTCTATTGTCTACTTCCTCCTGTATGGATGAAGATATAGGGGCCTGCATAAACTGAGTAGCATGTTCAGGGATTCGTTTGAATTTTGTTATGTAGGTGATGGTTATTTTTGGCTGTATTGGTGGTTGAGAAGGAGAAGGTGTGGGTTCAACACTAGCTGGTGCTGCTAGGTTGTCACCTTGAGTAATAAGCTCTAATATTTTTAGGACAAGGGCTATTTCTACACCTGAGAAGCCAACAGTTGGCTTCCTCATGGTCTTGAAGATGTCAGGATTCATCTGTACTAATTTTAGAATATTACCCGTTCCTCTCAAATGTGAGCCCAATACACAGTTGAGAATGTACTCGACATATCTAGGTAATAATCTAAGGAGTCTATGTTTGCAAGTAAATTGGTATAGACAAATTATGAATACCTGAACTTGACCCCCGAACCATTCCATGGGCTATAAAGGAAAGGTCTTCTGGAATCTGGTCCCAACCTCCACGCTTGTTGGATAAGTTGTGGATAACTACATGGAGGAGGTACTTCCACTGAGAGGAGACCTTCCCCTTTCTGAAGGTCCTGAATAAGAAGTCACCTTCATAGCCCATCTGCTCAAAGGAGTGGTTAACAACAGATTTTGGAAAGTACAAATCACCTTCTCCATCACCCTACGTTATGGCAGATAGTGCCTTCTCCCCATCCATGGTGACCTCTTGGCAGGTCCTCCAGAATTCCAACAACTGATCCTCATAGAGAGGAGGATCAATGGTGAGGGAGGTAAAGTAGTTCGACAAAGAAAGTTAACGGCAAACCTCTAAGAAACCAGGATCTTTCTCAGAGTCTAACATAGCAACTTGATTATATTTCCTGTGAAGATGCATGGAGAAACTGGGTTGGTTTCTGCGGTTGGGGTTGGCCATTTGAGGTAGCTTTACAAAAGGAAGATAAGAACAAAGGCAGTATGTGAGTGAAATTAGGTTAGAAAAAAATGCAGATGAAGAGGATAGTGAGAAGAGAAGCAACCATTGAGAGAACATATATGAAATGGATTTGAGACAAAGTTAAAGCAAAACAATAAACTTTGAAATCCAAATGTCGGTCCGACCTCTGAAAAAGTGCCCAAAAATTGAGTTTTCTTAGAAGTTGAAAATCTTCCGAAGGTAATTTTGCTTCGAAAGTTTTAAGAAAAAGCTTCCGAAGCCAATTTGGCTTCGAAAGATATTCTAAAGATTTGTGAAAATTTTTCTTCGAAAGAAAAATACTTAGAGAATTTTTCTTCCGAGACATGTTTGGTTTCAGAAGAGATTAAGACTTGGGAGTTTTATTCTAAAGAGAATGAATCTTCCAAGACTTCATTGATTTTGGAAGCAAATTGTCCTTCAAATACATGTAAGTACTTAGAAGCATATTTAAGCTTCGGAAGATATCTCAAAATTTCTTCCGAAGGTAAATTTCATCTACGTAGTTATTTGACTTGAAGACATAATTTTCTTTCGAAGATTCGACTTGCAATCTTCCGAAAGAAAATATGTTTGGAAAAATTTTCAGAAATCCAAGGAATATTATTTTAAAGATTTCCTTCCAAAATAAACTGGGCTTATGAAGGTGATAAAATAAACAACTCAGGACACACAGGTTTTAGAAATAAAGTTGATTTATGTTTAAGAAAATCTACTTAAAGTTAATCATCCAAATAGCTGATACAAGATATTTGAATCTCTGTTCATCAAAATCTTTAGTGAACAGATCAGCATATTGTTCATTTGTGTTAACTTTGACTAGTTTGATTAATCCCTTTTCAAAATTATCTCTAATCAAATAATACCTGATGTTGATGTGTTTTGTCCTTGAGTGCTGCACAGGATTCTCTGTAATAGAGATAGCACTGTTGTTTTCTATATGAATGGGAGTCTCTTTGAAGTTTAATCCATAGTCTAGCATCTGATTCTAAATCCAATGCACTTGAGCACAGCAGCTTGCAGCAACAATGTGTTCAGCTTTAGAAGTTGATGCAGACACACAAGATTGTTTCTTGCATTGCCATAAGACAATCTTTCCACCAAGAAATTGACACCCCCCGGATATAGACTTTGCAGTCATGTTTCAGCCACCATAGTCACTATCTGTATAGGCATACAGATTGAAGTCAGAATTCTTTGGCTACCAAAGGCCAAGCTTGCGAGCACCTTTGAGATATCTAAGAATCATCTTGACAGCAACCAGGTGTGACATCTTCGGGTTGGTTTGATATTTTGCACAGATGCATGTGGCAAACATGATATCAGGCCTGCTGGCTGTGAGATACATAAGTGACCCAATCATAGACCTGTAGAGATGTTCATGCACACACTCCCCCTCAAGATCAGGTCCAAGGGAGTGGTTTCTAGCTATGGGTGTCTTAGCAACCTTACAATCATTCATGTTGAATCTCGTAAGTATGTCTTGTACATACTTTAACTAACTTATGAAGATGCCATTGTCAACTTGTTTCACTTGAATTCCTAGAAAGAAATTAAGTTCCCCCATGGCACTCATTTTAAACATATTTTTCATAAGCCTCTCAAAGTCTTTGCAGAGCTTTGGATTAGTTAACCTGAAAATAATGTCATCTATATATACTTGAACCATCATTAAGTCATTCCTTGTTCCTTTGATAAAGAGAGTTCTATCTATAGTACCCCTCTTGTAGCCATGTTGACAAAGATACTGAGATAGTGTCTCACACCACTTTCTTGGAGCTTGGTGCAGCCCATAAAGAGCTTTATCAAGCTTGCAGACATAATTAGGATGATCTGGGTCTGCAAAGCCAAGTGGTTGTTTGACATACACTTCTTCTTCAATCACCCCATATAGAAAAACACACTTGACATCAAGTTGGTAGATCTTGAAATCCTTGGATGCAGCAAAAGCCAAGAATATTCTTACAGCTTCAAGTCTTCCCACAAGAGCAAAAACATCTATGTAGTTAATTCCCTCTTCTTGTGTGTATCCTTGAATAGCTAATCTGGCCTTACTCTTGATGACAAGTCCTCTATCATCCTTCTTGTTTCTAAAAATGCACTTGGTTCCTATGGTAGTCTTCCCCTGAGAAAGAGGACATAGGTTCTAAACCTTTTGCCTTTTGAATTGAAGCAACTCCTCTTGCATTGCTTTAACCCAACTTCCATTCTTTAAAGCCTAATCAACTTCTTTGGCTCTATCTGGTACAAGAAGCAAGAGTATAGACAAACATTTTTGTCATGGGTTTGTCCTCTTGTTCTCACCCTTGTATCAACATTTCCAATGATGTTTGCGGTAGGGTATGACTTGTGGATCCTGAGTTGAGGGATCATAGCAAGTTGATTGGAAAGATCTAAATTTGAGAAATTTAGATCTGGAAATGGTGTATCACCCACCACATCAGCACACTTATCAAGAGAGACTTGATCCAATTAGTGTGTGACATCATTTATGTTGTCTTCTATTGAGTGGTAATCAGCATCAAGAAATTATTAATCATTATCACCACCTCTATTTCCTCCTACATTTGAGGATCCTTCACTTGAGTTTTGAGCCTCTGAGCTAGAATTTGTAGGCATCTCAGATGTATCAGCTGAATTTTTCATGTTTGTGCTGATAGGTGTTGGATCTTATATGCCCAAGACACATACAAGATTGATGTGGTTAGTACCTTATGATCCAAGTCAGGTCATACCCAATAACAAGCTAAACAAACACCAATAAATATTTATTTGTTGATATGATCAAGCAAATAAATATTGACACCAACTTAGAAAATGGGTTTTCTAAATTATTGCATTTGAGATAGAACAAATTATATGGATGTTTTGTTCATGAGATACCAGTTGTATTGTTATTTAAATTAGTTAAATAACAATAGATAAAAGTGTGTTTAAGTTATAAAATTAAAAGGGGTTTAATTTTATAATCTTGTAACTTGTAATTAAAAGTGAAAATTTCAAAATGGTGGGAAACCATTTTTGAATTCTCGGCTGCCCCATGTGGGTGTCTTGGGATTCCTTGTCTTGTTTTAATACAAGACATTAATCACTATTATGACAACACTCTATCATCTCTAACACACACACATGCAAGAACACTCCCATTCTCTTTTTCTCTCCTAACAATTTTCGGATTTAGAAGGGATTTGAAGAAGGTTTTTGGTGTCAAACTTCCTAACAAGTTAGGTGTTTGCAAGGGCTTGTGGGTATACAAGGTTGAGGTCTTCTCTTTTGGAGGCTAGCCGTTCAAGAGCATCATCTTCTTCCTCTCATCCATATCAAACATCCTTGTTCCTGAAAGGTAGTTTTAAGAACATCCTATGGTTGTTGTTTTTCAGTTTTGATAGCATTTCTTTTCATATATATATGATCCTTGTTCTTGGGTTTGTTTTCTTGAACATATAAATGGTTTATTTTCATAATCTAAAACAAGTTTTAACTCTCTAATATCTGCTGCGTTTTGTTGTTTAAATGGTTAAACATCTTTGTTAAAATTTGTAAGAAACCCAACAATGGCATCTAGAGCCGGTTATGTGGAAAACATGCTTCAAAAGTCCAAGAAAAGTTAGTATTGTTGGACTTTCTCAACCCATTAGGAGCTGTTTTGTTGTGGATGTATGAATCCCTTATCTTTCAAAGTTTTATCTTACATGCTTTAGAATAAACCTTGAAAGATTAACATCAAGTGGTTGATTGTTTTGTTTGGACAAAACCCTAAAGTTTTGGTTTATGTTGGCCGATACTTTAAGGGTTAAAAAGGGAGTTCATGGTTGTTCTTGGATGTTGTATTTGATACATATTTTGGTGCATAACATAGCCTTGACCTAATGTGTTTTGGATTTGGATGAATGTGTTTTGTCATGTTTGGTTTTATTCATTAAAGGGTTGTAATAATAATTTTGGTGTTTGTATCTTTTGGGTTGTAATTTATTTATTCATAGGTTATGTAATAAATAGATTAGGTGCATTTCTTTTATTAGAAAAATTGTATTAGGATATCATTTTTGTAAAAGAAGATGCACAAGTTGGAGACTCAAAGGAAGGCACAAAGGAAGGGCACAAAGACATGGACACTTGAAGCCTTTTGGACGCGGTTTCAAGTGGGAGTTCATGGACTCTTTGATGTGTTGTTGTAAACCCTTAGGAAAGACCAAATGAAAACACTTGTGATGGCAAACAAGTGTGGTCACCTTAGTGGCTATGGTTATGCACTTATTATTGAATGGTTGTGCTTGTTTTGATTGTTTATTTTATGTTGGTTGTTTGATATGTGGATATGCATAACAATCTAATTAATAATCATAACAAGCTGAAATAAAATGGTTCTTAATCATTAAGTGGTTAAAAAAAGGTTTTCAAGGATGCTGTATGTTGCTCTCAAGTTCTATTACAAGTGTTCCAAAGCATAAAAAGAAATACAAGGATCTAAGATACTTTATACTACATCCTACAGCCGTCCATACTATGATAGCCAGCTGGAAACACTAATCTAGACAATAAGATCAATGTAGAGTCAAAAGGCAGATTGCCTTTTGACTAGTGACTATGACATGCCATAGCTCACATCCTTTTCTATTTTAAAAAGGATAACAAATACAACGTAGGAAGTTGCAGACCCAAGACCATAATCTATAGTTTACAAAAGCATGGACTTTTCATCAACTTGTATAAGTTGGTGAGTCTTCAGAGTTGTAGTAGAAAGTAAGTCAGCTTTATGGAAAAGTAGATCAGAGAAATCATGTCCTTTCTGTCTTTGGAAGAAATCAGTCTTTATAGCATTTGGCTTTGGAAGACTTTGCCTCTGAATCTTTGGAAGACTTCATCTTTGGCTTCGGAAGATTTCGACTTTGGCTTCGGAAGATTTTACACTTAGAATATTTTATGTGCAGAGTGTAAAACTTCCAAAGCAACTTCTACCTTGTATATCAGTGCATGCATGCAGGAAGCTCCTTGGTTGTTTTGGCTTCTTTGGTTGCATCAGCTTTCTAATATTCTAATATAACCTTATAATAAGGAATTAAGACATGAGACTCTGGCTCTCTATTCTGAATGGAACATATATCCCCATGGTTCAAGCTGCTGGTGAAGGAGGAGGCATGATTTCAAAGATCCCACAAAATATTCAGATGAAGATCTGAAAAAGATGGATATGGATTCAAAGGCTCTTTGGTTGATCAGAATAAGCATACTAAACAGTATCATGCATGGCCTCAAGAAATTCACAACTACTCAGAAGTTGTGGGAAGCATTGAAGGCTAGATTTAAAGGAACTGAGGATATGAAAAAACAAGAGAGATGTCTTGAAACAGAAGTTCAAAAACTTTGGTTTCACAAGGGGAGAAACCATAACTGCTACATATCTCAGATATATTAAACTTCTAGACTCTTTAAATGAAGTTGGTATGAAGATCGAGAATAGTGATCTTCTTAGAAAGTTCTAAAGATCAATACCAAAGACATGGAGAATAGTGATGTTCTCAGGATATTGATCAATCAATCTTCTTAAAATCGATTATAAGAAAAATGATCAAGCTCAAAAGAAAAAGATAATGGAGCTATAAAAGATTGTTTCACAATTAAAACATGAGTAAACCAACCATGAGACCCAAATTGATGATCTCCTGAGTAGATTGAAATTAGCACAAGGTCATTTAGCCATAGCTAAAACATATGCTGATAAATATAATGTTCAAACTAAAAAGTTTAAAAAATTAATTGCCTTTAAAGAAAACTCCCAGAGGTTATATCAAACTAAGACAGGTTTAGGAAATAATTCTATGTAACCCCTAACAACATACACTCCAACTTATACCCCTAAGTGCAACCTTGAAGTAAAGAAGCAAGTATCTACCAAACCCATCTATAAAAGGCATCTACTGAAGAGATTGAGACAACAAAAATAGTTGAGGAAGTAGATGAAGAGGAGGAGAAGAAAGAGAAGGAATAAAAAGAGGAGGAAAGGAGAGAAGAACACAAGGTAAAAGCTAACAAGTCTGTTCATATTCAGAATCCAACTACTTCTCTATCGAGTCAAAACTCTCCTCTAAGACAAATCTTCATTCAAAGCATAGCTGTAACAAGAAAAACCATAATAGAAGTTGTTATGCTGGAACCTCAAACTCTTCAAAAATGAGACCCCAATGATATATTCAGAAGTCCATTTCTGAAGCAGTTGAATCCACAAGAGGTTCCCAAAGAAGAAGATAGAGCTAACCACTCATGCTGATCATAAGATAAACAAGAAGATGGATGGAGTTGAGGGAGGTAAGAATAAGAAGATAAAGAAGGAGTTACAAAAGATCAGGCAGATGATTAAGTCAGCAAAGAACCAGATTAATATCACATGCCTAATTTGTGGGGAAGACAGTAACTTTGCAAAACACTATCAATACAATCCCCTAGCCCACTCCATCCAACATCCCAACAAGCCTAAACCCTAAAATAAGTCTTCAGCTGCCAAACAACCATCAAAATGAAAAAAAGGTGGTCAAAGAATGGTTCAGTAGACAAGTCACTCAAGTGCTGATTCCAAGCAAAAGCAACACCTTTGAAATATCTGTCGAATAATTCAGCAGCTGCGAACCAAAAGAGGAAGAAGACTTTTGAGAAACCTTCACCATCTACAAAAACTTCAAAGGGTCACAACAAAAAGGACGATGTCAAAGCATCAGGCAAAGCCAAAGAAAAGCATGTTAATCAAAGACAACAACTGAATTCTTAGATGACCCAAAACCACCACTTACCCCTTCGAACTTACCATTAATATAAAATTGCTGAAATCTAGAAGACCCAAGACTAAACATGCTTAGGTCCCTATTCATCAGTAACCAATCTGTTTTTGCATAGGATCATTCGTAGGAAAAAACTAACTTGGGGATGGTGGATAGTGGATAGTGGATGCTCCCGGCACATGACAGGTTACAAATCATGCCTGCTAAATTTAGAACCATATGATGGTGGATCTGTTGCCTTTGGAAGTGATATAAAAGGAGGATACATTACTGGTAGGGGGCAGTCAGCAATGGTAAGGTAAGATTTAACAAGGTGAACTATGTGAAAGAGTTATACTATATAACCTACTAAGTGTGTGTTAGTTGTATGATCAAAAACATAACACTCTTTACACAGAGCATGAATGCATTGTCTCATCACATAGGCTCGAAATTCCAAATGACAAAATACTTTTAAGAACTCCCAAGAAGGATAATATGTACATGCTCAACATGAAGAATGTATCACCTTCAGGAAAGGTATCATGTTTCATTTCTAAAGCTTTTTAAATGAGTACTCCCTTTGGCACATGTAAATCTCAAAAACATAAACAAACTGGTTCGGAATGGGTTATTCATAGGACTGTCAAACAAAGAGTTTGCATGTGCTGACTACTGTGTTGCTTGTCAAAAAGGAAAGAAACACAAATCTTCTCATAAGTCAAAATAATTGAATTAAGTCAAAACTCCTTTACATCTACTTCACATGAATGGGCCAACAGTTGTAAAGAGTTTGGGAGGAAAATAATATTGCTTGGTAATAATAGATGATTTTACAAGATTCACTTGGGTTTTCTTTTTCGAAACTAAAGATGAAACTGCTAAGATTTTAAAATCATTTATTGTCAAAATTGAGAACCAAATTGATCAAAAGTTTAACATAATTAGATGTGATCAGAGTACTGAATTGAAAAACCAAACCCTTGATTCATTTTATGAATCCAAAGGTATTACAAGGCAATATAGTGGTCCTAGAATTCCTCAGCAAAACGGAATTGCTGAGAGGAAAAGTAGGACACTTATTGAGGCTGCAAGAAACATGATGTCTGACTCCAAACTTCCTATAACATTTTGGGCTGAAGTAGTTAGCACTGTGTGCTATGTTTGGAACAAAGTGTTGATAATAAAGACATATGGAAAAACCTCTTATGAATTATGGCATAAGAGAAGACCATTCATTGGGTTCCCCGGACCTTTTGGATGTTCATGCAACCTTCTTAATACCAAAGATCATTTATCCAAGTTTGCTTAAAAATCAGTAGATGGGTTCTTTGTTGGATACTCATCACAAGCTAAGGATTATAGAGTATACAATATAGTTGATCACTGTAAGGCCTCGTTCCCAGAGACCTCACAGTTGGCCAGTCATAGCATTATACATATAAAGCATTATACATTTAATAAGATTAAGCAGCGGATTAAGTTAACAAAAACCATTCATTTCATTAATAATTACTGTTGCTAAGCAATACATCATTGTTTCTTAAGTTACAAAAGACCTTTTAATTGCATTACAAAACAGCAATATCATTAAAATTGAATGGATGCCAGTCTTGCCCCGATGAGTAGCTTTCCCCGCGTGCCATCCTCAGCAATAATTACCTGCCAACTGAAAATGCATAAAAGTCACGGTTGCTGAGTGAGTTCTAGTTTTAAAACATTAAAATACCTTGTGTATATATATGAAAATATCTTTTCTTGGAATTACTTCCTTTTCATAAAATTCATTACTTTCGTACGTTTTCACACATCATACGTACAACAAGATAATATTCATTATTATCTTTCATCATTCTTCACTTTCATTTCGTACTTTTGTCATTATCTTTCACTTTCTACCAGACCAATGCAATACCCTAAACATTGTGCATGAAGCGGGTACTGGGTCGGAGTCTATAAATAGACCCCTAACATTGTGCATGAAACCTGACCCAGTACCAGGGCATGCCACAAGGGTCCCGTCAATCTCAAAGATTGACCCAGTGTGCATCCTTCGGGTTAGCTAAACCGCACACAGTTGAGCTAACGACAACATGGTCATGCACCTCTATTCAATTTGCTTGCAAGACTTTCATTCATTCATTATGTTCCACTTTTCATTATCATTAATCTTTCACTTTCATTATGATAATACTTTACGTAACATAAACACACCACGTAAAGTCACATAATAATACATAATATGGAACACAAGAACATGCCATAAACAAGCATGGAATAAACAAATACAACCATCAAAACATCCCAGGGCAATTCCTTAAATTTCCTTTTTCCCAAAATTTCAGAAAATTTTCTAAGTGTTCTAGGCGCATGAGCACTATGTAGGCGTATCAGTACTATGCAGGCGCACCAACACTTAGGCGCATGAGAAATTCTAGGCGCATGAAGACTATTTGGGTGCATGAACTTCACTTAGGCGCCTGAGAACTAATCTTGGGCGCATGGGGTACTGTTCAGGCGCATGACTAGTACTTAGGCTATTTGGCAAAAATTCCAGGCGCATGGTCAGCACTTAGGCTTTTCTAAGTCAAATTTCTAGGCGCATGGGCCCTGTTAGGGCGCATGGCCAACAGTTGTATACATTTTAGTAATAATTTCAAACCCAATCAGTATTCTAACCTGCTCGAGGCTTATTCCTATCATACTAAGCAACAAAAACCCATAAAAAATCATAAAATACAAACATATACACACATATACATACGAGTAGCATAAAACAGTTGTAAAACCCTTTTTAACATGCATTTTCAGCCCTAAAATTTTAAAACACATACAAACCAGGGTCTAGAACTCACCTATTGCAGCCAACAAGTAAAACTACTCCAAACTTGTGTGTACGAGAGTTCAAACACCTAAAACAACCCAAAACAAACACCCAAACACAAAAAGCACATAAAAATCGGTTTTATGGTTGAAAACCCAACAAAACCGAGCCAATTAACAAAGAATTGCTTACCAAGAGCAAGAATCAGTTTCTTCTTCTTCTTGAAACAGAGAGGGAAAAGTTTCAGCTTTCTTTCTTTCTTCTTTGTCGAAAGCAGCAGGTAGAGAGCTCAATATGGGCGGCTATACCCATAAATAATAAAATAGTTGACTTTTGTACTTTTTACACAAAGCCCCCCTCCAATATTGCTCTTTTTCATTCTCTTTAAGATTCTTTTATTTCTTTCTTTTTATTACTTTTCTTTTCTTTCATTTTGACAAGAAATTTTTGGGTGTTACAATCACACTATTAAGGAATCCAAAAATGTCATATTTAATGAAAATTCTTCAAATAGTGTTAGAAATACCCCAAGTTGGATGTTTGATCTAGTGGATCCACAAGTGCATTTTACCATTTGATTGAGAATGTTTTAAGATACTCACTCAATAGGTTAGCAGATATACAAGTCCCAAGTGCTGAAGATCACATAGTAGATCTACCATGTCACAGCTCCTGTACATTTGTTACACACGGACCTATTTAGGCCAACGGGTGTAAAGAGTTTAGGAAGAAAATCATATTGATGGTAATAATAGATAATTTTACAAGATTCACATGGGTTTTATTTTTTAGAAACTAAAGATAAAACTGTTGAGATTTTAAAATCATTTATTGTTAAAATTAAGAACTAAATTGATCAAAAGGTTAAAATAATTAGATGTGATTAGGGCACTGAATTCATAAACTACAACCTTGATTCTTTTTATGAATCCAAAGGTATTGAGGGGCAATATAGTGCTCCTAGAACTCCTCAGCAAATTGGAGTTGTTGAGAGAAGAAATAGGACACTTTTGAGGCTGCATGGACCATGCTATTTGATTCTAAACTTCCTATAGCATTCTGGGTGGAAGTAGTCAGTACTATATGTTATGTTCAGAGTAGGGGGTTGATAGTCAAGACACATGGAACCTCTTATGAATTATTGCATAAGAGGAGATCATTCATAGGGTTTCTCAGACGCTTTGCATGTAAATGCACCCTTCTTAATACCAAAGATCATTTATCCAAGTTTGCTAAGAAATCAGTAGATGGGTTCTTTGTAGGGTACTCATACAACAAAGTTGATCACATTATTAAGGAATCTAAAAATATCATATTTAATGAAAATTTCTCAAATAATGTTAGAAATACCCCATGTTGGATGTTTAATCTAAATGGATTCATAAATACATTTAACCATTTGATTAAGAATGTTTAAGGAGACCCTCTAAATAGGTCAGCAGACATACAAGTTCCAAGTATTAAAGACCATAGGGTAGCTCTACCTTACGGGCTTAATCACAATAGGTCATCTGCTGATACAGATCAACCGGATTCAGCAGAAGTAGATGCTAGTACCACAAACAATATGAATCATCCATCACTTTCTTATTATGACTCATTAGATGAAGAGTCTCATGATCATTATTGATAGGTTCAAAATGGATCGATCTATGATGATATCGTAATGCAATGATCAATTCAAACACTACTATTCAAACATAAGCAATTACTTCAAAAATTCATAGATTTCATTGATAGCAAATGCTTAGGATACAAAGTGTAATAGTGAGTTACAGTCATTCAAATCTGTTCTAACTGTTTCATTCTCTTTTCTTACACAATACATAAACTATCCTATTTATACTATCAAAGAAAAACAAGAAACATATATTTACAAAATAAGTCCCTATACTATGACAAAACGCAAAAGACAAATGTTAATCTTCTAAGAGCTCTAACAATACTCCCCCTAAGATTGACATTGTCTTCAGTTCAACATGAACTCTTCTGGTTCAACTTTGATCTTAAACACGGGCTTCTTTATGAAGAGTTCCAACACTGGCAAAGCCTTCTTGATCACAGACTTAACTTCTTTCAAAGATTTTATGATCTGCTCAGCGTTCAAGCTCTCAGAAAGGACTGTAGCATAATTTGTTGAGCTTCCACCTTCATCTAACACATGAATAGGTGAATCAACAATAGCTTTGATAACCTCGAGTGATGACTCCTTGGCAATCACATTCTCTTGTGGTACAGGCTCAATCACATCAACATTATGAAAAACAAATTCCATTTGTTTTTGTTCATTTACTTCATCAATATCTTCATTCACATTATTTGAATCATCACCATCATTAACATCTTCATTGACTATACCTATATATCACATGGATAAACAGGTAATAATCAAATGATGTGTGAATGAGTGTATCGGGTGAGAGAATAAGTGAATCAGAGTGTTTGAGTTTATGAAAAAGTGAATGAAAACTACAAGTGTTGAATATATATAAGTGTAAAAATTCTTAGACTCATGAGCACGGTGAAGACATATGAGGTTAAGTTTCATACTAAATCTTCAGAAGCATGAGCACTGTTCAGAAGCTTTGGCATTATTCAGTCGCTTGGGCACTGTTCAGGTGCATGAGACTTGTTGAAACGCCTAACACTTAGAGTAAACATCACCTTCAAATGTCTAACCACATTGGAAAGTTTAAGATTGTTCAAGCGCATGAGCATAAGTTGATACGCCCAACACTTATCCATTTTCAGCAATAAGACAACTGTTTAGGCGCATGTACTTGAACAAAATGCTTAACACTTGTACACATTCCTGAAATTCATCATACACCTTATTTAGTCTTCTAAGCACTATTCAGGCATATGAGAAACCTTCCATGAGTCTGACACTTGGAAACTTTCACAATACTCATCTGAACACTGTTTATGCACATTATCACTGTTCATGCACATTGTCTCAACACTTAGTCAAATTTTTGACTATCACTCGAAATGAACATTAATACTCAAATTTTAACAATATCAAATTTTTTTGTTTAAAATCATCATACATCATTTTGGAAGTTTGAACCAATTTTTTTTTTTGTTTTTCCAACAATTTTCCGTCATTTTAGTCTTTATTTTAAAACTTTTATAACACAAATAGTCTTGTTTTGTTTGAAAGAAGTTTTTCCACTTATTTTGAACTCTTTTCAGGTTCATTTTTACATCATATCAAACACACACATGCTTGAATTTCAACTTCATCCTTTCCATCCAAAGCACCTAGCTTTTTTTATTTCTTTTTCACATTTTGAAACTTTTCATTGATTTTCTCTTTTACATTTATACTCCCCCTAAACTTTTAAGTTCACAAACTTAGAAGCTTCTTTTTTTTTCAAGTAGAGCAAACTAATCATTATCAACATGCCTGCATACAAAAAATCATGCAAAAATCAAAATTAAAGCAGAAGAAAAATCTACTATATACATTTGAATCACATGCCTGCAGTGAGATCATATCAGTTAAGATCAGCACATTAAAATAAAATAAAATGGTGGATAGTCATAGACAATGATTAAATCCTGATCAAGTGTGTTCCAGGTCAGCATTCCCATAGCAGAGGAGACACGAGATCTAAGGACAGAAAATGAGTGCTTTTGGTAAGATAATCAGCACACTTACTTTTTCAATTCTTGGATTTATTAAGGTAAAATTAGATATGACATTATGTAAGTCACACTTAGACTTAGAGAGCTCAAATCTCGTTAAGATATTCAAGAAAGCACTTTTCTCAACTTATTAACCTGATCAGGTCTCATGTTTAGATGCTTTAAATAATTAGAGCTCATGGTTATTCATATCGCCACCAGGTGTGAGGTTGTGACTTTACAAGCAATCAATTTGAGAAGTCAATACTACGCATTGGTACTAAAATGGACAAACACGAATGCATGATTGATTTAGTTTAATCACAAGAATTTACTTTTTTAGTATAATTGCATGAGCTTACCTGCACATCATATCTGATCACGTCAGACTTTAGTAGTGAGCGAAGTATGCAACTGATCAGAACGAATTTATCTATCATTTCTCACAAATTGCAAAGACGGATTCAGTCTTAAATAATTAACTAACAAATAAACTCTATTTTTGTGGGTTTTTGTTTTATGCTTTTCTCTTTTGATTTTGCAATTTTTTATTTTTGTATTTGCTTTTTCTTTTTCTATTGAACATGCACACACAATATATACAATCAGGCAGTTAACTTTGACAGTTTTCTCTATAAATCTTCTTATTCGGCTAAGGGAGGGTTCTTTTCATTTTTATGATCCGAACAACTCAATTACTCAAAACCAGTTTTAAACATGGTTAATAAGTCCAATTGACTCAACCAAATACTCAAAACGACCTGGTAAAAAGGCTTTTGTAAATAGGTCAGCCAACTATTTTTTAGTTTTAATTTGAATCAAAATGATTAATCCTTTTTAAGAGTTATCTCTAAGAAAATGATATCGAATTTCGATATGCTTTGTTTTTTAGTGCTGGACAGGATTAGATGTAATAATGTAACACCCGTAAATTTATTAAAAGGAAAAGAAAAGAAAAGTATAAAGAAAGAAAGGATAAATAACCTAAGTTGAAGGACAAAAGTTGTGCAAGATGCAAACTTTAATATTATTGTGTTTAAAAGAGTGGGCATGGTCGCCCACTACACTGCCATACCCACTTTTCCTGTCCTCGGTTGAAGAAGAAGAAGAAAGAAGAAGAGAAGAAAACCTCACCAGTTCTAGAGATAGAGGAAGAGGATCTGTGAAAGGTGAGTTTTCTTAAATATATGTTCGGTTTCAACTGAATTTTCGGGTTCTAGACCGAGATTTTGGGTGTTTAGTGCTTGTTTTCGTGGGTTTTAGGAGCTGAATTTGCAGGTGGGTCTCGGGTTTGAAGTGTGCAACTCAAAGACTATTCAAGGTGAGTTTCTAGATCCCATCTTTTTACTTGTTTTCTAAGTGTTGGGGCTATTATGCATACCGAACAAAAGAATTTTAAAGTAACGGTGAGTTTTTAGCATGTTGTTCATCTGTGCTCTATTCTAATATGTTTTAGAGGCTATTTTTGAGGTTATGTTTGATGTTTAGCATGTTTTAGTATTTGTAGCATGTTAGATCTGTGTTAGGATGTGATAGATCGATGTTTGGGAGTTGCTTGTAGTATAGGTTACATTTCAGAACCTGCTCATGCGCCTACTTTCCCTATGTGCCCATAACCCATGTGCCTAAGTGTTGGCCATGCGCCCCAGCAGTGCCCATGCGCCCAGAGTGCCAATGCGTCTAAGTGTTGGCCATGCACCCAAACAGTTGCCCATGCGCCCAGAATGCCCATGCGCACAAGTGTCATTCATGCGCCCCAGCAGTGCCCATGCGCCCAAAGTTGCTCATGCGCCTAAGTGTATGCGCCCAAGCAGTATTCATGCCCTGCATAGTGTCCATGCGCCCTTATAGTGTTCATGCACCTGGACTGTTTTCATTTGAATTTTGATGCTCTTGCGCCTAAGATTTTTATCCGTATTCCTTTATGGACTTAGGAAATTTCTAGGATTTGTGAGGTAAATGGTTGTGCTAAGTTGTGATGTGATGTGATGGTTGATGTGTTGTGCATGTTTGTGTGTTGTCGATGATGTTTATGATATGTATGATATGACTTTACCTATTATGTATGAGTACATACGTAAAGTATTATGTAACGAAAGTGGAAGATAACGAATGATGAGAATGGAAGTAACGGACGATGAGATCCTTGTCGCTTACCCCGGTACTGTGTCAGCTTTCGAGCACGAGTCGGGGGTTTGTTTACAAGCCCCGGCACAGTATCAGTTTTTGAGCATGAGTCGGGGTTATTGCATGAGACAGGATGGCATGTGAAAGAGATGAGATCTTCTTCCCACCCCCGGTACTGTGTCAGCTTTCGGGCACGAGTCGGGGGTTTGTTTATAGGCCCCGGCACAGTATCAGCTTTCGAGCACGAGTCGGGGGTGTTGCCTATGAGATGGAATCCTTGTCGCGTACCCCGGTACTATGTCAGCCTTTGGGCACGAGTCGGGGGTTTGTTTACAGTCCCCGACACAGTATCAGCTTTCGAGCACGAGTCGGAGGTATTGCATGAGACAGGATCTGGATGATGGTATGAGATGTAATGAATAATAATAATGAACGATGATGAAGAAAATAAATAATTATTATCAAGGTGTACGTATGATGTGTGATCACGAACGAATGTAAAAGTTATGTTTTAACGAAAGTAAGGTATTTTATTTATAAAACTAGAACTCACTCAGCGTCGCTGACTTTTTGTATGCATAATAGTTGGCAGGTTTTTGTGTTGATGCTGAGGAGGTGTAGGCATGGATGCATTAGCTACTGGGAGCGTTTTGAGGCTTGCATTCACATTTTGATATGATGTTGTATTTTGAAATTTACATGAATGATGTAATGAAATGATATGTTTTAACTTATAAATGAGAAGTTTTTAAATTCCGGTGCTATAATGATGTATTTTTAAATGCTTTATGTGATGACAGTCCAATTGTAAGCGTCCCGGGAATGGGGCCTTACAAGTGGTATCAGAGCCAAAGTTTAAGAGAAATGGGTAAATTATTTTAAAAACGTAAACTTAAACTGAGAATGGGACCGAATGAAGGGATGCCAATCCTAGTAGCTACATGCCTACAGGTAAAGGTTTTATGTTAATGTTTTATGTAAGTTAATGAAAAGAGGAATCATGTGCGCGTGTTATGTGGTTTATGTGCTTTCGTGTAGATTTAGATACTGATGTAGTCAGGATAGGCAATGCTTGGGGATGAAGAGTAAAGTAAGTGGCTAATCACAACTGGCCACTGTAATTAGAGACTTACTATACTTGACATAATCTGAGCTATTACCTTGAATGATGGTGTTGGTGTTTGAATCTTGTAGTGTTTAGTGATGGCTGGTGGTAGATCTTCTGAGGCTTCATGAGGTGGAGGTCGGGGTGGATGTGGTGTTAGACCGCGTGTCATGAGGAGCAGGGCTAAGACTGCTGAGATGGCTCCTAAAGAGCCAGAGTTTCATCACCAGGACAGTGAGGACGAGAGTGCTAATCTAAGAGCCTCAATGAAGGAGGCGGTGGTTGAGGAGGTTTATCAGGTCATGCAAACAATTCTGCTGACTGTAGTGACTGAGGTCATTAGAGCTGTGAAGGAGGATGAGAAGAAGGAGGGTGAGAAGAGGATTACCGCTAGACGAGGAGGCAAGGAAGGAGGTTTATGGGGAAAGGAGCAACCAGAGACTGATATGGTTGTCTCTAGTGATGATGAGGAGGAGGAGGAAGCTGTGCAGGAAACTGTGAAAGGATGCAGCTACGAGGCATTCCAAAGGTGCAGGCCCCCTACGTTTGATGAGAATGGGTGTGCGGCTGCTGGTCATTGTTGGGTGAGGGAGATGGAGGCGGTACTGGACATTAGCGAGTGCCGCGAGGATTAGAAGGTGAAGTTCGCAACCCACTCATTTGTGGATTCAGCCTTGTGCTGGTGGGACAATATTGTCCAAGCCGAGGGTACCAGAGCAATCAGGAGGATGAGGTGGAAGGAGCTAAAGAGGTTGGTAATTGAGGAATTTTGCCTTCATAGGGAACTTGACAAAGTTGAGAAAGAGTTCCTGCAGTTGGAGGCGGGAACGATGACGCACCAACAGTATACAACGAAGTTCAACGAGATGGAAAGGCTAGTGCCAGATCAGGTGACGCCTGTGTCAAGAAAGATCAAGAGGTACATTCAAGGTCTGCCGACAGATATCCGTAGACATCTGATTGCCACTCGGCCAGGTATGTTTAGGTCAGTGGTTGATCTAGCAGGGAGACTGTATGATGAGCGAGAGGCGGTGGCTATAGTGGATATGGAGAAGGAGCGAGACAATGTTAGGAAAAGGAATGGAAGGCGGGGCAATGATGGTGGATTTGTTGCTGGAGCTAAGATGATGAGGGTCGATGATTAGAAAATGTTAACAGGGAGAGAGGAAGTATGCAACAAGTGTGGTAGAGGCCACGAGGGGAGTGCAAGTGGGGACTGAACATCTGCTTCTAGTGTGGGAAAGATAGCCACAGGGCAAGGGATTGTCACATGGCTAGATGTTACAGATGTGGTGAGACTGGGCATATGAGCATGACTGCAAGAAGTCGAGGGCAGAGAGCTCCGATGCAAGGAAAGGGGCTGAGAAGGATAGTAGAGGATGAAGGTCAGAGCATTCGCTATGACATGGAAGAGGCCAGAGTGGACTTCGACGTGATGTCAGGTACGTTTCTAGTAAATTAAATTTGCATATCTGTACTGTGATTGTGGTACTAGTAGTAGTTTTATTCCTGCTGCCTTCTGTGATGAGTTGCATGTTAGGGGTAGGAAAACCGATGAGCCCTTCGATGTAGAAATTGCTAATGGTAAGTCCACTAGGATACCTGATGCACTAGAGGATTGTATGGTAGAATTGGGAGAGCACGTGTTTCCTACTAGACTGTTCAAGATCAACCTAGGTGGATTGATGCGTAGGATTGGCTAGCAGCCTATGAGACAAACATCGGGTGTCGTGAGAAGATGGTTTGATCAACGGCGTCCGACAAGAGTATGGTGCCGGCCTAGGCGATGGAGTAATGATGAAGGCCTCGACTTGGAAAGGGGATCATCCAATTCAAAAAGCAAGGAAAGCTAATACCGAGGTATATAGGGCCATTCCAAATTGTTTCTCAGGCAGGACAAGTGGCCTATCGACTGGAGCTACCCGATGAGTTGGGAATTCATCCGACGTTCCATGTATCTTGTCTGAGAAAGTGCTCAATCGATGAGCATATGAACGTGCCACTAGAGGATATCGGGATGGATGAACGACTCAACCACGTGGAGCAACTGGTGGCCATTACTGGTAGAAGGGAGAGAAGAGTTGAAGAGAAGGGTGGTTTCACGGGTGCGAGTACAGTGGATCCCAAGAAGGGGTCTGAGCCAACATGTAAGATCAAGGAAGAGATGAGACAGCATTATCCACAACTGTTCGAGGAGTGATAGGTTTTGGGGACGAAACCTATAGAAGAGGGTTGGACTTGTAACACCCGGAAATTTATTAAAAGGAAAAGAAAAGAAAAGTATAAAGAAAGAAAGGATAAATAACCCAAGTTGAAAGACTAAAGTTGTGCAAGATGCAAACTTTAATTTTATTGTGTTTAAAAGAGTGGGCATGGTCGCCCACTACACTGCCATACCCACTTTTCCTGTCCTCGGTTGAAGAAGAAGAAAGAAGAAGAGAAGAAAACCTCACCGGTTCTAGAGAGTGAAGAAGAAGATCTGTGGAAGGTGAGTTTTCTTAAATATATGTTCAGTTTCAACTGAATTTTCGGGTTCTAGACCAAGATTTTAGGTGTTTAGTGCTTGTTTTCGTGGGTTTTAGGAGCTGAATTTGCAGGTTGGTGTCAGGTTTGAAGTGTGCTACTTGAAGACTATTCAAGGTGAGTTTCTAGATCCCCTTTTTTTACTGGTTTTCTAAGTGTTGGGGCTATTATGCATACCAAGCAAAAGATTTTTAAAGTAACTGTGAGTTTTTAGCATGTTGTTCGTCTGTGCTCTGTTGTAGTATGTTTTAGAGGCTATTTTTGAGGCTATGTTTGATGTTTAGCATGTTTTAGTGTTTGTAGCATGTTAGATCTATGCTAGGATGTGCTAGATCGATGTTTGGGAGTTGCTTGTAGTATAGGTTACATTTCTGAACCTGCTCATGCGCCTACTTTCCCTATGTGCCCACAGCCCATGTGCCTAAGTGTTGGCCATGCGCCCCAGCAGTGCCCATGCGCCCAGAGTGCCCATGCGTCTAAGTGTTGGCCATGCACCCAAACAGTTGCCCATGCGCCCAGAATGCCCATGTACCCAGTATGCCCATGCGTACAAGTGTTGTTCATGCGTCCCATCAGTGCCCATGCGCCCAGAGTTGCTCATGCGCCTAAGTGTTCATGCGCCCAAGCAGTATTCATGTGCCTGCATAGTGCCCATGCGCCCGCATAGTGTTCTTGCGCCTGGACTGTTTTCATTTGAATTTTGATGCTCTTGCGCCTAAGATGTTTATACATATTCCTTTGTGGACTTAGGAAAATTCTGGGATTTGTGAGGTAGATGGTTGTGCTAAGTTCTGATGTGATGTGATGCTGAGGCCGGATGTGCTGTGCATGTTTGTGTGTTGCCGATGATGTTTATGATATGTATGAGGTGACTTTACCAATTATGTATGAGTACATACGTAAAGTATTATGTAACAAAAGTGGAAGATAACGAATGATGAGAATGGAAGTAACGGACGATGAGATCCTTGTCGCGACCCCGCTACTATGTCAGCTTTTGAGCACGAGTCGGGGGTTTGTTTACAGGACCCGGTATAGTATCAGCTTTCGAGCACGAGTCGGGGGTATTGCATGAGATAGGATGACATGTGAAAGAGATGAGATCTTGTTTCTACCCACGGTACTGTGTCAGCTTTCGAGCATGAGTCGGGGGTGTTGCATACGAGATGGGATCCATGTCACGTACCCCGGTACTGTGTCAGCCTTCGGGCACGAGTCGGGGATTTGTTTACAGGCCCCGGCACAGTATCAGCTTTCGAGCACGAGTTGGGGATATTGCATGAGACAGGATCTGGATGATGGTAAGAGATGTAATGAATAATAATGATGAACGATGATGGAGAAAATAAATAATTATAATCAAGGTGTACGTATGATGTGTGATCACGAACGAATGTAAAAGTTATGTTTTAACGAAAGTAAGGTATTTTATTTATAAAACTAGAACTCACTCAGCGTCGCTGACTTTTTTTATGCATAATAGTTGGTAGGTTTTTGTGTTGATGTTGAGGAGGTGCAGGCATGGATGCATAAGCTACTAGGAGCATTTTAGGGCTGGCATTCACATTTTTATATAATGTTGTATTTTGAAATTTACATGAATGATGTAATGAAATGATATGTTTTAACTTATAAATGATAAGTTCTTAAATTTCGCTACGATAATGATGTATTTTTAAATGTTTTATGCGTTGATGGTCCAATTGTAAGCATCCTGGGAATGGGGCCTTACAAATAAAATAGCAGCAATGTTATCAATGTAAATACGACTTTTAAGAAATTTGAACTCGTAATCCAGCAGTTGGTTTTGTAACTAAAGGATTTGAGAACATCCTGCTAAAGTAGCTATGTACTCAGCTTTTGCGGTTGAAACGGAGACATTTGTTTGTTTCTTACATTGCCACGAGACTAATCTGGGACCTAAAAACTAACCACCACCCGTCGTAGATTTATGATCTTGGCAACATCCTCCATAATCACTATCTGTATATCCATGTAACTCGAAGTTTCCTTTATAAGGATACCACAACCCTCAAGCCAGTTTTCCTTTGAGATACCTGAATATTCGTTTAACAGTGATTAGGTGAGATTCCTTCGGGTCAGATTGGTACCTGGCACAGACATAAACAACATACATTATATCAGGTCTAGATGCAGTAAGATACATCAAAGATCCAATCATAGATCTGTATAAAGTTTGGTCAACTGATTTTCCCTTCAGATCAGGTTCAATCTTTGTATTTACGTCAGCTAGAGTTCTGATGGATTGACAAACTTGCAGTTTAATTTTCATCAAGAGTTTTTCAACGAATTTCTCCTGATTAATCAAAATTCTATCTGCAGACTGCTTTATTTAAAGACCAAGGAAAAAGTTAATTTCTCCCATAGAACTCATTTGGAAACAAGACTTCATGATTTCTTCAAATTCATTACACAATTTGGAATTGTAAAACTGAATATGATATCATCAACATACACTTGAACACATAAGAGATCATTAGCATCCTTCTTTATAAACAAAGTTAGATCAATTTTCCCTTGCGTGTATCCATGCTGGATCAAATGTTGTGATAAAGTTTCATACCAAATTCTAGGGGCTTGATGGAGACAATACAATGCTTTACTAAGCCTGTACAAATGATGAGGATATTCTGAATCCTTGAAACCTAGAGGTTGCTTGACATACACATCATCAGTGATTGGTCCATATAAGAAAGCACCTTTAACGTCCATCTGATACACCTGGAATTGCATGTATGATGCATAAGCCAGGAAGACAAGAATTGATTCAAGTCTTGCAACTGGAGCAAATACTTTATCATAATCTTTTCCTTCTTTTTAGGTCTAACCTTGTGCAACGAGTCTCGCTTTGTTGCGAACAACAATTCCCCGATAGTCTGACATATTTTGGAACAACCATTTTGTGCCTATGGTGTTTTCTCCTTCAGGTAAATCCATAAGCTTCCACACCTCCTGTTTGTGGAATTGCAATAACTCTTCTTACATTGCCTCAATCCAACTATTGTCCTTTAATGCTTTGGTAACGTTTTTTAGAACAATTTAAGATAGAAAACATGAGTATAAGCAGAGATTTGCTTGTTCTGATTGACTTCTCGTCGTTCTCTCATCAATGGACCGATAATCTGAGACGTAGGATGGTTCTTGTGAATACAAGATGTAGTAATCTCATTTCCTTGAACATTAACATCTAGATTAGATTGGTTCACATCGGAAAGCTAATGCAATAAGTTTGAAGTATGTGGATTGAAATTAGGAACTTGAGTCGGTGAGTTGATAAAGTAATCAAGATTATCAGTAACAACTACATCATCAGAAACCGATGAAGTTCCAAACTCAGGTTGTATAATTTTAGGACCATCATTAGGAATAGGTTGTGAAACATTGGAATTTTCAGAAAAGGGATGTTCTTGTGCTTGTTGAGAGTGAGATTGATCATGAGATTCAGAACGAAATACAGGATCTTTAATTAATGAGAAGAATGGATAATCTGGGCTAGAATCATCCATATCATTAGAATCAGAATCATCACTAAAAGATCTGAGATCTCCTCCTTGTTTCCTTTTCTCACCTGGAGAGTCAAACAAAGAATTAAAAGAGTTTGACAAAGAATCTAAATCAAACAACCAAGCTGGACCATTTACAACTGATGGAAAAGAGTTTTCAAGAAATAACATTAAAAGTTTCAAGAATAACATTCGTCCTAGAGTTATAAACTCTAAAGGCTTTTGACATCAACGAATATCCAACAAAATGTATATCATCAGATTTTGCATCAAATTTTCCTAGTCACTTGAATTTAAAATCAAAACTAGACAACCAAAAGATTTAAGAATATCTATATTAGATTTCCTGCCAAACATCAACTCATAAGGAGTTTTTTGTTTATCTTTCACAAGCAATGTATGATTTTGTACAAAGCATGCAGTGGATATGGGTTCATCCTAGAAAGTAATTGGAATCTTTGCGTCTGCTAACATAGAACGTGCGGCCTCAATCAAAGTTTTGTTTTTCCTTTCAGCAACTCCATTTTGTTGTGGAGTTCTAGGAGCACTAAACTAACGAGCAATTCCTTTTTTTGCACAAAACATGTCAACATTAGCATTTTTAAATTCATTTCCATTATCACTTCTGATAATTTTCACGTTTTGTTCTAATTGATTTTCAACTTTAATGATAAATTCTTTTAACAATTCAGCAGTTTCAGATTTAGCATGCAAAAAGAAAACCCATGAAAATCTTGTAAAGTCATCAATGATAACTAAACAATAATATTTCTTTCCAATACTCTGCACATTTATTGGTTTGAATAAATCCATATGCAACATGTGGAGTGGATTGGAATTTGAGTTTATCAGCTTGGGCTTATAAGACACTCTGTGTTGCTTTCCTTTTAAACATGCTGAGCAGTGATCTGTTGTAAAGAACTTCTTTGTTGGAATTCCTACTACATGATTTCCTGCTACAAGCTTGTTCATGTTCTTGAAATTAGAATGCCCGAGACGTCTATGCCATAACTGGCTTTCAACATTTGATGCTTGAGTAATTAGGCATGTTATTTCTGTAGATGGATCTACTTGAGACATATCTAACTTGTATACATCTCGATCTCGTACAGCTTTAACAAGTAGCCATTCTTTGCTTATCTGAAAACCTGGCTTTAAAATATAACAAAAAGAATCATCAAATAGAACAGAGTAAGATTCATCACAAATTTGGGAAACACTTAAAAGATTAAAGTTCAACTATGAACAATAGTTGACTTTATCAAAGCTAATAATCCCATTGGACACTGTTCTTTGGTCTGTTATTTTACCACCTGCATCACCTCCGAATGCAACATGAGTACCATCTTTTAACTTAAAATCTTGAAACAAGGCATGGTTGCCTATCATATGCCAGCTACACCCACTATCAACATACCATGTGTTAATAGGTCTTCTTGGTGTACCTGCATTTCAAAGAGATTTAAGTTGAGTTATCAACCCAAGAGGATATGGTCTTGGGATTGCCAAATTTATCAAGAATGGTAAACTGTTTAAAACGGAGATTATTCAAATCAGGCTTCTTTTGCTGTTTAAATTTACCAATTTTGGTTCTGAGAAATTTTTGATTATCTTTGATTCGCATAGTCCATAAAGCATGGTAACATTTTTCAAGATCATCGTCAAGGTAATTCAAACAATCAGAAGAAACCTTTTTAGAAAAATTTTGATTACCAAATTTTGCATTGTTCATTCTCACAGATCGTGGAATGAATTTTCCTTGATTATAATTCTTTGTTTTCACAGCATAAGAATCATCACAATCAGAATCAATCCTTCAAAAAGATCTCAAGCCTAAGGAAGGTTGTTTTGTCAATCTTTGAAAACCAACACTTTGATTTCTTTGAAATTATGGATTGACATATCCATTCCTTGGCGAGTTCCTTCAGAAGTAGCAATTTTCAGTTTTGTGATTTCTTTCATCACAAATGGTACAATACTTGTTGAAATAACAATTAGCTGTTGAATGGTTTTTCATATCACAAATGTGATAGTACCTATTAAAGAAACATTCATCAGTCTTATGATTGTACATATCACATATTTCATAGTACCTTTGTTGAAATTTAAACAACTGTTGATTAACCTTAGATGTGAAAGCCATATTTGATCTTTGTTTTGATTTAGGAGTTGCAAAGTTAATCTGTTGTTTTTGATTTGAGAGTTTGTTCTTTTGAAATTTGGGTTTTGACTTTTGTTCATTAACACCATTCCTAGACACCTTAGATACAAATCTTTTGTTAACATCAGAAGACTTTGGACCTGAACCTGTTTTTAGATCAGAGTTAGATTTGATTTTTGGAATTGTGTACATATCAAAGGTACCTGCAGACACAAACATCACTAGTTTAAACTGATTAGATTGATTTGTTCTTTGATTTTGATTGTTTTGATTTTTATTCTAAGAGGATTTAGCTTTAGCATTTTTCCTTCTCCTTCTCTGGTTTCTTGATCTTGATGATCTCTGCTTGCTTTATGATTGAACATCTTCTAGTAGAAGACTCTTTTGCATTTTCCTTATATTTTTGTTCTTTCTGCCATTTGATGAAGTCTGGATTGTTTAATCTGTAAGAAAACGAATCTTCATTACTTCATCTTGTTTTGCTTTCTCTTTATTCTTTGGGTTTTGTTTGTCATTCTTTACAATGACTTCTTCAACAACATACTCTTTGGGAACAAACATTTTCTTATTTTTTGGTCGTGGTTCATAAGATTTAACTTTCATTGGATGACCATTTTTAATCTTTTCAGAATCATGTTCCTCAAATATCTCAACATTAGTTTTCTCTTCATCACTTTCTGAATTCTTTTTCTTATTTTGAAAGGCTTTTAGCTTAGCTTTGTTTTTAGGTGAGTGATCATATGTGTTAAAGTTTTATGGTAAAGTGTTTGTGATAGATTCAGACATGGGTTCATGTGTGAAACCTAGACCTATTTTGTTTTTATCTTTCCTCTCACTTACCAACTGTTCTACAATTGTTTTAGAACTTTTAACTTTAGCTAGATCCACCTGTGTTGTAGCATGAGCTATTTTTCTTCTTCTAAATTTTTAGTCATCTCCTCAAGTTGTTTTTTAGCAAGTTCAAGTTCTTTTAGAGTTTTATTCCATGAGGTTTGTAGAGATAAGATCTTTTCATCAGAGACTTTGTGATCGTTTTTCAGTTTGTTGTGCGTTACTTCTTCTTGTTTAAGTTTGTCATAGATTTTAAATGAATATGTTCTGTAATGCTCAATTTGATCAAAACATGCTTTTGTGCATATTTTCTCTCTGACTTCAACAGGAATTTCAGGATAACTTAAAGAAAAAGTTTCAGTGTCAGATGTTGGATTCTCAACCTTTGGTTGTTCAGACTGAGCCATGAGTGCACTTTCTTCTGAATCCTCTTTTGGGTAAGATTTTTCACTCCAATCATAATCTTCATCATCATTTTCAGAATCACCATTTGCTTTAGGATCATTTTCTTCAGACTAGTTTTATTTTGAACTTCAGCAACAAGAGCTAAACTAGATGTTAGATCAGCTATGAATTGTTCATCATAAGCACTCCAGTCATAGCCATCTTTGATGCTAACAACAAGAGCTTTCTTTGGCTCTTCAGATGATTTTGATTCATCTTTATGTTTTGGCATGGGAAGACTTTGATAAGGCTTTTGAAAAGTCTTCTGAGAGTGTTGTTGGTATCTTTGACTGCTAGAACCTGCTTGACCATTTCCACCTTGATTTCAATGAGCTTTACATTCCCTTGAGAAATGACCATAACTATTGCAGTTGAAAAACCATGACTTTGATTTGTCTAATGCAACAGTTTTGTTCGTACTGGGTTTGTAATTCCTATTAATATATGAGTGTTTTTGTGTTCTGTAAGCAATCATTACCATCTGCCAATTCAAGTCCATCTCTTCCACATCATCAAGATCCATCTCAAACAAATCCTATAAAACAAGATCTAACTGGGTTAGATGACTACCTTGATAAGCATGAAAACTTGCCATGAAAGCAGTAAAAGCAGATTTTGACTCATCATCCTGTAACAAGATATTAATAACATCTTTAACTTTGCTGGTTTTAACAGAGTAGAAGATGAAGTCTCAGTTTGAGGTTAGGAGTTTGAGTTTTAAGAGGAGACTGAGGTTGAGTTGTATAAACAGGAGCACTTGCGTAAGAAGAATCTATGAAGAAACCAGCTCCAACAAACAAATCACCCTCTTCTTCTGGAGAATTTTCATCTTTTGCTAGAAAAGCATTCTCCACGGTGTTAGCTGGAGAAACAACGTACTTATACTAAGACATTGATGCAACTCTATCATTGTTTTTGGAGCTCTCATCAATTTCAACTGATTTAATTTTGGCAATCAAAAGATCTAGATCCATCGAAAACTATTTAGTATGCTTCAACAGAGTGACTATCTATTTCCATGAAGATGGAAGAACATTTAGAAGTCTGTAATTTTATCTCTTTGAGATCATTTTTGATACCAACAGTTGACATTTCAGTAGTTAATTGCACGAATCTGTTCATCATTTGATTGATTGTTTCACCAGAAAGATGCTCAAATAACTCCAATTGTCTCTTGAGTTTCTA
The DNA here is from genome assembly GCA_025506505.1 of Flaveria sonorensis. Classification (NCBI taxonomy): domain Eukaryota; kingdom Viridiplantae; phylum Streptophyta; class Magnoliopsida; order Asterales; family Asteraceae; genus Flaveria; species Flaveria sonorensis. The sequence goes on along the minus strand of CM046423.1, from coordinate 27,441,361 downwards.
CTTTTTGATATCTTGTATCTCTTTACCACCTTCACAAATAATCTTCAAAGCTCTGTACATGGTGTAACCAGTTTTATAACCTTTAAGTCTAGTCAAGACTTCCAATCATAACCCCTTGCACATCAGTGAGTAGGCTTTGATATCATTCTTAACCTTCCTTAAGTCATCACCTTGCAGACCATCCTCAGGATACGGTTCTGGAGAGTCTTTTGTATAAACAAATCCTCTGTCAGGACCATCGGATGTAATTGGGATATGTGGTCCTTTCTTTATTGACTTCCACAAATCAGTGTCAATAGAGTTTAGATGATGCTTCAATATAAGAGACCAATTTTTGAAATCAGCTCTATTTTTGAGCTTGGGAACCCTGTTCTCAGAATCTTTAGACTTAACCATTTGTAATTTTGAATTAATGAAAATGACTTTTTTTTGTTGTTATTAAAATTTTAAAAAGAAACTATGAAATGAAAATGTTTTTGGATTTTAGTTTTTGAAAAATGTTTAAGTGTTTACTGATAAGTTTGAATACTGATGCGCCTGAGACTTTTGAAATGCCTGACTTTGAACAAGAAATGTCTAAGGGAATGCCTTAGATGAATTCTGAAATTCCAGACTGATGAAGCGTCCGAATAGTTCTCAAACGCCCAGACAGTGTAGAAATGCCTGAGGTAAAACGCCCAAACAGTTCTCAAACGTCTAGAATTGCTAAGTTTCAACAAAGTCTCAATGCGACCAAACAGTCACAATATGTCCCAATAGTGGAAAAACGCCTGTTTTGAAAATGCCTCAACAGTGCTAAAACGCCTAAACAGTTGCAAGGCGTCTGAACACTTAGCAAATTTCAGCAGTTCTTCACAACACAAGCGCCTAATTCATCGTCTTCAAAAACTCAGATCTTATGAAATTCTTCAAAACTTGTTCAATTGTTCTAAAACCTTCCAATTAGGTAGTTAATAGATCGATTATCAATCTTCAATCAACATTTTGATCAAACAACAACAACAAATCTGTTTTCTGATTGAATTACAGTCCAAAAGTGAAGTACAACTTTTCGCATACAAATCTGATCAATACTCAGATCTGAATGGATTCAACAACCAATTGTGACTCAAATCATGTTTCTATGGATGAAAAACAACTGAAAAAAAAAATTAATCGATCAAATTGCAATCAACACAGATTTCAAGTGATTCAAAGAGCTCAATAATGCCGATAAGCTCTGATCACTGAACCGAAAGCTTTGATACCATTTGATAGGTTCAAAATGGATCGTTCTGTGATGATATCATAATGCAATGATCAATTCAAACACTAAGTAATCAAACACAAGCAATTACTTCAAAAATTCATAGATTTCATTGATAGCAAATGCTTAGGATACAAAGTGTAATGGTGAGTTACAATCGTTCAAATATGTTCTAACTGTTTCGTTCTCTTTTTTTTTACACAATACATAAACTATCCTATTTATACTATCAAAGAAAAACAAGGAACATATATTTACAAAATAAGTCCCTATACTATGACAAAACGCAAAAGACAAATGTTAATCTTCTAAGAGCTCTAACAATTATGGTACTAGACAATCTATTGTCAAGGAACATTATCTGACAAATGCTAAAGATAGAGTAAATTCGGTAGTCGAACCAGTTAATCCATCTACATATATTCCTGAAACAAATTTCTCCAACTTGGATCTATCTCAACAACTCAAAGTAATCCTAATACTAAGAACTTATAAAGAGCATCCAGTTGAGAATGTCATTGGCAATGTAGATGTTGGTGTCAAGATAATAAGCAGGGTGAATGAAGTTAACATATGTTTGTTTTCATGCTTTCTTTCTCAACTGGAACCAAAGAAAGTTGACGAGGCCTTAAGAGATAACAGCTAGGTAGTAGCCACGCAAGATGTTCTTCTTCATTTTGCTCGGCAAAATATTGGAATATGTGCACTTCCAAGGGGGAAGACTGAAATAGGGACCAAATGGGTTTTTAGAAATAAGAAGGATGACAGGGGCATTATTATCAAAAACAAAGCCAGACTTGTGGTACAAGGGTACACATAAGAAGAAGGGATTGATTGTGACGAAGTCTTTGCTCCTATGGCTAGGCTTGAAGCAATTAGAAATTTTCTAGCATTCGCTGCCTCCAAACACTTCAAGGTGTTTCAAATTGATGTCAATAGTGTATTCTTCTATGGTGAGATTGATGAAGAAGTTTATATCTACCAACCTCCAGGCTTTGAAGATCCCAAGTATCTAGATCATGTATGCAAACTTGATAAAGCCCTTTATCGACATCAAGCCCTAAGGAAATGGTATGAGACACTATCTACCTTTCTTCTGAAGAATGGATACACCACAGGATCCATAGATAAATCTCTTTTCACCAAGAAGGTTGATTTGGATATCATTTTGGTACAAATGTATGTGGATGATATCATCTTTGGGTCTACTAATGAGAGCTTGTGCAAAGTCTTTGAAAGTCTTATGAAGTCAAAGTTTGAGAATAGTTCAATGGGAGAGCTCACTTTCTATCTAGGGCTACAAGTAAAACAAACCTCTGATGGCATCTACATAAATCAATCTAAGTATGTTCTGGACATCTTACTAAGATTTCAAGCAACTAATGCTAAGGCTGCTAAAACCCCAATGTCGAATACATGTTCATTAGCAGCAATACAGAGCCATCATTGGATCACTCATGTTTCTTACAGCCAGCAGTACAGATATCATGTTTACCACATGCCTGTGTTCATGATTCCAAGTAGCTCCAAAGTTTTAATGTTTGCCAAGAGAATTCTAAAGTATCTCAAAGGAGAACCTATGTTCGGATTATGGTATCCTAAGAATGTTGACTTCAATCTCTATGGATATACAGATAGTGCCTATGGAGGATGCAACATTAACAAGAAATCCACCTTAAGAGGATGTCAAATTCTAGGAAGAAGACTGGTTTCATAGCAATTCAAGGAGAAAACCTATGTTTCCACATCAACTGCTAAAGTAGAATACATTATGGCATCAAGTTGTTGTGCTTAGGTGCTGTGGATCCAAACTCAACTTAGAGACTATAGAGTAACTTTCATGAACACTCCAATCCACATTGACAACAACAGTGCTAGCTCCATCACCAACAATCCCATTCAGCATTCAAAGAAAAAGCACATTGAGATCAATTATCATTTCATTAGAGATTATATAGACTAGAAAATCATTAAATTAATTAAAGTCCATACAAATGAACAATATGCAGATTTATTCACATAGGCTTTTAATGAAACTAGATTTAAATATCTTGGGATGATGAACTTTGAATAATTAAATGATTTAGTTAATGATAGCTAAAAATTTTGTAAAGAAATGCTTCTTTTTGGTAAAATGGGTAAAACTGTGTATCTGCCAAAATTTGTAAATCAGCAGATAAATAGGTATCTACCTATTATTAGAAGATATAGGGTATCTATAGATTATGCAAGTCAGCAGATAACTGGGCAAAGCGAGGCTTTGTCGAATGGGATGATTCGGCAGATAGGATGATTTTGGCACATGTCTTTGAAAAAGATCCGGTAGGTCCCACTTTCATCTTCTAATATGTAGTGGTGCCAGAGAAGTTACCTAAAAAGACTATTTCATCATCTCACGCCATCGATTTTACAGTTACGATGGTAAAACATTTTAAAATTCACATTTTTATATATTATTCACAACTGTTAAAATCAAAGGTTTTCCCACCATTGTTATCTTCAATCTTTTTCACAAAGCAAACCCTCAAACCTTCAATCTCTCAAGTCCTACCAAAATCAATCAACTTTCAATGATCGTTGAAACTCAAACCCTAGAATTCCAACCAAATCACAACATCACAACATCACTTCAACCCATTGGCTATCCCGTCTATAATCCTATACTTCAATTTCTATGTAATAGCGATTATGCTTTCGCAATAACAGTAGACCCGATGATTTGTGAGACACATATTCAGGAATTCTAGAGTACATGTTCCATTCAAAGGGAACATGGAACAAAAGTCCTCACCATAATGGTGCAAGGACTGAAGGTCACCATCTCCTACGCCAAAATTTGTCAACATCTGAAGTTGAACGACGCAGATGGTGAATCATCTTTCTCCAAAGAAGTGATAAGTGCAACTTTCAAGTAGATGGGATATGAAGGACCCCTCCCAACATCCACCTTCTCCAAATCTCAGGTATATCATAATTGGAGCATCATTCTTCATATCTTCCTTCATTGTTTATCAAACAAATTAAGAGGACAGGATCAGGTACCACTGGATTTAGCAGGGGCTATCCATGGTCTGGTCAAACAGTAACGTTATGATTTTTCAAACTTTATCTTTTAAAATATGTGTAAAAATGTAACTGCGGCTGCAAAATGTGTAAGGCCCCGTTCCCGGGATGCTTACAGCTGGTCAATCATTGCACATAAAACATAAAACGTATATTTAGGTGTACTAAAACAACGCAGCGGAATAATTTAAAATCATTTCATTCATTGCTTTTGCAAAATAATACAACATTCATAATCGTTACAAAATATTGTTTGTTCGCATTACAATGCAAAAATGTCATAATTTAAACAATAGATGCCATCCCAAAAATGCCAAGTAGCTGCCCCGTGCCATCCTCAGCAACATTACCTGCCAACTGGAAACACATAAAAGTCAGCCTTGCTGAGTGAGTTCTAGTTTATAAAACAAAATACTTTTCGTTCGTTTAAAACCATACTTTACATTTGTAAGCGATCATACATCATACGTACACATAGATAATAATATTTATTATCTTCATCGTCATTCGTTATCTTTCATTCCTTACATTTCATTCATTAACCTTCCTTCGTTCATTCCTTCCGGATCGATGTCATCGGCTATACCCCAAACATAGGCACAAAGCGAGTACTGGGCCGATGTTTATCAGACTTCCATTCATTGCGTTCAAAGCCTGGCACCAGCACCAGGGTAAGCGACAAATATCCGTGTCAATCTCATGGATTGAATCCCTTACGAGTCTTTTGTGACAACTCGGTCACTCACCTCAACTTTGGCATACAAGTCTTTTATGACAGCACAGTCACTCACCTCAACCTTTGGCATACGAGTCTTTTGTGACGACACGGTCACTCACCTCAACCTTTGGCATACGAGTCTTTTGTGACAACACGGTCACTCACCTCAACCTTTGCTTGCAAGACTTTTCCATTCATTCATTCATTACATCGTTAATGCATGCATTCTCTCATTCCTTACGTTCCTTTTTTCATTATCTTCCGCTTTACGTTACATAATACTTTCCATTCATATTTCATAATCATCCCACGTAAAGCCACGGAAAATAAACATACATAATAAGGAACATAACATAGACATACCATGCATAGCATCATCACATCACATAAGACATCATAAAGTCAACATACATCACCCCCAGAAATATCCTAAGTCAAAGCTTACACTTAAGCTCTACATCCCAAAACCTCCGAAAATTCTGTCCCCTTAAAGAAATGCGGATGAGCAAACAAATGTGGATGAGCAAACAAATGCGGATGAGCAAACAAATGCGGATGGACAAACAAATGCGGATGAGGAAACAAATGCGGATGAACACCTCCGAAAATATTCCAAGTGTCCCAAAGAAATGCGCATGAACATTGTAGCGGATGCGCATGCATAAATCACATGTAAGTTTCCAGAAAATACTTTCCAATGAAGTGCGCATGAACCAAATGAGGATGACTGAAACAAATGTGTATGGATAAAACAAATGTGGATGAACATACAACAAATGCGGATGAACACTTAGCAAATGCAGGTGAACAAAATAGTCGATGTGTTCATCAAATGCGGATGAAGACTTAACTAATGCGGATGAACAACACTTATGCAAATATTCAAACTTAATGCGGATGATCAACTAACTGGAAACCGTGTCTTACAATATAATCAGTTCCCAATCCTCATTCTTATACATTCATCGCACCGATCTAGCATGCTAATCTCATGAAACAAGCATAAAACCACATAAACCGAGCAAAACATGCAGGCCCAAACACACCCACTAAAGAACAGGGCCAAACTTATGGTACAACATACTGGACATATTAAAAAGTTAGATACATGCGATTCTAGACCCAAAACAGGTTTAAAACATAGAAACCGGTGATCTAGAAACTCACCTTATGCAATCCTTCGGGCAAGACTTCCTTCAAACCCGAATGCAAAGAGTTCACACACCTAAAACCCAACAAAACACAACCCAAACACAAACAAACACACATAAGCATGCAACCGAGGCATAGGCCAGCCAAGAACAACTTAAAACGATGAATTCTTACCTTGAATTCGATCTCCTTGTTCTTCTTTCTTCAAAATCCCTAGAGCTCTGCTTTGCTTCTTTCTCTCTCTACAATCAGCAGAAAAGGTGAAAAGTAACATGGCATGGGCGGCCATGTTCCTTTATGCACCCACTTTTATTCTTTTTGTCCTTTTGACACATTTAGCCCCTCAACTTAGGTTAAATTGTGTTTTCTTTCTTTATCTGCACGTTTATACTTTCTTTCTCATCTTTTTTTTTTATAAATTTTTCGGGTGTTACAAAATGTAAGTTTTTAATGTACCCAATATTCATACAACTGATTTTACAAGAAGTATTGGGTAATAAACTTAAAATGGGAGTAGTTGTCCATGCTTTAGGAACTTTAAACAAAGCCATCTTTTCAATGTTCAAGCAACTCCAAACCCTTTTCTTGGTAAGGAAACTCCCCTGTTCGCATATATGCTTAAGATCACTGTGCCTCAGGGTGCCAGCATGGCCATACCTACCACTACTAATCCTACACCCTCCACTTCAATACCAAAAGCATGAAAAAAATGAACCCATGCATATTCTACTGAGAAGATGCAGGCTCCCAAATCACCTCCCCTAAAAGAGACAATACTAGAAACTAGGGCCCCAGTCAAATCAAAGGTGTCAGCCACACTTAAACAAGGCTCAAAGAAGAAGGTTTCTTTTCTTTCTATTGAGCAGACCCACCCCAAGCTATAAGCCCTTAATCAGAGTCCTAACACTCCATTAATCAAACAAAAATGGATACCCACATCATTGAGACAACTTCTAAGGAAGAAGTCTCATTTGGAACTGGTTCACATCCCAGGCCCTTAGACTCATCTCCATAATCTCCCATACACATATCTACTACCCAGGATGATGATGTACCTACTAGACTTTAGCATGATCCACTTTCTCCCCCTTTCCACTCAATAAGGATAAAAGTTCTAAAGTAGAAAGTTAAAGAAAAGAAACATAATGTATAGTTGACAAAACTAAAAAGGTATTCACCAACTTCTATAAGTTGGTAAGTCTTCAGGGCTGACAACGAAAAGGTCTTTTGCTTTTGTCAAAGTATATCAGAGACATATGTCTTCTTAGTCTTCGAAAGAGTTCAGTATTCAAGCTTTAGAAGATTTTGACTTTAAGCTTCGAAAGACTTCACTTTTGGCTTCAGAAGATTTCTATCTTTGGCTTCAAAAGATTTGACACTTAGTTATTTTCTTTGTACATAGTCAAATATTCTGAAGTACTTCCTTCCTTGTACTTCATTGCATGCTGAGAGATCTTTGGTTAGCATCAGCCTTTAAAATAATCATCTTGATCTTACAAACTCCCCCTAGGCTGATGCTACCAAAACTTGAAGATTACTATGAATTTGGATCTTCTACTTGGTTGAAGCCATTAGATTCAGAGCCATTCCCCTCTTCATCAGCTAGTTTAGATTCTTCAGGCTTTCATAGTATCTTTTCATGCCCAAGAGATCATGCTCAGGCAGGTCAAGTATGCTTTGCTAGAAGAATACTTGTTGACCTCCTTGATTTCTTATGACATACCATCTGTCTGGGTTTGGAGAATGCACCTAAGACATGATGGGTCTCTTAGTAGCTAGAGGCTCTACATGTAAGGGAGTTGGTTAAGCAGCCTCTTTTGGTTGACCCTCTTGATGTGTTGACTCATCCTAAGGTGTACAGGTGGATGCCTTAGACTTATTCTTCTTCTTTTACTTCAAGTCTCTTCTAATGGCCATCCTTTTCCTTTTTTATATTTTAACTAAGATGGTTGGTCTTGATCACCTTTTCTTTCTTTTTTCTTCTCAGTTTGGTCCTTCCCCTTCACATATTTAAAAGAAGGTTTAGGACTTGTTGTGGGTCAGAAGATGAAGCGGGCTGTGGATCAGCAGTAGGTCTTGGTTCTATTTCCTGTTTGGGTTCAACCTTGACCTCAACTTCAGGTGCAACTTAACTTGGTGGAGAATGCAAGTCTTGAAGCTCAACCCTCTTGATCTTCTGCTTGATCACCCTGATGTGCTCATCCTTGGGGATAGAGACATGGGACCAAGCCTCCTTTCAGAGAACTCATACAGCTTCAATAAGGTCACCATCTTTTGTCTGTCTTCAGACTTTGGTGGACCTTGATCTTTTAGCTTCCTCCCTCATCTTTCTCTTAGCAGTGTTTCTTCCCTTAAGATCTTCTTGTTCTAGCTTCTTGAGGTACTCAAACTCTATATAATCATAAGATAGAGGAAGTAAAGCTTCTGTATGATAGAAACATATGGCACTCAAGTAGTTAATCATGTTCTGTCTATCTTGTTCTTTGTCTACTTGAGTTTCTTCCTCTACAACCATAGTTTTCACCTTAGGTATCTTTTGAACTAGGGAGAGGACAGGAGCTTGATATAATTTTCTTTTCTTTCTTTATTTTTTAGTTTTGAGGAGCAAAGCAGCATCCTTAGCCTGCTTCCTCTCTATAGGCACATCTGTGTATGCCAGTTCAGTCAACACATCCAAAGGAAGAGAGATTGGATCATCAATATTGTAGTTCCTAGTACCTAGGTAGTTCAATCTGGCTACCGTTAACTCATCTTCTTGAGTGTTTGGCCTTTGAGCAGCCCTGATTATAGCCTGCATGAAACTAGGACTCTCTCTTTGTTTTTCTTCCCTTGCTTTCCTCTTCCTCTCCCTTTTCTCCTCCTTAATATCCTCTACAATTAGAACCTTCTTTCCCTTATCATTCACTAGCCTGTGTGACTTAGGGAGGAGAGAGCTTTTGCCTTCTTGCTTTTGTTCTTTATTAGAGCTCTGGAAAGGGAGAGATTATGAGACACCTTCACCAAATGGTGTCTCATTTAGAGTGGTTAGTGCTGAAGGAGCTGGAGTCTCAAGGTTCATATTGTCCACAACTGGGCCTTCAATTGAGTATTCCCTTTCGAAGCTAATCTTAGGGTCCAACTCAATATCAAGTTGACCAATTGTTTTCCCTACTAGCCTTTGTCTATAAATGTTTTTTCTTCTTTCAAGTCCTCAGACACTCTCCATTGAATCCTCTCTGCTAACCTATCAGCATGTCTGTTTTAACTTGGGTTGATAATTGGTAGGTTAACTAGAGGTAAGCTTTCATAGAATCCTAGGTTGTAGATGTTAAATATTTCTTGTTGACCTAGGAATCTAGAAAGCACCACGGCCCTTCTATCAATGTCATACCTCCATCCTATGATTGGATTTTCAGTAGGATTGGATGGAGGTGACATGGCCCTTCGTACAAAACCCTCCTCAAATAAGCTTTGAAAGATGGCATCCATATTGATATGGGCCAGAGGAGGTTGTTGAGTCTGGATAGTTGCAAGTGATGGTGGTGAATCCTTAATGTCCGTTCTCTGGACAATGCTCCCATGTTCTATGATTATAGTAACTTTCTCCCCTTTTTGGTAGCATCACTTACTTGCACAAGTGAGCTGGAGGTTAGCTCGACTACATCCATAGGTTCTTGTGGCCATGGTTGAGCATGCCTGGCAGGCCTCTTAGCTAGCTTACCCTTGAGATCGGTGATCTTAAGTTGCTGATTTAGCACCTGCCTTTGTAAGGTAACCACCTGAGATTCCAGGTGACCAACCTTTGAAACAAGATATGCGCAGGTATCCATCAATTTTTGCACCTTTTGTTTCATGTTCCCCTTATCTTTATTAGAAGAATCACGGGGATGAGAGCACATAACCAAACTCATCCCTCTCTCCACCAGATATTTGTTCTTGGTGTATAGATTTCCCCTACTTTGTGATAGCTTCATAAGAAGTGCCAAGAACATGGTTGCCTTGGTTAAGGTTTGAAGGATGTAATCACCTGCAGAAGTGAGAGCGTCTTCCATATGGACCTCTAAAACATGTTAGAGGTCCACCTCAGTCATGGGTGGATGATGTGGGCTAGATATGGGAGTGTCAGGAGCACTCATCTCTTCTTGAGTAAGGAAAGAGTAAAGAGATTCATGGTACTCATTGAATCCCATGTCTTCATCATCATAAAATTCAAGGTTGGGAATTAGTTGGTTAAGATCTATAGGCTGGGGATGGTAGCTTCCCCTTGAAGGTTGATCATCTGAGTGTTGAGACTCAGGATGAAAGCTTAAGGCTAGGGTTATGAGCTTATCAGGCTGAGCATGAGTAACCTCTACAATGATACTTGAAGGAATAGGAGTGGTTTGCTCCTCAGGAGAAGTGGGAGCTCTTGTTTCTACTTGCTCCTATATGAGTGAGTATATGGGGGCCTTCTCAATCTGAATAGACTGAGTAGGGGTTCGTTTGGATTTTCTTGTGTAAGTGATGGTGATTTGAGGTTGTATGGGTGGTGGTGAAAAAGGTGTTGGTTTAACATTGGCTGGGATTGCCAACTCTTCACCTTGAGTCGGTTGCTCTGACATTTGTGGGACAAGGGCTTTTTCTATTCCTGGAAAACCAACAGTGGTTTTCCTTTTTTATTTTAAAGATGTCGGGCTTCATATGTCGCATTTTTAGAATATTACATGTTCCCCTCAACTGTGAGCGCAGTTCACAGTTGAGAATGTACTGGACTGCAACACCCAGAAAATTTGGCAAAAAATGAAGAGAGAGAGAGAGAAAAGAAAAGAAAAGGGAGAAAAAAAAGAGTATCACTTAAAAACCAAGGGGTTAAAAGTGTGCAAGGGCAAACTTGCCCATTATGGGATTCAAAAAGAAGTATAGTAGCCCACACTTCCTTTTTACTCACTCACTCGCCTGGAAATGAAAGAAAAAGTTCTATACCGGTTTTTAGAGAGAGAAAGAAGAAGATCTTCAAGAAGGTGAGGTTTCTTAGTGTTTCCTTCTTGGTTTTCAGTGGGTTTGAACTTCTGGACCGATCTTTATGTGTTTTCTTTGTGTTTGGCAGCTTGTTTTTGTGTGTTTTAGTGCTAGAACTTCAAGTAGCTTTATGATTTGAAGAGTTTTCACTCAGAAGCTATTAGAGGTGAGTTTTAGATCCCCTCTTTTACATATTTCTGCTTGTTTGGGGCTGGTATGCATATTAAACTATTATTTTCTGCTCAAACTATGTATTTTCCAAATATGTACGACTGAATTATGATATATGTGTGTTTGTGCTATTCCTGTGATGATTGGGTTGATGTTTAGTATGTTTTAAGTGTGTAACATGTTATATCTATGCTAAGTATAAGTTAGAATGTTGTTTGGGAACTAGAAAATACAGGTATTGCACTACAAGTGCTAAGTATAGTGTCCACTGTGGACACTTAGAATTTTGCATGGTTTCTGATGTGGACACTTAGAATTTGCATGGTGTCCGCTATGGGCTTGGTACGTCTGCTGTGGACACTTAGAAATATTTTGCATGTGTCCGTTGTGGACTTGGCTGTCTGCTGTGGACACTTAGTAAATTATCATTCATGTGTCCGCTGTGGACTTTACACGTCCACTGTGGACACTTAGAAAAATTGTACATGTTGTCCGCGGTGGACTCTACACGTCCGCTGTGGACACTTAGATTTTGCATTCTGTCTGCTATGGACTATACACGTCCGCTGTGAACACTTTGGAATTTTATGATTGTCCATTGTGGATTTGTACACGTCCGCTGTGAACACTTAGGAATTTTATGATTGTCCATTGTAGATTTGTTCATCCACTGTAAGGCCCCAATCCCGGAGACCCCACAGTTGGTCATTCATCGCATAAATAATATAAGACATCTCATTTTGCAGGGGAAATTTAACTTTTCATTAATGAATAAAACATGTCAAGTATCATTTAATTTTCTTTACAACCCCAAAAAAATCGCATTAATATATTAACATGTTCAGAATATGGATGCCAGACTCGTATTCTCCCCAGTAGCTTATGCATCCATGCCTGCACCTCCCCAGCATCAACAATCACCTGCCAACTGATATGCATATAAAAACTCAGCGACGCTGAGTGAGTTCTATTTTATATACTAAAATACTTTACTTTTCATTAAAACATATCCTTTACTTTCATTCGTGATCGCACATCGTACATACATCTTGATAATAATAATTTAATATCTTTCACTTCTATCTAGATCCTGCCATGTACTATGCCCTATCATTGGTGCACAAAGCGACTACAGTCTTGGGGGTAAGTGGCAAGGATCTCGTTTCGTACGTTTCCATCAGTCACAAAGAATGATCTTTAGGTGTGCACTCAGCACACTGTCGAGGTGGCAACCCATAAAGAGTTGTGAACCCCCTTTTATATGCTTGCAAGACTTTTCATTCGTTCATTAAGTTCCACTTTCATTATTATATTCTTTCACTTTTAATATGATAATACTTTACGTATAAGAGTATTAACACACCACATAAAGTCACATAATAATATGTAATATAGAACATCAACCGCATTCCACAATCATACATAACATCAGCAGGCATAAACCATCAAAAGATTTCAGTACATAACTTTACATTCTACCTCCCAAAATCTCAGAAAAATCCTAAGTCTCTAAGAAATGCAAATGAACATAAACCAATACGGATGAATGTTTAGCAAATGCGGATGAACAAAAACATCTGCAGAAGAACAAAACATCTGCGGATGAACAAAATATCTGTGGATGAATAAAACATCTGTGGATTAACAAAACATCTTCGGATTAAAAAAAACATGTACGGAAGAACAAAACATACGCGGATAAACAAAACATTTGCGGATGAACAAAAAGATGAAGTCCAATAAATGAAGAAACAAAGTGCAGATGAAGTCCACAAATACGGATGAACAAAATGCAAATGCGGATGATCAAACAACTTAGACTAGTCCACCAGTTCCAAATCCTCGTTCTAACATGTCCTTAGCATAGATTTAACATGCCAAACACTTATAACAAAGCTTACAACTACGCAACATCAAAGAAGGCATTTGAAAACACATATCGGATACACAATCAGATGCAAAACGCAGAAACCCATGCTTCGGTTGTAAAAATTCAGTTAATATGCATTTCGGCCCCAAACAAGTTTAAAACAAGTAAAATAAGGAATCCAGAACTCACCTCTAGCAGCTTTCGAGTAAGACTTCTTCAAACCAAGAGCAAACGGGAGTTCTAGCACCTACAACACACCAAAACAAACAGCCAACACAAGAAACATGTAAGAATTGGTCCAGCAGCTCAAACATAGTTGTAAACCGAGCAGAAAATACAAGAAAACCTCACCTTCTAGGAGAATTCCAGCTTTCTCACACTAAAATCCGGTTGAAACTTCTTCTCCTCTTCTTGAAGCCAAAAGCATAAAGGTGAAATGGGGGAGTGGGCGGCCATCCCCTGCTTTTTGAACCCATAATAGACAAGTTTACCACTTGCACACTTTAACCCCCTTTACTTTGAAGTGTTTCACTTTTTCTTCTTTTTCTTTTAAATTTTCCGGGTGTTACAAGTCTACCCCCTTATATAGGTTTCTTCCCCAAGACCTGTCACTCCTCGAATAGCTGTGGGCAATACTGCCTCATCTCTTCCTCAGTTTCCCACGTAGATTCGTACCCCTTCCTATGCCTCCATTGTACTCGCACCAGTGGAACCACTTTATTCCTTAGCCTCTTCTCTTTTCTGTCAATGATAGCCACTGGCTGCTCCACATAATTGAGCTGTTCATCCACCTCGATATCCTCCAGTGGCACGATCATATCTTCTTCGGCTAACCACTTTCTTAGATGAGTTACATGGAATGTCGGATGAATTCCACTTAACTCATCGGGTAGCTCCACCTGTAGGCCACCTCTCCTGCTCGAGCTATTATTCAGAAAGGCCCTATATACCTCGGGCTTAGCTTACCCCGCTTTCTAAACCGAATGATCCCCTTCCAAGGTGAAACCTTCAACATAACTTTATCACCCACCTTGAATTCAATCGGTCTATGCCTCTTGTCAGCATATGACTTTTGTCTATCTTTTGCCGCCTTCATAAAGGCCTTGATCTTCTCTAACTTTTCGGTCGTAGCCTTGATCACCTCGATGCTCCCTAACTCCTTCTGCCTAATGTCACCCCAACATACGGGCGTTCTACACTTCCTACTGTATAGCATCTCATAAGGAGGCATACCAATGCTGGCATGATAACTGTTGTTGTATGAGAATTCGACTAACGGTAAGTGTTCTTCCCAACTTCCTCTGAAGTCAATAACGCATGCTCGGAGCATATCTTCAAGCGTCGGGATGGTTCTCTCTGACTAACCATCTGTTTGAGGATGGTAAGCCGTACTGATGTGCAACCTCGTCCCCATCACATCATGGAATCTCGTCCAAAACTTAGATGTAAACTAAGTGTCATGGTCAGACATTATAGAAACCGGTACTCCATGACGAGTCACAATATCTTTGATGAACAGATCTGCCAACCTCTTAGAGGAATATGTCTCGCGGATCAGTAGAAAGTGAGAACTCTTCGTCAAACGGTCAACTATCACCCATATGGCATCGTACCCCCTTGCCGTACATGGTAACTTTGTAATGAAGTCCATGGTGATGTGCTCCCATTTCCACTCAGGTATATCAAAGGGTTGGATCTTCCTGTATGGCTTCTGATGCTCTGCCTTCACTTTCAAGCAAATAAGGCACTTGCTTACATACTTCGCTACATCGCGCTTCTTACCCGGCCACCAGTAGTCTTTCTTCATATCATGATACATCTTTGTAGCGCCGAGATGAATTGAGTATCGAGTCTTATGAGCTTCATCTATGATTTGCCCTCGTAGGTCTCCATAATGAGGGATCTACATCCGCACGAAGCGGGTTCTAACTCCAAGAGTGTTCTCGCCCAACTCCGCGACTAGACCTTTCATCCTTTCGGAGTTAAATCGATCTTCTTTCAATGCCTCATCTTGAAACTCCTTGACCTGTTTCATCACATCAGAGGTCATCACCAACTGGTATGCTTTCACTCGGATCGGCTCGGGTCTCTCCTTTCGGCTAAGGGCGTCTGCCACCATATTAGCCTTGCCCCGATGGTAGTGGATCTCACAATCATAATCCTTGATCAACTCTAACCACCTCCTTTTCCTCATATTGATATCCTTTTGCTTGAAGAAGTACTTCAAGCTCTTGTGGTCAGTGAAGATAGTGCACTTCGTCCGTATAAGTAGTGCCTCCAATCTTCAATGCAAAGACCACAGCTGCTAGCTCCAAGTCATGAGTAGGGTAATTAGCCTCATGGGTTTTCAACTGTCATGACGCATATGCTATTACCCCCCTGGCTGCATCAGCACGCAACCCAACCCCGAATAAGAAGCATCCGAATAGACCACTAAGTCTTTGCTCCCTTCGGGTAATGTTAAAATAGGAGCTTGAGTCAATCTCGTCTTTAGCTTGTCAAAAGCATTCTCCTGTTCTTGACCCCATACAAATTTCACCTCCTTGCGGGTCAACTTGGTCAATGGTGAGGCTATCTTGGTAAAATCTTGGATGAATCTCCTGTAATAGCCCGCTAAACCCAAGAAACTACCTTTGCCGGGTCCACCATAATCCCTTCAGAATTAACCACATGACCCAAAAACTAAACTTCCCGCAACTAGAACACGCACTTAGAGAACTTAAAGCTTCTCTCTTCTAAGCGTCTCCAATACCCCGCGAATGTGACCGGCATGCTCTTCTTCGCTCTTCGAATAAATCAGGATATCACCGATAAACACAATCACTGATTTATCCAACATCGGCCGACACACCCGATTCATCAAATCCATAAAAGCAGCTGGCGCGTTGGTTAAACCGAAAGACATAACGAGGAATTCGTAATGCCCGTATCGCTTCCGAAACGCGGTCTTCGGGATGTCCTGTTCCTTAACCTTTAGCTGATGAACCCCTTATCTAGCAACTCTTGCAACTGGACCATCAGTTCCTTCGTCTCGGAGGGAGCTAGTCGATATGGTGCCTTGGCCACAGGTTGGGCACCAGGTATCAAATCGATCTGGAACTCGATCTCGCGGTCCGGTGGCACACCTGGTAGATCCTCCTGGAATACGTCTGGGAAGTCACACATGACCTGTATGTCGAATAATCATGGTACTGAGGCATCCACATCTTTCACATAAGCCAGGTATGCACTACACCCATGTTTCATTCACTTCTCTACCACCACCATTGAAATTACCTTCGGAACCGTACTGACCCTATCTCCATAAATTGTCACCGAACACCCATCAGGTACGGTCAAACAAATCATCTTCTTGCAACATACAATGTTTGCCTCATAGGCTACTAACCAATCCATCCCTAGAACCACATTGAATCCGCCTAGGGGCATCACGAATAATCTAGCAGAGAACCTATGGCCTTCCAACTCTATGTCACAATACTCTATCAGATCAGAAATCCTGGTAGACTTACCAATGACAGTTTCTACATCAAAGGGCTCATCAATACTTCTACTTCTAACGGGCAACTTAGCACAGAAGGCAGTAGAAATAAAACTCTTACTAGCACCGGAATCAAAAAGTAAAAAGGCATAAGTCTGGTTAACTAGGAATGTACCTGACACAACATCAATGTCCACTCTAGCCTCCTCCCGGGTCATAGTGAATGCCTTGGCCTTAGCCCTCTGCTCCCCTTCTCCTTCTCGATCCTCTTCCTTGCCCCGGAGCTCTCAACCCTTGAGTTCTTGCAGTCTCTACTCAAATGCCCTGCTTCACCGCAGTTATAACATTTCACTCTTCTACAATCTCTCATCTTATGGACCTCCTTCCCGCATTTAAAGTAGAGATTTGATCCCCACCTATATTCACCTGCATTCTCCTTCCCACACTTCTCACACACCTTCACCCCTAACTTGGTTGCAGGCACCTTGCGACTCTCTACCTTTGCCTTTTTGCCCTTGGGAGGGAAACCGCTACTACCAAAACATTTTCGACTCCAGTTCTCCCCTCTCCTTTTATCTTCCCTCACGGCTCTAATGACCTCAGTCACCATAGATGGCACAATCGTATGCATGACTTGATGAACCCCCTCAACTATAGCCTCCTTCACTAAGGCTGTCAGATTAACGCTCTCATCCCCACCTTCATGGTGATGAAGCTCGAGCCCTTCAGGAGCCGTTTCAGTAATTCTAGCCTTGTTCCTCATGACGTGTGGTCCAGCACCACGTCCACCACGACCTCCACCTTGAGAATCCTTCGAAGATCTACCACCAGCCATCTCTAAACGCTATGAGATCCAAACACCAACACAGTCATTCAAAGTAATAGCTCAGATCATGTCAAGTATAGTAAGTCCCTAATTACAGTGGCCAGTTCTGATTAGCCACTTACTTTACTCTTCATTCCCCAAGCATTCCCTATCCTGACTACATCTACTAAGGGCACATAAGCCACATAACACGCGCACATAATTTCATTTCCATTATCTTGCGTAAAACGTTTACATAAAACCCTTACCTGTAGGCATGTAGCTACTAGGACTGGCATTCCTTCCCTTTTTCGTCCCATTCTCAGTTTAAGTTTTAGGTTTTTATTTTTTGAAATATTTTACCCAATTCTCTTAAACTTTGGCTCTGATACCAACTTGTAAGGCCCCGATCCTGGAGACCCCACAGTTGGTCATTCATCGCATAAATAATATAAGACATCTCATTTTGCAGCGGAAATTTAACTTTTCATTAATGTATAAAACATGTCAACTATCATTTAATTTTGTTTACAACCCCAAAAAAAGTCATATTAATACATTAACATGTTCAGAATATGGATGCCAGACTCGTATTGTCCTCAGTAGCTTATGCATCCATGCCTGCACCTCTCCAGCATCATCAATTACCTGCCAACTGATATGCATATAAAAAGTCAGCGACGCTGAGTGAGTTCTAGTTTATATACTAAAATACTTTACTTTTCGTTAAAACATATCCTTTACTTTTGTTCGTGATCTCACATCGTACATACATCTTGATAATAATTATTTATTATCTTTCACTTCTATCTAGATCCTGCCATGTACTATGCCCCATCATTGGTGCACAAAGCGACTACAGTCTTGGGGGTAAGTGGCATGGATCCCATTTTGTATGTTTCCATTAGTCACAGAGACTGACCTTTAGGTGTGCACTCGACACAACGTCGAGGTGGCAACCCATAAAGAGTTGTGAACCTCTTTTTATATGCTTGCAAGACTTTTCATTCATTCATTAAGTTCCACTTTCATTATCATATTCTTTCACTTTTAATATGATAATACTTTACGTATAAGAGTATTAACACACCACGTAAAGTCATATAATAATACGTAACATAGAACATTAACCGCAGTCCACAATCAAACATAACATCAGTAGGCATAAACCATAAAAACATTTTAGAACTTAACTCTACATTCTACCTCCTAAAATTTCATAAAAATTCTAAGTCCCCAAAGAAATGTTGATGAACATAAACCAATATGGATGAATGTTCAGCAAATGCGGATCAGCAAATGCAAATGAAAGTCTTCAGAAAATATTATAAGTGTCTAAAGGTATGCGGGTGAACCAAATACTGATGAACAAAAACATTTGCGGAAGAACAAAACTTCTTCGGAAGAACAAAACAACTGCGGATGAACAAAACATCTACGGATGAACAAAACATCTGCGGATGAATAAAACATCTGTGATGAACAAAAACATCTGCGCATGAACAAAGCATCTGTGGATGAACAAAAGACTTAAGCTATTGAACATACAACCAATGCGTTTAAATGTTCAGCAAATGTGGATGAACTCCAACAAATGCGGATGAAGTCCAATAAATGCGGATGAAGTCCATAAATGCGGATGTAGTCCACAAATGCGGATGAACAAAATGCAATTGCGGATGATTAAACAACTTAGACTAATCCACTAGTTCCAAATCCTCGTTCTAACATGTCCTTAGCACAGATCTAAAATGCCAAACACTTAGAACAGAGTTTACAACTACGCAACATCAAAGAAGGCATTTAAAAACACACATCGCATACACAATCAGATGCAAAACATAAAAATCCATGCTTTGGTTGTAAAAATTCAATTAATATGCATTTCAGCCCCAAACAAGTTTAAAACAAGTAAAATAGGGGAATCTAGAACTCACCTCTAGCATCTTTCGAGTAAGACTTCTTCAAACCAAGAGCAAACGGGAGTTCTAGCACCTAAACACACCAAAACAAACAACCAACACAAGAAACACGTAAGAATCGGTCCAGCAGCTAAAACATAGTTGAAAACCGAGCAGAAAACACAAGAAAACCTCACCTTCTAGGAGAATTCTAGCTTTCTCACACTAAAATCCAGTTGAAACTTCTTCTTCTCTTCTTGAATCCGAAAGCAGAAAGGTGAAATGAGGGTGTGGGCGGCCATCCCCTGCTTTTTGAACCCATAATAGACAAGTTTGCTATTTGCACACTTTAACCCCCTTTACTTTAAAGTGTTTCACTTTTCCTTCTTTTTCTTTTAAATTTTTGGGTGTTACATCCGCTGTGGACTTTGTTCATCCGCTGTGGACTTTGTTCATCCGCTATGAACACTTATTAAAATTTGATGAACTGTCTGCTGTGGACTTTGTTCATCCGCTGCGGAAACTTGAATATTTTGGCTGTCCACTGTGGACTTTGAGAAAATTTTAAGCTATCCGCTGTAAGATTGTTCATGTGCTGTAGACACTCAGAAAATTTTTTAAATTTTGGGAAATAGAATTTAGTGTTAAGTCTTGACGTTTTATGGTGGTTTATGCCTGTTGATGTTATATATGTTTGAGGGCTATTGTTAATGTTCTATATTAGGTATTATAATGTGACTTTACGTGGTGTGATATGTGCTTATGTACGCAAAGTATTATTGTAATGAAAGTGAAAGATTAATATAATGAAAAGTGGAACATAATGAATAAATTAAAGTCTTGCAAGCATATTAAAAAGGGGTTCACAACTCATTATGGGTTGCCACCTCGACAGTATGCCGAGTGCACACCTAAAGGTCAGTCTTTGTGATTGATGGAAACGTACGAAACGGGATCCTTGCCACTTTCCCCAAAAACTGTTGTCGCTTTATGCACCAATGATAGGGCATAGTATATGGCAGGATCAAGATAGAAGTGAAAGATAATAAAGTACGAAATGAACGATGATGAAAGATAATAAATGATTATTATCAAGATGTACGTATAATGTGTGATCAGGAACGAAAGTAAAGGAAAGGTATTTATTAAAAGTAAAGTATTTTATTATTTAAACTAGAACTCACTCAGCGTCACTGACTTTTTATATGCATATCAGTTGGTAGGTAATTGATGATGCTGGGGAGGTGCAGGCATGGATGAATAAGCTATTCGGGACAATTCTAGTCTGGCATCAATATTTTGAACATGTTAAAGTATTAATACAATTTTTAGGGTTGTAAACGAAATTATATGATACTTGACATGTTTTTATTCATTAATGAAAAGTTAAATTTCAGCTGCAAAATGAGATGTTTTATATTATTTATGCAATGATTGACCAACTGTAAGCGTCTCGGGAACGGGGCCTTACATGGACATATCTAGGGAACATGTAATATTCAAGGGAATTCAAGTTTGTAAGTAAATTTGTATAGACAAATTAAGAGTACCTAAACTTGATCCCTTGGACCATTCCATGGACTATGTAGGATAGGTCTTCTGGAACTTGGTCCCATCCTCCATGCTTGTCGGATAATGAGTGGATAACCACATGGAGGAGGTATTTCCATTGTGAAGATACCTTCCCCTTCCTGAAGGTTCTGACTGTGCAGTCACCTTTGTAGCCCATCTGATGGAATGATCTATTGACTGCCTCCTTGGTGAAGGACAGCTCACCATCTTCATCATCCAGCTACAGGTGTTGGTTTATGGTAGTTAGAGTGATTAAAACTGTCCTCCCCTTCACTAAGGCAAAGAGTGTCTTCTCACCGTCCATGATAACTTCTTGACAAGTTCTCCAGAACTCCAAAAGTTGATCTTCATAGAGTGGAGGGTCAATGGTAAGGGCGGTACGGTAGAAAGAGTGCGAAAGAAAGTTGTAGATTTCTGAAAATCTAGGTCTTTTTCAGTAGATAAAAGAGCAACTTGGTTGTGTTACCTATGTAGGTGCATTGTTTGAATCAACAAGTGCTTTAATGGAAAAATGCTTAAAAGAATAATGCTTACCATAAATAAACATAATGTGTTCTAACATTCAAACAATCATTAACTAACACATTAGCATCATTAATAATCATAACATTCACTAATCAGTGTTTAAGTTTCTTTTTTACGATTGTAGATAAAAGAAATTTTGACCAAGTGTCAGCAGCAGATGAAGAACTGCCCACAGCGGATGTACAAGAGGATGCAGCGGATGAAGATCAAGTCCAAGTGCTTGCAGCGGATGAAGACATCCTACAGCGGATGAGTAACATACAGCAGATGCCTGTCCACAGCGGATTTTCATCCACAGCGGTTGAACACTCCACAGCGGATGTTCATCCATAGCGGATGAACGTTCCACAGCGCACTACAAACACTGCAAACACTTCACAGTGGATAGCATCCAATGCACAGTGGTCAAGTGATCTGACTTCCACAGCGGACATCTTAACATCCATAGCGGACATCTAATCATCCGCAGCGGACAACTTATAGACTTAGGATTTTTATGTAATTTTTGTTTACATAAGGGTAGTTTAGTAATTGTATATAGCTCTGTGTATAGGCTATAAATAGCATACTACCCTAATCCTTTGTAAGCTTTTGAACATTCAATACAATCAAACAGTTATTATCATCCAAGCACTAGCAATCATACAATCACACACAAACATACACACACTGATATCATAGCATCTATCATGGGTTTCCACACCATGATTGATGTTTGTTGAATACAAAATATAACAATCTGTTGTTATATCTTGTTTGAGAGATTAGAAAAGATCCTTGGGGAAATCAACCTGTGTACGTTCTTATTGTTCAAATAAGTTCATATTCAGCCTTCATCTGTTGATTTCATCAGGAGGTATCCGAGCTTTGGTTCAAATCATACATTGATTTTCGATCCTCTCAATCAACATTATGATATCCATGGTTCATTAGCTTCAAAACATACATTTTGAGCTGAAAATCATCACACAACCTTGTTCTACACCAAACATTCATTAAATGCTTAAAACATGATTTCTTAATCTGTTTTATGCATTGTGAAGAAGATTCTATGGTTTTAAAGCTCAAACCATCATTCAAACACTGTTTTTCAAAACAGAATCATCACAAGACCTGAAAAACCTAATCGGCTCTAAGGGTTTTTGATAAAACAGTCAATCGAGTACTGTTTCAGCAAACACACATCGTTTTGAACATTTTGAATCGTGCAAAGTGTTTAAAATCATCATATTCTAGTGAAAACTCACTTGAATCAGGTTTTTGCTCTTCAATCAACAAACAGATTGTTGATTTTGTGAAGAACATTACAGCCGCCATCAAAACCCTAGGGTAAACCCTAGTTTTGATCATTCATAAACCTTCACAATCTCCGGTGATTGTGTTGGTTCATCATCAAAATCAAAGAAGATCCGAAATCTTCTTTTGAATTTTTCAAATAGTTACTTTTTGATCTGAAAAGTTAACTTTAAAAAACGAAATATTTGTTTTTTAGGGTTTTGACTTTTGTTGACTGACATTATTAAGGGTTTTGACTAATTGACATCCTCAAACAGAATTTTCCCTTTTCACCGAGAATATAACAGTGACATCACCTAGGACATTAATTAATTTTAATTAATTAATTCCTTTATTCGGTAAGTCAATTTAAAAGTGACTCAATTATCAAACAAATCCTAGTGACTTTAGGATAAAAACAAATTTTAGCACCAAGCTAAAAATTTAAACAACTTTGACTTAAAACGATAAGTTAAAATTTAACAAACATGTCTGATGAAATTTCAGGATCAAACAGTGGTCTCAAACCACCAAGACTCAAGAACAAAGCTAATTTCAAACAGTGGAAAATAATGTTCAGAAATTGGATAATTTTCCAAGACCCGGACCTATGGACATCCATAACCAAGGGACCATTCATACATGTGAGTCTTGGATCTGATTACAACATACAAAAACTAGAAAGCTTGAAAAACGTAGCTTGTGATGACCTCAAGCGGGTAAAAACAGACATGAAAGCATACAGCATATTGGCAATGACTTTGCCATTTGAAATTTTAACACGAGTTGAAAATTTCAAAACAGCACATGAACTATGGAAGGTACTTCAGACCATGTGTGAAGAAAGTGATGAAATCAGGGAAATCAATAAAGAAAAATTAAGGACCTAGTATGAAACCTTTCACCACGTCAGGGAAAATCAATTCCATAACAGCTTCATAGATTTGTACAGTTGGTAAATGAGATGATTGTCTATGGTCTCAAGTATGAATCTGTTGAGATCAACAGAAAGATATTGCATACACTGCCAGAGAGCTAGACTCAATCAGTCTTTCTAATGAAAGGAACATTAGATCTTGAAGCATTGTCCCTAGATGCTCTAGTTGCTAAAGTTGAAGCATTAGAACTAGATGAAAGATCCAGGAATAACAGCACAATCAGACACGTAGAATCCTACAAGTTCAAGGAACTATAACAAACAGACAGTGCATTTTTGATATGCACTAGAGAAGATGAAGATGAAGAATTTTTAGATACAAATGAAACCTCCTTATTCTCAGCCCCTAAATCATCCAGTACCAAACAGAAGTCTAAAAAGACTGGTGTTCATGCTTCTTAAGAAGCAACACCATAAAGCAAACATAATCATCACACATCTGGTTCTAGCAAACAACAACAACCAAAGAATCAAAACATGCACAAATGTGAGAAACCCATAGATGCCCTCATTATCATTTTATAAAGTGAAGAGCAGAAAGCAGCCTATGCAGCTTTCTCAACTAGCTTTGAAGCATACTTGGGTGCAAGCCTCACACCATCTCAAATCATCCAACAGGACCTGGATGAGTTACCACCAAACATGGTTAAAGAAATGGATCTTCAGTGGTCTATGGTGATGATTGCCTATAGATCAAAAAGGTTTCCTCAGAGAAATAGAGGATTAAGCATGGACAAGAAAACCAAAATTGGTTTTGATAAAACGAAGGTGAGATGCTACAACTATCAATTGTATGGTCATTTCTCAAGAGAATGCCAACAACCAAGAGTTGACTGGAACAACAATCAACCATAAGCATTTAGCAGCTACCATTTAAACAGACAAATCCCACCTTCAATCAGTATTCCAGCTGCACCAACTCCACCTCAAATCACACAATATAGTCCGAATCAACACTCCAAATCACTAGCAATGATTATCAAACAAGATGGTGAGTGTGATTGGAGTATGTACGAGGCTGAGATCCAATCTCCTGATCCGACACTCATGGCAAACATAGAAGATAAGATTTCAGAAATCCTAAAAGAGGTAAGGGATAACCTCTGTACACAAGCATGCATTGATGAAGTCAACAGATATAGAGAACATGCAGATAAACTTTCTAAAAAAGTAATTGAAACAAACATTTTAAATGAAAGATTAAAATCTGAACAAAAACAATATGGAGCAAAAATTCTTTCATTACAAAATGATTTGGACAAACTAATGTCTGAAAAGTTAACACTAGCAGCTCAAGAAGAGCAACTCTCTGAATCTTTGACTTTATCAAAAACCGTACAGGCTGAAACTGAAGTGAAACTTCAGAAATTTCAGGTGAGCAACAAGAAGTTTGAAGAACTTCTTGCTCAGCAAATGGCATTCAAAGACCCTTCAGGTTTAGGATATAATAAGGTTAACCCACCTTATAATGACAATTATGTTCCTTTACCTGACTCCATGACAAACTCACAGGGTGAGTCTCTTAACCCACATGGCCGGATTGATGATTCAAAACAATCATCATCATCATCTTCAAAATCATCATTAATATCAAAAACACCTTTGATAAAACTTGTTAAAAGCCAAGCACATCCACACATCAAACCAACAGATTTTTATCAAGGAGAAAATAATGAATTTGATGAACAAACAACAGATGAATATGATGTTGATCTTTTGTATGATGAGTCAGATCAACCAATTACTGAAACTCCAAAAGTTTCAAGTGTGGTTGATACACCAACTAAACAAACAAAGCAGACAAAAGGTTTTGACATCTGCTCTGGTGGAAGAAAAGCTGGAACTTCCACTGCCTCTCCTATTCTAACAAACAAAGGGAAAGGCAAAGCTCCCATTCAGCAAAAACAAGCAACTGTAACTTTTGACTTACCTTTAAAATCAAATTTAAAATCAAAAGTTATAAACAAACAAGGCAATGCAAATCTACCATACTGTGAATGGTGTGATCAATACACTCACACCACTGAAAAATGCAAATATGGTAAATATTGCAAGTACTGTAACATGAACAATCACAGTACTAAAACATGCCATTTTCACAATTATTGTTCAATTTGTGGAAGAAACAATCATAGCACTGCAAGCTATTTTTTCAATAAGAAAAACAAAAAGCAAAACAAACAGCCACAAGTTGAGACATCAACTGAGAAACAAACAGTTATTCCTAACAAAAACAAAGGAGGAGCACCAAGACAAACTCCTTATCAAAAGGTTGTTTTAAATAGTGATAAAACTTTTTATGAAAACTTTAAACAACCAAACAGGAGACATAAGTCTCAGAATAGACAACCATCAAACATTGGCACTTAAAAGAGAAGAGCTCAAAGTACTTCTCCCGACAGAGCCAAAAACATTCAAAGGAAATCCAGTGTGCCTAGATTTTCAAAACCATCAAACAATGCCACTTTAGAAGAAGTATATGTTATGGGAAAAGAGAACCCAAGACCATCTTGCCTTGGGTTGCACCATCTAACTAATTTCTTTGATTTTACAGGGACATCAAAGAAGGCCTGACAACATATGGTATGTTGATAGTGGATGTTCCCGTCACATGATTGGCAATTGTTCCCTCCTTCAGGATTTTAGAAGTAAACATGGAGGAAATGTAGCCTTTACAGGAGATAAGACAGGTGGAAAGGTAACTTGTGAAGGAACAGTATCAAATGGGTTGATTAGCTTTGAAAATGTCAACTACTGCTCCAACCTCTGGTTCAATCTTCTCAGCGTATCCTAAATCTATGATAAAGGATATGCCACCTTATTTGACTCCTACAACTGCTACATCCTTAAGATGGATTTTCAAATTCTAGAAGATTGTATCCTTTTGAAAACACCTCGTCATAACAACACATACATTATTGATATGAACACTATTTCAGCATCAACACTTGAAACATGTTTACTATCAAAAGCATTAGAAGATGTTTCCCAATTAAGGCATAGACATTTGGGACACTCAAATTATAACAGAATGAATCAACTTGTAAAAGGTGACTTAGTAATAGGTTTACCACAAAAAGAATTCTTCTGTACAGACCACTTCACTGCATGTCTGAAAGGAAAACAACACAGAGTGTCCCATAAGTCAAAATTGGTAAACTCTAACAACACACCACTCAAATTGCTTCACATGGACCTTTTTGGCCCAACAAACATCCTTAGTATTGGAAAGAAGCAATATTGTCTTGTTATGGTAGATGATTACTCTAGATTCACCTGGGTTTTCTTTCTACTACACAAGTCAGAAGCAGCAGAAATCATCAAATCCTTTATCACTAAAATTGAGAATAAATTGGATCTTAAAGTTAAATCTTTAAGAAGTGATAATGGTACTGAATTTAGAAATGACTCTATTTCTTCTTTTTGTACAGAGAAAGGAATCAGTCATCTATTTAGTGTAGCAAGAACTCCTCAGCAATATGGAGTAGTTGAAAGGAGGAACAGAACATTGATACAGTAGCTAGATCAATGCTAGCTGACTCCCTATTACCCATATCTTTTTGGGCTGATGAAATCAATACAGCTTGCTACATTCAAAACAAAACATTGATCATCAAAGAACATTCCAAAACACCATATGAATTAATGTTTAAAAGAAAACCTTTCATTGGATTTCTTAAAGTGTTTGGATGTTCTGTTTCAATATTAAACACCAGACAACAATTATCTAAGTTTGCTCCAAAAGCAGATGATGGATTTTTTGTCGGATACTCAAGAAGCTCCAAAGCTTACCGAGTATACAATCCAAGACTGAACATACTGGAAGAAAAAACATATGTTGTTTTTAATGAACACTCTTTCACTAAGAAAGTCATTGGATCAGACTGGTTGTTTGATATTGACTCTTTAACAAAATCATTTGACACATCTTACTTTGATGTTTCAGGTACCAAGGATAACAATAAGTATCCCATGGTTCTACTAACAACCATAGATGTTCCATTAATTGCTGATCCTTCAAGAAAAACAAACATCACTCCTTCGAGTGCCACAGTTTCAACTCCTCCAGAACAAACAAACACATCAAAAGGAACATCATCAGACACACCATCTTTATCAACTTTTGTGACTACCCAACCACAACCAAATAACCAAACCAAGTCACATCAACCAGTCACTATTGAAGAAGATGATGATTATCATTCACTACCAGACACACATCATGAAGATGAAATCTTCAATTTCTTTCATGATTCACTACAAACATTCAATGAACCCTCATAGCCAGATAAACAAACAACCATAATTACCCTTGCCCAGCCATCAATACCCAACCAAACAATCACCAATCTTGATTCAACTATTCCTGTTGATCAGATTACAACAACCAGAGTTTACAAAGACCATCCACTAGAAAACATCATAGGTGACCTCAATACCAAATTGACACGAAGTCAATCTAACACTGCAAACATTTGCCTGTATTCCTGCTTCCTATCTCTAACTATACCCAAAAACATAATAGAAGCACTTAAAGACAACAGTTGGATAGAAGCAATGCATGAAGAATTACAACAATTCAAAAAGCAAGAGGTATGGAAGCTGGTTGATCTACCTGAAGGTCAATACGCCGTTGGCACAAGATGGCTTTTCAGAAACAAAGCAGTTGACAGAGGGATTGTCATAAGAAACAAAGCAAGGCTAATTGCCTAAGGATATACTTAAGAGGAAGGCATTGATTATGATGATGTCTTTGCTCCAGTAGCTAAATTAGAAGCTATCCGAGTGTTCCTTGCATATGCCTCATCCAAAAACTTCACTGCCTACCAAATGGATGTCAAGTGTGCATTCCTCTATGGAAAGATAGATGAAGATGTATATGTTTCTCAACCACCAAGGTTTGAAGACCCAGAATTCCCTCAGAGAATCTACAAGCTAGATAAAACATTGTATGGTCTTCATCAAGAACCTAGGAAGTGGTATGAAACTTTATCTAAGTTTCTACTACAGAATGGGTACACCCGAGGGAAAATATATCAAACATTGTTCTTAAAACGAAAAGAACAAGACTTGTTAGTAGTTCAAGTCTATGTGGATGACATAATTTTTGGCTACACAAACATCCAACTTTTCAAAGAGTTTGAAAATCTTATGCAATCAAAATTCCAAATGAGTTCAATAGGAGAGCTTACATTCTTCCTTGGTCTTCAAGTTAAACAATAAGATGAAGGAATTTTTATCAACCAGAGCAAGTATGTTAATCAGATATTAAAGAAATACAATATGTCTGATTGCACATCCAGCAAAACACCATTTGCAACTGGATTGAAGTTTGGAACTGATCCAGAAGGAACATCAGTTGATCAAAAACTCTATAGATCAATGATAGGGTCAATGATGTACCTAACAACAAGCAGACCAGACATCATGTATGCAGTATGCATGTGTGCCAGATACCAAGCAAATCCAAAAGAATCACATATAAATGCAGTAAAGAGAATCTTTAGATATTTAAAAGGCAAACTAGCTCTTGGGCTATGGTATCCAAAAGATGGAGATTTTTCTTTATATGCATACACAGACAGTGATTATGGTGGATGCAACAGGAAGAGAAAATCCACTATAGGAGGTTATCAGTTTCTTGGATCAAGATTGATCTCCTGGCAGTGCAAGAAACAAACAAATGTCTCTGTGTCAACAGCTAAAGCAGAATACATAGCTGCTTCTGCATGCTGTTCTCAAGTGCTTTGGATTCAAAACCAAATGCTTGATTATGGCTATAATTTTCTTCAAACACCCATACACATTGACAATTCTGCTGCCATGTTTATCACTAACAATCCAGTTCAACATTCAAAAACCAAACACATAGATATCAGATATCACTTTCTGAGAGATTGCTCAAAAAAAAGGTCTGATAAAGTTGATCAAAGTCCATACTGACAATCAATTGGCTGACCTGTTTACCAAACCATTTGATTTAACCAGATTTGAATTTCTGGTTCAGTCACTTGGTATGATCAACTATGAATAAAACAAGTAATGTTTTCAAAACATTAAATTCAAACAAGTTTGAATTTGTTAATGTCCAAATTAACCATCAACAAGCATCTTTCAAAATCAAGATATCAAACAAACATTCATGGTTTCTTATAATCAAACATATTGTATCACACATACCACTCATGAGAAATGATAGTACACTAGCTCATTCTTCACATCATTTTCCTCTAATAAAGACTGATAGTACTTTGTTTGATATGTAGATAGGCTCAGCATAGGACACCTAACATCACATACAACACTGAAGGACTAAATTCTCATGATTGTGTGGTCAACAATACATCTTGGTTTCTAGTGAGTATTGATCTATCCAACATAGGTTGCTTGTAAAGTAACTACAATACACCAAGTGAAAATGTTTATAAATTACTCAATCATACAAGTGTCTCCTCTGTAATGATTTTTATAGACCTGGAGTACACCAAGGCATTCTTTGTGGTGCTAAGCAGAGACCTGAATGACCTAAATCATGATCCACAAAGATTCCTATTGAGGAACACATCCATCTTGGATGAACAATCAATAAAGTCTTTTAGACTACATTCCTTATGAATGAATCAAAACAATCCCAAAGAGGATCACCTTCCATAGTGAAGAGAAAAAGAATCCCAATGAGGATCAAACAACATGGATCAAATTGAGCAGTTATACTCCTAAGTAGCTAGGTCTTAAGTATTGAAAGTGCTTTCTAGCATATCTTGAGGAGGGTTGCTCTACACAGGGGTACAATCTGTAGAGGTTGAACCTATGAGGCTCAGGAAATCAAATCAAGATGAAGATCAAGATCAATTCACGTGAGAACCTAGAGTTATCGCGCCAAAACTGTTTCTCGCGCGACAACTACTGGTCGCACGAGAACTCCAGTTTTCGCTCAAGAACTTCTTTTTGTTATATATAGAAGTTTTGCTTGGTAATAGGTAGCACTTGATAGATACATTTTTCATTTCCTGATTTGTACTTTTGCCTTGTAAACAAATAAGAGATCAATAGATTTGAAAGTTATTTACTCGTGCGTTTTCTTCAATTTCTATATTCAATCTTTGTTAACATGATGATTACATTCCGCATTCTTATCATGAGATCGATCTAATTGTATTATGGTGATCCTTACAATTTGTATCAGAGCCTTGTTGCTCTAGATCGATTTGTTGAAGTTTGAAGAAGTGTTTTGAAGAGATTGTGAGCATTAAACTCATGGTTATTCTAAGTTTTTCTACTTTTTCTTGCTGAGATTGATCATTTGAAGATGTTGAAGCTGATAAACTTCATGTTCGTTGACCTTTTGAGCTTAAAACGAGATTAATTGAATCAATTAGAGACAATTAGGATCTAATTTGAACCTAAATCACTAAATGAACACTTAAATAATCAAAGTTTAATCAATTGGGAGAAATTTTGAGGCTGAAACAGTCAGAATCTACGAAAATAGTTCAAGCGAAAACTTGGTAATCCATGCGAAAAGTTACTCTTCGCATGAGAAGTTGAAGATTTCGCAAAAGTTGGTTCCAAGTTTGTTACAACAGAATCTACTCGCGCGACAACTTTCAGTTTTCGTAAGATTCAGTTACAAAAGTTTCTACGCGAGAAGTTTGTTTGTTCGCGCGAGAACTTTGAAGATTTCACGCGATAAGTTGATCATTCACGCTAGAACTTTGGGTTTGAAGAATTTGTGAAGAATTTGATTTTCAAGTAAGAACAATGGCTAATCTGAAGCATCTTACTGCCACTTTGAATCTTGACAATGAGATTGGTACGAGCACGAAGCCACCTAGGCTACTCAGTGAAGATGATTACCCTGATTGGACATTTAGATTTGAGAACCATGTCATGTATACTGAACCCCAGTTGATGAGATCAATTAGGCAAGGACCATACATTCCAGTGTATATGAATGATAAGGATGAATTGATCCCAAAACCTGAACATTTATGGGATGAAGAGGATATGAAGAAAAAGCAACTGGATGATAAAGTCTTATGATATGGATGATAAGCAGAGGGTTACAAACTACATCAACTCAATGGGAGCTGAAGTATCGGCATTGTATGCCTAAATAGCCAATAACCCAAACTATTAAGTCAGCTATTCCCAACTATGTCAACAACAGCAGTCAGCATCTTCTGCCCTTCCTACCATCAAAAACCAAGCCTTGCCCTAATCCTTGCCTCAACATCAAGCAACTCCTCAAACTCTTTTTGTCCGAACTCAAAATCTATCCCAACCTCAAGTCTACCCACAGATTCAAGTTTCTCAACCTACACAACAAGCTTTTGTTGTTAACTCCCAACCACCCAAACAAACCATCCAAATAACTGAAGAACATCTAGCATTATTCACTACATTCATGAATAGCTATGAAGCATTTTCAGCTGGACGACTTAGTGCACCTAACATCTTGGTGGATGACTTGCAACAAGTTAATCCTGATGACGTTGAAGAGAATGACATTAAATACCAGATGGCTAGTGTATAGAGCTAAGAACTTTGCTAGGAGAACCGGAAGAAAATTGTTTGGGATAAACAACTCTAGCAAGATAGGATTTGATAAGTCCAGTATGAGGTGTTACAACTGTGATAAGCCTGGACATTTTGCCAGAGAATGTACTGAACCCAGGTCAAACCAGAGTGATCATGGAAAGAAGATGGTGACAGTGGAGGTTGAAACAAAAAGTGATAAAGCAAGTTCTTCCAACAATAACAAAGCTCTAGTATCTCAGACCGAAGGTGAATATGACTGGTATGATCAAATGGAGATACTAGATTTGCAGCTGTCTAATGCTTTGATAGCTGAAATTCAAACTGAGGATGAACTAGTTGAGAAGAAAGAAGAAAAGAATGTGTTGACGGAGTTTGTGTCTGAGGATATGCTTGAAGGAGTGTTTGGTCAAGAAGTAGAGATGAAAATTGAAGAAGTGGTTGGTGATGAAAATGCTGTTGAGTCTACTCCAGCAAAAGATTAAGAGGTTAAGGAGAAGACTGTTGAGATCACTCCAGTCTAAGTTGAAGAATCAGTTAAAGCTGTTGAGCTTGCTCCAGCGTCTGCATGTGAAAAAGAGCAAAGCAATAAAAGCAGATGAATCAAGAGTTTTAAAGGCCTTCATGGTGAATATGGTCCATGAAGAGACAAAGAAGAAAGAAGAAACCAATGAGGTATATATTTCTCTTTGTTCAGATATGTGTAAAGAAAAGGTACAAAGATACAGAGTTCACAACAAACGTTTGATATTAGAAGTTGAAAAACTTCAATATCAAGCTCGTAAGTATAAAACTGATGAGAAAATTTTTAAAGATAAAATTGAGGGTTTGAACAAATCTATTTACCAATCAAAACTAAATCTTCATGATAAAGAATGTAACATAAAAGATTTGACAAAACGCAATGATGAATTATCTTTAGAAATTAACAAACTCAATAGTGAACTCTCACCTGCAAAATTAGCTGTTGATAAATTTGAACTTTCATCTAACATGGTTGAAGGTATAATCAAGTCACAGATGACACAAAAGATTAATAGTGGAAAAAGTGGAGTGGGTTATGCGAACATTGCACCACCAATTAATCATGATTATACATCATTGCCTTCATCAATTCCAACTCATGATGAAGAAACCTATGACTTAGGTTTTAAACCAAAATCAGACTTCACACCTACAGTCAATGTTTCGTTGACTGTTGACCCTGTCACAAAAACAAAAATTAATATTAATAATGACATTTTTTTGTAGAAAGTGTGAAGATAGATGGTTTAGTTGAAGAATAGGAGAGTGATGATGAATTAGATTCTATAGAAAATAAGATTTGTAATGAAAAACCATCTTGTAATTCATCATCAGAGTTTAATGAAAGTTTGAAAGTTTCAGTTGATTCTAAAGTTTGTCCAAAATTGTCAAATAAGGATAAGAAACGAGAATCAAAAATAAACTTTAAAAACAAAGAAAATAAATGAGTCACAACATCTATGTTTGACTTGAAAAATGATTTCAAGAACAGATTTATTTCTGTAGGCAACATTATTGATGAGGATTATATTTTTAAAGAAACAAATGCAAGTTTCTTTAAAAAAATCTTCTATTATTGCTAACAATGTGAAACAAGATATGTGTAGAACAGTTTCAAAAGACACTAGTCCTAATCCAGTTCAGAAGAATCATAAAGCTAAAGCCATAAATCATGCTACATCAGCATCTGTAATAAGTCCAAAAGCTAGAACCTATACCTCAATTCCTCCAAAATCAACTCAAGCTAATCAACACGAGAGGAAAAGAAGAGAGACTGTTAAAGAATCAAAAGGCCAAGGACATACTAAGGCCAGATTCTATGATAACTATGGAAGTTATCCAAAACAGTTCAAGCAAAACATGCAAGTGTCAACTGCATATAGTTACAGATGTTGTTATCTTTGTGGAAAGCCAAATCACATGGCTAGAAATTATCATCATCAACATCAATTGACAAGCAAACAAAAGTTTCATAATTCAATTGCAAACAATAGAAAATGTTTCTTTGTTAATGCAAATTTTAAAAGAAACTTATATCAATCGAATGTTTTTGCTAAAAATAAAACTGATTTAAACAAGGAAATGACACAAGTAAAATCAGTACAAGTTGATAAAAACAATTTCACCACACCACCAATCAAACAAGTGCAAAGATGGAAAATTAAAGGCAAAATTTCTAAGCCTTTTGTTGTTGAAAAATGTATTTTTGATGAAAAAGAGATATGATATTGCAAAATGTATCATATTTAGATGAAAACAAAGAGCTCAAGTCAACCATGGCTTGGGTTCCTAAAAATGATTAAATTTGTCCTATTTTGTAGGAACAACCAAGGCAAGCTATCAATAGTGTTTGGCATGTAGATAGTGGTTGTTCAAGACACATGACTGGTAATATATTCCTGTTAAACAACATTCAACCATACAAAGGAGGATATGTTATCTTTGTCGGGGACAAAGGAGGTAAGATTACAAAGAAAGGTATAATGACTAATGGTGTATTAAGCTTTGAAGATGTCAATTTTGTAGAGGAACTAAAACATAATTTGTTGAGTGTCTCTCAAATTTGTGACAAAAAATATTCAACCCATTTCACTATAAAGAATATTTAATCTTAAAACCTGGATTTATAATGCTTGAAAAATGGATATTATTGAGAACTCCAAGAGACAAAGACACATATTTACTAGACGTGAATGGTACACATTCATTTGTAATTGCATCGTGTTTGTTATCTAAAGCCTCGGAAAGTGACACATTGTTATGGCACCGTCGTCATGGTCATGTCAATGTTAAAACAATGAACAAACTGGTTAGAGGAAATCATGTAGTTGGCTTACCACTAAAATAATTTCAACTAATAGAGCATTGTCTATCTTGCTTTAAAGGTAAACAATATAAACTTCCTCATAAACCAGTTGCTCATACATAAATTGACTCTATTCTTCAATTGCTACACATGGATTTATTTGGTCTTGTAAGTGTTTTGAGTTTAGGACGTCGTGCATATTGTTTGGTTATTACTGATGATTTTTCTAGATTTACATGGGTTTTCTTTCTAGTAACCAAAGATGAGACGACTCATTTGCTAATGAAATTCATGACACTTGTGGAAAATCAGACTGACAAGACTATCAAATGCATACGGAGTGATAATGGCATCGAATTTTGTAATCGTATTTTGAATGAGTTCTTCGATTCAAAGGGGATAGCACGACAATTCAGTTCTGCAGGAACTCTACAACAAAATGGAGTTGCTGAAAGACGTAATAGAACCTTCATTGAAGCAGCTATAACAATGTTATCAGTAGCCAAATTACCTTCATTCTTTTGGGCAGAAGCTTGTTAACACTGCTTGTTATGTTTAGAATCGTGTTTTAATTAACAAACAACAAAATAAGACTCCTTATGAAATCTTTTTCAAACATAAACCCAAAGTCATATATTTCAAAACTTTTGGATGTTGTTGTACTATGTTAAAAACATCTGATAATAAATCAAAATCTAATGAAAAAGCTGATGATTGTTATTTTATTGGTTATTCAGCCAATAAAGTAGCATATCGGGATTATAATAAAAGAACTAAACAAATTGTTGAGTCATTTGATATTGACTGGCACGACTCTAACAAAACAGATGCAAGTTCTGCTCCTTTATAGGTTTATGATTATGCTTTATTATTTGAAACATTTAATTGAAAATCTATTGTTTCTACAGCTGATCCACCTTTGACATCCTCAATTCAAGATATATTTGCTGATGACGTTGGATCTACATCTTCTCAAGCTAAAGGAATATCTTCAGATATACTTTCATCTTCTAATGCTGCAGCTGTTCCACATTCTGTTTCTAAAACAGACTCATTTTATCTAGATATAATTGTTGATCAAGAACCACAAATTTCTGATCAGAGTTCATCTTCTACCTTAAGTGATCCAATTGATACTATTCAAGTACCGTTTTAAGATCTCTCTACTGGTGATGATAATCTAGACGAAGAAATTATTTATCAACCAGAAGGAGGGAACACTGTTGAAGAGCGTGTTGGTCATATGTCTAACTTAGATGAAGTTATCTTCGAAGATGCTATTCCACAGCTGAGGGTTCATAGAAACCATTCAACGGAAGCAATTATCTGTCCATTTTCCCAAGGCGTCAGAACTCGAAGTCAATCGGGAGCAATAAATACATGTCTATATTCATGTTTTCTATCTCAAATAGTGCGGAAGAATGTTGAAATGGCAGTGAAAGAAAAAAGTTAGGTAGAGGCAATGCAAGACGAGCTGATGCAAATTCAAAAAGCTAAATGTTTGGCATCTGTGTGAATTACTAAAGGGTAAGTTGCCAATCGACACGAAATGGATTTGCAAAAACAAGACGGATGAAAAGGATGTGATAGTCCGCAACAAGGCTAGACTTGTTGTACAAGGATTCTATCAAATTGAAGGCCTTGACTATGAAGAAGTATATGCTCCAGTTGCAAGAATAGAAGCTATACGAATTTTTCTAGCATATGCTTCATACAAGAACTTCAAAGTTTATCAAATGGATGTGAAAAATACGTTTTTGTATGGCGAAATGAAGGAAGAAACCTATGTCTATCAACCACCAGGATTTGAAGATCCTGATCATCCTGACTATGTTTACAAGTTAGATAAAGCACTTTATGGTTTACAGCAAGCACCTAGAGCTTGGTATGCCACTCTCACTGAATATTTGTTTGCAAATGGTTATACAAGAGGTGCTATTGATCAAACTTTATTCATAAGGAAGACTGGTGATGATCTGATTCTAGTTCAAGTTTATGTTGATGATATTATCTTTGCGTCTACCAATGATGACTTGTGCAAGGAGTTTGAGGTGGTTATGAAAAAGAAATTTGAGATGAGTGCTCTTGGAGAAATGATGTTTTTCTTAGGTATTCAAGTTAAACAAGATGAGAAGGGAATACTAATACATCAAGAAAAGTATATTCATAGTATCCTGGATAAGTACAAATTCCAAAACTCCAAGACAGCTCCTACTCCTATGTCTTCTCATCCTACTTTGACTCCAGATCTCACTGGAGAAGGTGTTGATCAACACATGTATCGATCAATGATTGGATCCTTGATGTATCTCACTGCAAGCAGACCGGACATCATGTTTCCTGTTTGTCAGTATGCATGTTATCAAAGTAATCCAAAGGAATTTCACATGAAAGCTGTCAAGAAGATTTTTAAGTATCTGAAGGGTCAACCCACACTTGGTCTTTGGTATCCTAAAAATTCTGATTTCAACTTATTTGCTTATACTGACAGAGATTATGCAGGATGTAACTTGGACAGGAAGTCTACTACTAGCAGTTGTCAATTTATTGTCAATAGGTTGACTTCTTGGCATTGCAAGAAGCAGCAAACAGTAACTACTTCAACTGCAGAGGCTGAATATGTGGTTGCATCAAGCTGTTGTTCATAAATCGTTTGGATTCAACAACAACTTCTTGATTATCGCCTTAATATTTACGATACTAAAATCTTTTGTGATAATACTACAGTTTTGAACATTGTGAAGAATCCAATTCAGCACTCTAAGACTAAACACATCGACATCCGAATGCATTTCATCCGTGACTGTTTTGAAAGGAAACTTATCCATTTGGAGTCAATTTCTACCGATGAAAACATTGCTGATTTGTTCACTAAGGCGTTTGATCATTCCAGATTTGACTTTTTAGTTAAATCTTTGGGCATGATTAACTTTGGTTAACACTTATTCTTACACCCTTTTCAAAAATATTTTTCTTTGTTTATTAAAATTGTTATTTTTTCTGTCTAGATAATCACAATTTTAGGGGGAGAAATTTTGAAAATAAAAATATATATTTTGTTCTTAGGGGGAGTAAAAAGATAGAAGAAAATTACAAAAAGATTTTGGTTATAAAATTTAAAAAAAAATTAAGTTTTCAAGTGTACATAGGAAATGATATTACATTTTTTTGATTTTCAATCGTTGCATCCTAAGGCTTACAAGAAACTGACATGGATTGTGTTTGATATGTTAATAGGCTGGATATTCAAGTATGAAAAACACTATGTTCTGTGATGCACTGAAAGTAACTTTCTATGACTGAAGTGGGTAACTCATCAAGGTTTTGTGGTAACTCTGATTCCATGCTAAAACAGACTAAGAGTTATAGTCTAGTCACACTCAAGCCAGTTACTTTCTGATTCAGCTTCTTTCAGATATTGTATATATATGTATAAAATCAAAATAAAAATATAATAAAATAAATAAATATAGATATACAAATGAAAACAAAATACAAAGAGAAAAATAAACAAAATAAGCAAAAAGAAGCCTAAAAGGCCATATAGGAATAAAAGATGCAATGAACACATTAATAAAAGATATGTCAAAGACATACATACTATATGATAAATATTTTTCTTTTTGAGAATATGTTTTGACACAGGAGGCAAAATCAAAAGATGGAGCATGTAAGTCCGACTTGGCATGTAAGTCCTAAATGTCTTGCGAGGGCAAAAACATAAGTCCGACTGGCTGTTAAATAAGTCTTAAAACTTGTTAATATTCTGTGCTCAGAAATGTTTCTCAGGCTAGTTATGCTCATAATAGATATTATATTAGAAAATTCATTCTGAAAAGGCTGATCAGAAGTGAAAGGTTTAAGTCAAATTGGGATGACTTGAATTCTCGAAAGTGTCTTGAAGTTGGATAAGGTTCTACAGGATTTTTGATTATGGGACACACTACAGACATATAATTTAATCAAAACATGATAAATATCACAGCTTATGTGTCTAAGTAAAACTTGAACTCTAAGTTTAAATTGGACTCAATATATTAACAATCAACATAACCAGTTCTATTTATAATAAAGCTGGATAATGGTAATTGTTGGTTCTAATAAGGATAGTCTATATTGTCAACACAGTCAAAGTCAAAAAAGGTCAACGTCACTGTCAAAGTCATCGAAAAAGGCAAACAAACGTGTTCGAAACGAAGAACGGAGACAAGATGTTGAAGATATAAATGACTAAGAGTTTATGGTTAATAAATATATTTTGTTTTAACAAAATATATTTATTTATTTATGTTTAAGTCATTTTTATGTTTTATATGTAATTTCTCTAATTGTCTAAGTCTAGGGGCTTAATATGTCATTAGTGAATATTATCACTATATATAGATTAGTGACAATTAGGTTTTAGAAGCTTGAATGAGCTAAATTTGAGGGTTTCCATGTAAACAATATCTTTTGCAAATCAATTCAGATCAAACAAGGGTTTTATTGAATGTTCTTGAGGTGTTCATCATTGTTCATCCATATTTTATAGTGTTTGATCTATATTTTACACAAATATCATTGATATATGTGTTATCAGTGGGATTTGTTTGTGTTTATCAATCAAGTGCACTGTTATATCGATCATCAGGACCAACAATATGGTATCAGAGCCATTGTGCTCTTGATGATTTGAGTTTTTATTTGGTTGAAGTTCTAAGTCATTGTTCCATTCATTTTCGATCTGATCTGAGTGTTTTGGATATGTAAATTGATTGAGGATTGCTTGATTTTGGTGTGGGAAGCTATAGGGATCATCAGATCTCAAATCCATTGAGCTAATTTCGTGCTGAAAAAGGCTTTCCAGATACGTCGGGCGAATTTACAGCTCGTCCAGCGAAATTACAGCATCTTTCAGCGAAACTACATAGTTTCGCCTGGCGAAACTACATAGTTTCGCCTGGCGAAACTAGGGTTCCTTCAGCTAAACTAAGTTGTTCTTGGTTTTTGGATTTGGTTTCCTAGTTCCAGCGAAAGTACATGTGTTGAACGAAAGTTCATAGTGATTGTGTGCCAATCCCAGCGAAATTGCTGCCAAATAGTTCTCTGAACGAAAGTTCAACTAGTATCGGGCTAATCTACCCTGCGAAACTAGCATCAGCGTGCCACTGCTGCCAAAATTACTGGCGAAACTACTAGCGAAACTACTAGCGAAATTACCAGCGAACTTGCCAGCGAAATTAGTGAAAATTCAGCGAATTTGTCAGTGAATTTAGTGAAATTTTATTGAATTTAGCCTCTTATCATTTATAAAATGTCTTCTTCAGACGTAGCTAATTTCCATAAATCTGATAATCTAATATCAGCACAAAGTCGGTTTGATTCTTCTGCTGCCATGAAAGATGAAAAGATGTCTGATTTTATTGATCGATTTCTGATGGTGGCAAGCAATCTTAAGAAGTATGATGACCAGCTGGGGAACCATGAACAAGTCATAAAACTTTTGGACTCTCTTCCTCCACAATGGGGTCCATAAGTTAGATTGTTAAAGCAGGAAATAAATATTGCTGTCTACAAACTCATTGAAGTTATCAACAAGCTGAAGTCATTTGATTTGGATATGAAAAGAGGAGATATAATCAATGCATGTATAGAGGTGTATCTTCAAGTACTAAGATCAATATAGAGTCTGAAGAAGAAGTGAACCATGCATTGATGGCTGAGGTGGAAAACAATGATGAGGGTTCTGTTGAGGATTTTGACCCTTTCAAAGAATTCAGGTGTGATACTAAAAGTGAGAGTTTTGGTGATGTTGGTGATTATGCAAGCCGATGTAAAGTTCGGGATGAAGGAAAGCAAGATGAAGGTGTAGCTAAAGAAGCTAATAAGAGAGCTGCTGAGGAGGAAGAATACAAAAAGAACACTCCTGTCTGTTAATGTGAAAAAGCACTTGCTGCGGAAAAGATAGTTATGGGACTCCCCTATGAGATAGTTCAAGACATGTGTTCTCCTCCCTGCAAAATTCATTTATTTAGGGTTTATAAAGCTAACAGGTTATTGTTAAAAAATGAAAAAGAATTAAATCGAATAAACAAAGAACTTAAAATCAATGAGTCCAAATATTTTATCAAACTAAGAGAAGCTTTAAAGGAAAATGATCTTTTAAAAAGAAATCTTTTAGGAAAGAATGTCGAGATTAATGTTTTGAGCGAACGAGTCACTTTAGCAGAATTTGAGACTAGCAAGCTTAAAACTAAACTTGACAAATGGAAGATATCTGGGATGAAACAGGAAGAACTATTCTCTAAACAAAGGGGAGCAAGAATAAAAAAGGGTGTGGGATGTGGTGAAACTTAGTATGTTTATCCTCCTCCTAGCACTTATTGTTACTCTCCTATGCCTCAACCTTATCCATCTAATGATTTAATTGAAGCTGCAAATACTAACAGTTTACACACAGGTTTAAGCAGCATTAATCACAAAGAGGTTCGAGATGAATATGATTTTCCTGCAGGTTAGGGGCTCATCAAGCAAGGATCTGATCTGCAAAATGATAATTCCACCTCTGATGCTTCAAAACTAGTATCAGTTGTTTCCAGTAACTTCTTTAACAAATTCAAGATAGGTAACATCCCTTCATTTGTTCCTGCCAAGTTTGTCAAAGAAGGAATAGCTGTGGAATCATCAAGCAATCAAAACTCAATAACACAAACCAACACAACAAGAGTTATCAACCAAGATCCATTAAAAGCTGACTTGTGTATACAAGACTGGACAAGCTCTGATGATGAATCAAAGATCATCAAGTCACCTGAAGTTATCAAGTGTCAAATGCTTCCAAAAGTCAAATCAAGACCTATACGGATCTCATCTCCAACTGCTAAGTAAATCAGCAGTTCCTCCAAGGCTCATCAGAAGCACTCACCATCTTCATCGGCTATCCATCATGATCTTCACAAATCTGCCTCCAAGTCTGCCAAGTCACCTGTCATAAAAAGGGTTCTGAGAAGAAGGTTCAGGTCTCAGCTCCCGGAACATCACAAATCAAATCACAGCCTAGTTCGAAATCCACATTGACAAAGCTTCAAAAGGTTCAATTTCCTGATATCCAAAAGAAGAAGCTTCAAGGTTGTCAACAAGCTGCAACAACCTCAAAGCAGGCTCCACCCTCTCCTGTTTTTGTAAGGCCCCGTTCTCGGAAACCTCACAGTTGGACATCCACAACACAATTTATAAAACATTTCATAAATCATTATCACAATGAAGCTGAATTTAAACATCGAAAAGCCATTTATTAACATATAAACGTTGTTGCTAAGTAATACATGTTTGGTACGGTTAAAAAGATCATTAGTTTGCATTACGAAAACAACAACATTATAATCAAGAATGGATGTCAGCCTTTCCCAGACGAGTAGCCTCCCCGAGTGCCATCCTCAGCAAAATTACCTACCTACTGAAAATGCATAAAAGTCATCTTTGCTGAGTGAGTTCTAGTTTTAAAATCATAGGAAAATATCTTGTAAGCTTTATATAGGAAAATACCCTTTTAAAAATACCATATTCCTCCTTCGTTTGTGATCATACATCATACAGACAATCAGTTACATTCATTATCATCATCATAATTTTCTTCACCATTTCCATGGCCGCTCTTTTGAGCCTTTTACTTTTTAATCTTTCACCTCGATATGGACCAAAGTGCTATAGCCCCATATAATGCGCATAAACCTGGTACTGGGCCTGAGGTCTATAAATAGACCCCATCCGTGGTTCACTAATGCTGACTCCAGTACCGGGGCAGCAACAGTCGTCCCCTCAATCTTGAAGATTGACCCTGTGTGTATCCTCTGGGGTTAGCTAAACCACACACAGTTGAGCTAACAACCTAGCGGTTGTGAACCCCATTGTGAATTTGCTTGCAAGACTTTCTTACGTTCTTTATGTTCCACTTTTCATTAGCATTAATCTTTCACTTGATTAATAATAATACTTTATGATCATAAGCAAACCACATAAAGTCACATAATAATATCATAACAGGCACATAAGGGCAGCCCACAACATGCATAAGATAATCAAATAAAAGCATCAAGTCAACCATGGTCAAACCCTAATTTCTGATCTTCCAAAATCCCAGAAAATTCCTTAAGTCCAAAAGAAATGAGGATGAATGATAACAAATACGGGTGAACAAAACTAATGCGGGTGAACAACTTGCAAATGCGGGTGAACACTTGCAAATGCAGGTGAACACTTGCAAATGCGGGTGAACACTTGGTAATTATTGTCTTAAAGGAAATGCTGATGAACACTGTAGCAAATGCGCATGTACAAAAAGAAATGCTGATGGACACTATAGCAAATGCGCATGTATAAAAAGAAATGCTGATGAACACTTAGGCTGAATTAAGGCAAATGCGGGTGAACAACTGCAAATGCGGGTGAACAAAAGTAAATACGGGTGAACAAAACACTTAGGCAATTATCAAAGTGTAAATGCGGATGAACCATCAGGCCTGTAAATGAGACTTATGCTATAACCAGTTCTAAAACCTCATTCTCATACATTCTTAACATAGATCTATCATGCTAAACTCTTAGAACAAGCTTACATCCTCATAAAGCACAGAAATTCATCCACATATACATACGGTTAACATTCATGATGGTTGTAAAATATTTTATATGCATTTTCAGCCCCAAAGAATTTTAAAAACATAAAACCGGGGTCCTAGAACTCACCTAGTGTAGAAGACAAGTAAAACTCCTTCAAACTTACTTTTACACACAGGTCCAAACACTTAAACAAGCAAAACAACCAACCAAAGCACAAACAACAATTAGAAATCAGTTTCTAAGGTGGAAAACCTCAAAGAACCGAGCCAAACATCAACAAAAACCCACTAACCTTGAAGATTTCAGTTCTATTTCCTTCTTGGAACCGAGAGAGCTGCTCTACAGCTTTCTTTCTTGTTCTTTTCGGTCGAACAACAGCAACAGCAGGATGATATGGGCGGCCATGCCTATATAAAGTGCATTTTTGACTTTTTGATACTATTTACACAGAGCACCCCTCAACTTTGCCTTTTTTTATTTTTGTTCAAAATACTTTTCTTTCCTTTTTATTTTGACCTAGGTTTCAGGTGTTACAAGTCTACTCCCTTAAAGAGGTTTCGTCCCCGAAACCTGTCACTCTTCGAATAACTATGGGTAATGATGTCTCATCTCTTCTTCATTCTCCCACGTAGACTCAAAACCCTTCCTATGTTTCCACTGCACCCGCACAAGTGGAACCACTTTATTCCTCAACCTCTTTTCCTTTCGATCGATGATTGCCACTGGTTGCTCTACATAGTTAAGTCGTTCATCCACC
The DNA here is from genome assembly GCA_025506505.1 of Flaveria sonorensis. Taxonomy (NCBI): domain Eukaryota; kingdom Viridiplantae; phylum Streptophyta; class Magnoliopsida; order Asterales; family Asteraceae; genus Flaveria; species Flaveria sonorensis. The sequence continues at coordinate 27,396,945 of CM046423.1, read as the reverse complement.
TCGATATCTTCCAGTGGTACAATCATGTCTTCGTCGGCTAGGCACCTTCTCAGATGAGATACATGGAATGTCGAATGAATTCCACTTAACTCCTCAGGCAATTCTAATCGATAGGCTACCTCCCCTACTCTTGCAATGATTCGGAAAGGCCCTATGTGTATCGGGCTTAGCTTGCCCCTCTTCAGGAACCGGATGATCCCTTTCCAAGGTGAGACCTTCAAGATGACTCTATCACCCACGTTGAATTCAATGGGTCTACGCCTTTTGTCGGCATACGACTTTTATCTATCTTTCACCGCCTTCATAAAGGCTTTGATCTTTTCCAACTTTTCAGTCGTAGCCTCGATCACCTCGATACTTCCCAACTCTTTCTTCCCGATGTCTCCCCAACACATGGGCGTTCTACACCTTCTACCGTATAGCATCTCATATGGTGGCATACCAATGCTGGCATGATAATTGTTGTTGTATGAGAACTCTGCTAACGGTAGGTGATCATCCCAACTTCCTCCAAAGTTGATCACGCATGCTCAGAGCATATCCACGAGCATCTGAATTGTCCTCTCAGACTGACCATCTATTTGCGGATGATAAGCCGTACTAATGTGTAGCCTCATCCCCATCGCATCATGGAATCTTTTCCAAAACTTCGATGTAAACCGGGTGTCACGATCTGACACGATTGACACCGGCTCACCATGACGAGCTACGATGTCTTTGATGAACAGATCCTCCAATCCCTCGGATGAATAAGTCTCGCGGATCGGTAGGAAGTGAGCACTCTTTGTTAGACGATCAACTATCACCCATATGGTATCATACCCCCTCGCCGTATGGGCTAGCTTCGTGATGAAGTCCATGGTGATGTGCTCCCACTTCCACTCGGGTATATCCAAGGGTTGGATCTTCCTGTATGGCTTCTGATGTTCTGCCTTCACTTGCAAACAAGTAAGGCACTTACTCACATACTCCGCCACGTCACGTTTCATACCCGGCCACCAGTAATCTTTCTTCATGTCTTGATACATCTTGGTAGCACCGGGGTGAATGGAGTATCGAGTCTTATGAGCTTCGTCCATAATTCGCCCACGTAGATCCCCATATCGAGGAATCCACATCCGTCCAAAGCGGGTTTTAACCCCGTGGGTATTCTCTCACAACTCTGCGACTAAACCTCTCATCCTTTCGGAGTTGAGGCGATCTTCTTTTAACGCTTCATCTTGGAATCCTTTGACCTGTGTCATCACGTCAGAGGTCTTCACCAATTGATAAGCCTTCACCCGGATTGGCTCGAGTCTTTCTTTTCGGCTGAGGGCATCAGCCACTACATTGGCTTTACCCAGATGGTAATGGATTTCACAATCATAATCCTTAATCAGCTCTAACCACCTCCTCTGTCTCATGTTGAGATCTTTCTGCTCAAATAAATACTTTAGGCTCTTGTGGTCCGTGAAGATTGTGCATTTCACCCCGTACAGGTAATGCCGCCAAATCTTTAATGCAAATACCACAGCCGCGAGCTCCAAATCATGCGCGGGATAATTGACCTCGTGGGTTTTCAATTGTCGGGACGCGTAGGCTATTACTCTCCCACGTTGCATTAACACGCAACCCAGTCCCGAATAGGAGGCATCCGAATACACCACTAAGTCTTCACTCCCTTTAGGTAATGTCAAAACAAGAGCTTGAGTTAATCTTGCCTTTAACTCCTCAAAAGCATCCTCCTGTTCTCGTCCCCATACAAACTTCACCTCCTTGCGAGTCAATTTAGTCAAAGGTGAGGCTACCTTGGAAAAGTCTTGAATGAACCTCCTGTAGTAGCCCACCAATCCCAAGAATCTTCGAATCTCAAATGGCGTCTTTGGAGACTTCCGTTGCATCACCGCCTCAACCTTCACCGGGTCCACCATGATCCCTTTAGCATTAACCACGTGACCCAAAAATTGAACTTCACGTAACCAGAAAGCACACTTAGAGAATTTGGCATATAACTTTTCTCTCCTAAGTGTCTTCAACACTTAACGTATGTGGCTGGCATGTTCTTCTTTGCTCTTTGAATAAATCAAGATATCATCAATAAACACAATCACTGATTTATCCAACATTGGCCGGCACACTCGATTCATCAAATCCATAAAGGCAGCTGGCGCGTTGGTTAAACCAAAAGACATAACGAGGAACCGTATTGTCCATAACACGTGCGAAAAGCTGTCTTAGGAATGTCTTGCTCCTTTACCTTCAATTGATGATAACCTGATTGGAGGTTTATTCTGGAAAACCAACTGGCACCTTGAAGCTGATCAAATAGATCATCAATCCTTGGTAGGGGGTATCGGTTCTTTACTGTCAGCTTGTTTAATTCACGGTAGTCTATACACATCCTCATACTACCATCCTTCTTCTTTACGAATAATACCGGAGCACCCCAAGGAGAGATACTCGGTCTAATAAACCCTTTGTCCATTAGTTCCTGTAGCTGATCCATCAACTCTTTCATCTCGGACGGAGCTAACCGATACGGTGCTTTGGCAACTGGTTGTGCACCGGGAATCAAGTCAATCTAAAACTCGATCTTGCGGTCAAGTGGCACGCCTGGCAGATCTTCTAGGAACACGTCCGGGAAGTCACACACTACCAGCACATCGGACAATTACGGTATTGACGTATCCACATCCGTTACGTATGCCAAGTAGGCATTACATCCGCGCCTCATACACTTCTCTGCCACCACCAACGAAATCGCCATCAGAACCATAGTGACGCGATCACCATAAACTGTCACTGAACTCCCATCAGGTGCAACTAACCGAATGATCTTCTTCCGACACACGATGTTTGCCTCATAGGCTGCCAACCAATCCATCCCTAGAACTACATCAAATCCGCCTAGGGGCATCATAAATAGTTTAGCAGAGAACCTATGGTCTTCTAACTCTATGCCACAATCCACAATCATATCAGAAATTCTGGTAGACTTACCAATAGCAGTTTCTACATCTAATGGCTCATCAATTCTTCTCATACTAACATGTAGCTTAGCACAGAAGGCAGCAGATATGAAACTCCTACTAGCACCAGAATCAAACAATACAGAGGCACAAGTTTGGTTTACTAAAAACATACCCGACACGACATCGGGGTCTACCCGTGCTTCCTCTCGGGTCATCGTGAAGGCTCTAGCACTTGCCCTCTGCTCCCCTTCTTCAGCCACCTTCTTGCCCCCAAAGCTCTCAGCCCTCGGCTTCCTGCACTCGTGGCTTCTGTGGCCAGTCCCGCCACAACAGAAGCACCTCGACACTCCATAATCTTTTGCCATATGACCGGGCTTCCCACATCTGAAGCAAATATTCGATCCCAAACGGCATTCCCCTCTATGTTCCTTCCCACACTTGTCACACCGCTTCAACCCTGAGCTTGCAGCAACAACCCAGCGGTCATCCATCCTCAGCCTCTTGCTATTTGGGGTGAAACCACCATGCCCAAACCTCTTCCCACTCTAGTTCTTGTCACCACCACCTGTCTTCTTCACCTCAACCACCGACACCTCTCTCTCATCGTAAAGCCTCCCAGCCAGATCAACTGCCGACCAAAACGTGCTTGGTCGGGCGACAATCAAGTGCCTACGGATATCAGCCGGCAGTCCCTACACATACCTCTTAATCTTCCTTGACACTGGCGTCACCTGATCCGGCACCAGCCTCGCCATTTCGTTAAACTTGGTGGTGTATTGCTGGTGGGTCATGGTTCCTGCCTCAAGCTGTAGGAACTCTCTCTCTATCTTGTCTAGTTCCATGTGAGGACAGAATTCCTCAATAACCAACTTCTTCAAATCTCCCCATCTCATCCTCCCGATAGCCCTGCTGTCTTCGGCTTGGACAATATTGTCCCACCGACATAGAGCCGAGTCAACAAATGAGTGAGTGGCAAATTTCACCTTTTGATCCTCCCTGCACTCACTAATATCCAACACTGACTCCATCTCTCTAACCCAGCGGTGGGCAGTAGCAGCGTTACCGTTGCCATCAAAAGTAGGGGGTTTACACAGTTGGAATGCCCCGTAGCTGCATCCCCTCGCGGTTTCCCGCACCTCTACATCTTCTTCATCACTGGAGGCTCCCCTTTCAACATTTATCTCCTCCTCATCATCATGATCTCCCTCATTCTCCCTTCTCCCAGCAGTAGCCCTTCTCTCTTCCTCCTTTTCTTTCCTCTCATCCTTCCTTACAGCCCGGATCACCTTAGTCATGACAGATGGTAGGATCGTCTGCATGACTTGGTGAACCTCCTCCACCACTGCCTCTTTCACTGAGGCCCTCAAATTGGCACTCTCATCCACTCCCTCCGGGTGATGAAGCTCAGGCTCGACAGGAGTCGTCTCTGCAGTTCTCGTCTTGTTCTTTGTGGCCCGGGGTCTACCAGCGCGACCACCCTGTACTCCACCTCTAGAAGCCTTAGATGATCTACCTCCAGCCATCCTCTAACACTATAAGATTCAAACACTCACACGGTCATTCAAGGTAATAGCTCGGTTAATGTTAAGTATAGTAAGTCCCTAATTACAGTGGCCAGTTGTGATTAGCCACTTACTTTACTCTTCAGTCCTCGAGCATTTCCCATCCTGACTACATCAGTATTCAAATCTACTAAAGCACATAAATCAAATAGCATGCGCACATAATACCGGTATCATAATGAAAAGAAATACCTGATGGCACGTAGCTACTCGGGCTGGCATCCCTCCATTCAGTCCCATTTTCAGTTTAAGTTTAGGTTTTTGAAAATATTTACCCATTTCTCTTAAACTTTGGCTCTGATACCAACTTGTAAGGCCCCGTTCCCGGAAACCTCACAGTTGTACATCCATAGCACAATTTATAAAACATTTCATAATTTATTATCACAATGCAGCGGAATTTAAACATCGAAAAGCCATTTATTAACTTATAAATGTTGTTGCTAAGTAATACTTTGGTATAGTTACAAAAGATCATTATTTTGCATTACAAAAACAACAACATTATAATCAAGAATGGATGTCAGCCTTTCCCCGACGAGTAGCCTCCCCGAGTGCCATCCTCAGCAAAATTACCTGTCAACTGAAAATGCTAAAAGTCAGCTTTGCTCAGTGATTTCTAGTTTTAAAATCATAGGAAAATATCTTGTAAGCTTTATATAGGAAAATACCCTTTTAAAAATACCATATTCCTCCTTCATATGTGATCATACATCATACATACAATCAGTTACATTCATTATCATCATCATAATTTTCTTCACCATTTCCATGGCCGCTCTTTTGAGCCTTTTACTTTTTAATCTTTCACCTCGATATGGACCAAAGTGCTATACCCCCTATATAATGAGCATAAACCTGGTACTGGGCCTGAGGTCTATAATAAGACCCTATCCGTGGTGCACTAATGCTGACTCCAGTACCGGGGCAGCAATAGTTGTCCCCTCATTCTTACAGATTGACCTTGTGTGTATCCTCTCTAAACCACACACAGTTGAGCTAACAACCTAGCGATTGTGAACCTCATTATGAATTTGCTTGCAAGACTTTCTTATGTTCTTTATGTTCCACTTTTCATTAGCATTAATCATTCATTTGATTAATAACAATACTTTATGATCATAACCAAACCACATAAAGTCATATAATAATATCATAATAGGCACATAAGGGCAGCCCATAACATGCTTAAAATAATCAAATAAAAGCATCAAGTCAACCATGGTCAAACCCTAATTTCTGATCTTTCAAAATCCCAGAAAATTCCTTAAGTCCTAAAGAAATGCGAATGAATGAGAACAAATGCGGGTGAACAAAACTAATGCGGGTGAACAACTTGCAAATGTGGGTGAACACTTGCAAATGCGGGTGAACACTTGGTAATTATTGTCTTAAAGGAAATGCTGATGAACACTGTAGCAAATGCGTATGTATAAAAGAAATACTGATGGACACTGTAGCAAATGCGCATATACAAAAAGAAATGCTGATGAACACTTAGGCTGAATTAAGGCAAATGTGGGTGAACAAATGCAAATGCGGGTGAACAAAACACTAAGGCAATTATCACAGTGTAAATGCGGATGAACCATCAGGCCTGTAAATGAGACTTATGCTATAACCAGTTCTAAAACCTCATTCTCATACATTCTTAACATAGATCTATCATGCTAAACTCTTAGAACAAGCTTACATCCTCATAAATCACAGAAATTCATACACATATACATACGGTTAACATTCATGACGGTTGTAAAACATTTTATATGCATTTTCAGCCCTAAAGAATTTTAAAAACATAAAACCGGGGTCCTAGAACTCACCTAGTGTAGAAGACAAGTAAAACTCCTCCAAACTTACTTTTACACACAGGTCCAAACACCTAAACAAGCAAAACAACCAACCAAAGCACAAACAACACTTAGAAATCAGTTTCTATGGGCGGCCATGCCCATATAAAGTGCATTTTTGACTTTTTGATACTATTTACACAGAGCACCCCTCAACTTTGCCTTCTTTTTATTTTCTTCAAAATACTTTTCTTTCCTTTTTATTTTGATCGAGGTTTCGGGTGTTACAGTTTTCCACGGGACTACAAAGAACCAAAAGCCTTTCAAGGCTTGCTTTAGATGTGGAAAAGAAGGTCATGTGCTAAAGAAGTGCCCTCAAGTTCAAAGACAAGCTTGGGGCACATGTTGCTTCTCTGGTTCATAAAGTAAAAAGCACATATCTTTGAATGGTTGGATAAAGAACAATCTATCCAAACCTTCTCATGTGAAGCCGGTTTCACATGATTCAAAGATGAAAAAGACCAATGTTTCAAAATTAAAATCTCTTCCTTCGGGTCTTAAAAAGAAAATGATGTCCAAATTTAATTCTTTCAAATCAAAAGTAATAGAACAAAAATAAATTTGGAAAGTAAAACAAAATGAAAAGGATAAAGAAATAAATGATTTTTCAAAAGAGTGTGTGCTTAAATAGGTTACATACACTGATGAAAAATGAACTCCCAGGACCACGATGGTCTGGGTCCCCCTTTCTAATTAATCTGTTTATGAGTGCAGGAACAGTTCAGGAGGACTGTTAGGAATCCGGTTTACCGACAGAGAATGTTTCTTATTTAAATTTGAGGCGGAACAAACTGGTTATGGTTTTGGTATCTTATCCACATTTTGGATTCTTATCTGTACTATTACAGTTCACATTTCACAATCACTGCATTTTTCTTGGTACTTCATTTCTCATCTTTTTGCTAGTATAATTTGGAAGACTTTCTTTGCTAGTATAATTGAAACGGGAACTAAGAACTTGATTTGGGATGACTGAGAAATGATAGTATGTCTTCTTGGTATGCTTATTTGCATGACTTGTACTTTGTGAGAAATGATAGTAACTGATGTAGATGTCTGTATCACTTAAAATTCTAAAATCTAAAAAGACAGTTTCATTATATGATATGCATGGTAGGCTCAGCCCGAAAACAAAGTAAACAGTGATTCTGTAGCCTAACTAAAGCTTTAGAACTCGGTGATAAGGATCATTTCCATGACTTCTCGGCCTGCATAAAGTTACAAGTCTCATCAAAAACAGGTTGAGAGTATCTGAAATCTGCCTTGATTCCTTCCATTCCCAAAATCTCCGTATCCCCAAGTCCTGAATGTAGCTTCTCGTTAGCTCTTCAGATGTATATTTCATGTTTATCTCCTTTGCTATGCGGAAGCATTGACCTGGAGCGATGATCTTCTCTGTTATACGTGAGTACAGACCTGAAGCTCTCATCAGCATGCTTAGATGATCATCTCCTCTGTTATACGTAAGTATAGACCTGGAGCTCTCGTCATCTATTCCCCAGATACAGGCACAGTGATTCTTAAATTAAGATCATTGTTGAAAACTTATAAGAAAATCAAGCAGAGTTAATCATATTACTTAATAAGCCCTGATGATGGGATAAGTTCTTTGCTATGGGAACCAAATCACCTGAGCTTTTCTAAATGAATCTAAAACATGATAAAATCAGTTGCAGGTCACTCGTTGAAAAGAATAAGGCATGGGTTTAAATTGGACAAATATACCAACAATCATTTTTGAACTGTTTTGGCTTTCAAAAACTTAAAATTGTGACCAGACTCTGTATCAGTATGATCTCACTAACTTGTCGATGTTTAAATACATCTTTGTGCTTTCGTAAATCTTGAGGATGTGGTCTCATGATCAAATTAGTTCTTGGTGTAATATGATAAAACAAAATAAAATAAAATATTCATTTCAAATTATTTTTCAAGTCTTCCATATTATGCTATTAAAATGTTATTATTTTCACATGCATTTCACGGGAAATTACACACACAGATAAACACGGGTTTATTTGTTAACTGAAATGATCTGACAAGAAGTTGCGAGATTGTGGTTGTGATTGTGTTGCAGATTTTTTCTTCAAATGATGGCCGATCATCATCTAAGCAAAATACCTGACTAGAGAACATGTTCCTCAAGTTTGCAGAAGATACTGAGCTAGGATTCCTCCTCCTACGTCTTCTGAAGCACTCAAGAATAGAGAGTTGGAAAAGCTGTTCCTGATCATTCTCAAAGAAAGCACACAAAGAGGGGGAGCATACAAAAAGGGGGAGCATGAAAGATAAAAAAAATCTTCAATACCAGATCATCAATTTAGGGGAAGATTGAAGATCATTATATGGTTAACTTATCGATGTTGATCACGATACGATACGTTGATAATGATAGACTAAGGGGGAGTATTGTTGGGTCTAATAAGGATAGTCTATATTATCAACAAAGTCAAAGTCAACAAAGGTCAACGTCACTGTCAAAGTCATCGGAAATGGCAAACAAACGCGTTCGAAGCGAAGAACCGAGACAAGATGTTGAAGATATAAATGACTAGAAGTTTATTGTCAATAAATATATTTTATGTCAACAAAATATATTTATTTATTTATGTTTAAGTCATTTTTATGTTTTATATGTAATTTCTCTAATTGTCTAAGTATAGGGGCTTAATATGTCATTAGTGAATATTATCACTATATATAGATTAGTGACAATTAGGTTTCAGGAGCTTGAATGAGCTAAATTTGAGGGTTTCCATATAAACAATATCTTTTGCAAATCAATTCAGATCAAACAAGGATTTTATTGAATGTTCTTGATGATGGGTTTTTACAAGTTTTAAGAAGGATGTTTAACCATTTAAACAACAAAACGCAGCGGATGTATGGAGTTTAAAACTTGTGTTATATTCTGAAAATAAACATTTATATGTTCAAGAAAACAAACCCAAGAACAAGGATCATATATATGTGAAAAGAAATGCTATCAAAACCAACCATAGGATGTACATGAATACTACCTTTCTTGAACAAGCAAGTTGGATACGGATAAGAGGAGGAAGATGATGTTTCTTGAATGTCTAATCTTCAAAAGAGAAGACCTCAAGCTTGTATACCCACAAACTCTTGCAAAGCACCAAACTTGTTAGGAAGTTAACACCCAAAAGACTTCTCTTCCAAGCTTCTATGTCCGTGAAAGTGAAGAGAAAAATGGAGAAGAAGAGTTCTTTGCATGTGTGTGAGAGAGAGTGAGGTTGAGTGTATCTTCCAAGGGATTAAAGTCTTGTATTAAAACAAGACAAGGAATCCCAAGAAAGGCAAGAAGGGCGGCCGAAAGTTTTATTCAAAATGGGTTCCCCCCATTTTGATATAACACCCTTTTAATTCATTTTAATCACTCATTAAGTTATATAATTAAACCAATTTTAATCTTATAACTTAAACACTCTCATATTTGATGTTATTTAACTTATTTAAACAACATTACAAATAATATCTCATGAACAAAATATCCATATAATTTGTTCTATCTCAAATGCAATAATTCAGAAAACCCATTTTCTAAATTGGTGTCATGATTTATTTGCTTGATCATGATCAACAAATAAATGTTTAACGGTGTTTGCCTAGCTTGTTATTGGGTATGACCCGACTTGGATCATAACGTACTAACCACATCAATCTTGTATGTGTCTTGGGCATATAAGATCCAACAATCTCCCACTTGCACAAGATTCATAGAAGATTGATGCAAGCAGTAAATACCGCCTAACAACGGTTTACTACCCTTAATACGTATGACTAAGTGCCATTCAATAACATCATCCCCTTCAAGTATCTTACTCGAAAATGTTTTAGGTGAAACAATCATCTATCCTTTTGTCACAGATGTCATGTTAAATCTTAGAGACACAGAATGATCATTCTCCATTGACTTAACTTTAGCAGGCCTTAGACATCTTACTCTCAACGAATAAGAGGAACAAATCCCATCTTGATTACATACGTCTCTCACAATCACCTCGTGCTATACCTGAATTTAGTCTTATGTACTGCCATGTTTCAGAACAGCGAAGAACTAAGTCAAAGTATAATACCCGGTGAATATCAAGACCCAATATGTATCTCAGGTCAGAGGATACCAAATGATATTCGCCTTTACTCAAATTTACTTATGATCAATCAAGAAGATTCCATGTAGTAATATTTGAAATGCGGGTCAGTCCAATATTTATATCCCATAAATATCTATGAACTTTGGCAGCAACCCTTTGCTATATATTCATCCAAATGAATATCTACCAATCCAAGTTCATAATAGTCTTACCCTCATACTTGTTCCCACAGGCATGAACGACTACGGACGTTTAGAGTAAATGATTTACTCATGGATTAAACATGCAAAATTGGAACATTAGTTGAAACATTATATCCATATAATTCATTCAAGTAATAAAAGGTTCCAATATCCAAATACAAGATCACAAAATCAAATCCAGTCACTAGAATATCGAAGTCCCATGGCACAAGTATGACCCTCATGCTTTGCCTTTTCAAGAAGCTTCGTGAGTGGATCCGCAATGTTTTGATCCGTGTGAACTTTGCGAATACATATTTTTCCCTTTTCAACTTCATCCCTTATGTAGTTGAATCTCCGCTCAATGTGCCTAGTCTTTTGATGTGCACGGGGTTCCTTGATTTGAGCAATCGCACCCTCATTATCACAAAGAATTTCTAGGGGTCCTGAATGGAAGGGACAACCCCTAGATCGGCAATGAATTTCTTCAACCATGCAGCTTCTTGAGCTGCTAATGAAGCGGCGATGTATTCTGACTCTGTAGTTGATAATGCCACCACATCTTGTTTAGAGCTCTTCCAAGAGACTGCTCCTCCATTTAGGATGAAAATGTATCCCGATTGTGATCGTGAGTCATCCCGATCAGTTTGGAAACTCGCATCCGTGTAACCTTTTACCACGAGTTCCTCCTCACCAGATCCATAGATTAGGAACATATCTTTAGTCCTCCTTAGGTACTTAAGTATGTTCTTAACAGCCATCCAATGACTATTTCCAGGATTTTGCTGGTATCGGCTTGTCATGCTCAAGGCGCATGACACGTCCGGCCTAGTGCATATCATTGCATACATGATGGATCCTATAGCAGATGCATACGGGATTCCCTTCATTTTATCTTGCTCATCCTTTGAGCTTGGACATTGAGTCGTACTCAATATCGTTCCTCTTTGAACAGGTACTGTACCTTTCTTAGAGTTCTCCATCTTGAACCTTTTCAAGATCTTGTCAATGTATGCACTTTGATTTAAACCTATCAACCGCCTCGATCTATCCCTATAGATCTTTATTCCCAAAATGTAGGCGGCTTCACCAAGATCCTTAATGGAAAAACAGCTTCCAAGCCAGGTTTTTATACCTTCCAAGGTTGGAATGTCATTTCCAAATAGTAGGATGTCATCGACATACAATACTAGGAAAGTGATGATGCTCCCACTAGCCTTTTTATACACACAAGCCTCATCAGCATTTTTGATGAACCCAAATTTAATTACCTCTTCATCAAAACGGTGATTCCAACTTCTTGACGCTTGCTTCAATCCATAGATTGATTTCTTTAACTTGCATACTTTGTTAGGATGTTTTGGGTCGACAAAACCTTCAGGCTGAACCATATAGACATCTTCCTCAAGATATCCATTTAGAAAAGCGGTTTTGACATCCATTTGCCAAATCTCATAATCATAATGAGCAGCTATGGCAAATAATATCCTAATAGACTTTAGCATTGCAACAGGCGAAAAAGTCTCATCATAATCAACCCCTTGAGTTTGAGTGAAACCTTTTGCTACAAGTCTAGCTTTATAAGTATCCAAGTTTCCATGCATATCGGTTTTCTTCTTGAAAACCCACTTACTTCCAACTACCTTGGAGTTAAGAGGTGGTACAACCAAGTCCCACACTTGGTTGTCATACATGGATTGCATCTCAACATTCATGGCTTCAAGCCATTTGTCACAATCCAAATTGGACACTGCATCATGGTATGTGATTGGTTCATCGGAATCAACCACATAGCACCCATCCATGAAAAATCCATATCTTTCAGGTGGATTACTAGTTCTACCAGATTTGCGAACGTTTTGTGTGTGTTGATCAACCATTTGATCATTCTCAACATCCTCATGTTGAGTGCTAGTGTCAACCAAACGTGTATCGGGTTGTGGACCTTGATCCTCCTCAAGATCCACTGTTCTACTGCTAGCTCCTTCCATAAGGAACTTGGCTTCCAAGAACTCACCCTTCTTGGCAACAAACTCCTTTTGTTCCAATGGATCATAGAAATAATATCCCATAGAATCTCTAGGATATCCAATAAAAATACACTTAGTGGAACGTCTTTCTAACTTGTTTGAGGTGGGAGTCTTTACATAAGCCTCACATCCCCAACCTTTAAATATGATAGAGATGGAACCCTTCCATGCCATATTTCAAAAGGTGTCCTTTCCACTTTCTTGGTTGGGGCCATATTCAAAATACGGGCCGCAGAGAGCAAAGCAAAGCCCCAAAATGATAGAGGCAATGAGCTTCCAGCCATCATAGATCGAACCATATCTAATAGAGTTCGATTTCTCCTCTCGGACACACCATTGTGTTGTGGTGTTCCAGGTGGAGATAGTTGTGAGATAATCCCATAACTTCTAAGATGATCTCTAAAAGCATCACTCAGGTATTCACCTCCTCTATCGGTGCGAAGAATTTTTATTGATTTGTTGAGTTGATTTTCTACTTCCTTTTGGAAGGTTTTGAACATTTCAAAAGCTTCATCTTTGTGTCTTAACAAGTACACATACCCATACCTACTATAGTCGTCGGTAAAGGTAATGAAGTATCTTTCATTATACCTAGTCATTGGCTTAAAAGGACCACATACATCCGAATGTATGATACCTAATAAATCTTTTGCCCTTTCGGTTTTGCCACTAAAAGGCGCCTTAGTCATTTTGCCTTGTAAACAAGATTCACATACATCAAATGAATCATATTCACTTGCTTTTAAAAGACCATTCTTTTGAAGAGTTTGTATGCGCTTCTTGTTTATATGACCAAGACGGCAATGCCAAAGATAGGTGTCACTCAAATCTAATTTGAGCTTCTTGGTGGTTGTTTGGTACAACGAGCTATCATATAATGTGTTTTCATGAACCAATTCATAAATACCATTAATAGGAGTAGCTTTAAAATAAAAGATGTTATTTAAAGAAACATGAATTTCATTTTCAATAAACATCAAAACATAACCATATTGTCTTAATTGTGCAACTGAAATAATGTTCCTAGTCAAACTAGGAGCATACAAAACATTGTTCAAAATTGCTTCCAAACCATTTGGAAGCTTCAGGATGTAGTCCCCTCGGGCTTCAACTTGAACTTTTGCCCCATTCCCCATGTAGAGGCTAACATCCCCTTTGTTGAAGTTTTTACTTCTTTTGAACCCCTGCAACAAATTGCAAATGTGAGTCCCACATCCGGTATCCAATACCCATGTGTTAGAGGATATTATATTTAGATCAATATGAATCATGAAAATTGTACCTGAGGTCTGCCCGGCATCCCTCTTTGCTTTCAACTCTTTGAGATGGACAGGACAATTTCTTGCCCAATGTCCAATCTCCCCACACTTAAAGCATGGGTCATCCGAAGCAACCTTTTGCTTCTTCTCCGCTGGTTTTGGTGGTGGCACTTTTACCACTCCCTTTCCCTTTCTCCCAACGTACCCTTTACCTTTGGCAACACTTGCCTTGGATGCGGGGTGAGGCCTCTTCTTGTTCCCACCTTCATTGATGGTGAGAACGGGTAAACTCCTTTTACCCATGGCCGCCTCGGCTGTCTTGAGCATAGAGTGAAGCTCAGTTATGTTCTTGTCCCAACCGTTCATGTTATAATTCATAACAAAATTGTCAAACCTTTTTGACAAAGAGTTGAGGATCAAATCCGTAGCCAACTCTTTCGAGACGGGACAATTCAGCCTTTCGAGGCGGTCTATGTGGCTCTTCATCTTAAGTACATAAGATGAGACCGATTGGGTATCATCCATACGACATGCATGGAGTGCTCGAACCGTTTCGAAGCGCTCTACCCTTGCTTGTTGTTGGAACGTTTCCTTCAACTGGGTTATCATGTCGTATGCTCCGTGATGTTCGTACTCCTTTGGAGATCCGGAGTCATACTTGCCAACATGAGGCAAGACACTTGGACCGAGTCCTCAGTGTATTTCACCCAATTCAAGTAGGCCTCTTCATCTTCCTCATTGGGTTCATCGGGAATCGGATCGTCTAAGATATATGACCGTTTCTCTTGCTTGAGAACAATTCTCAAGTTTCGAAACCAATCAATGAAATTGTTATGGTTTAGACGCTCCTTTTGGAGAATGGTTCTTAGTGATAGGTTGTGAGCGGATGGAATATCATTATTTTCATTGTTGTTGGTGGCCATCTACAAAATTTAACAAGGTTCAATTTTAGTATTTACGATATTATCATTTTTAATTATAAATCTCTTTTATGTGTCATACACAAAATAAAATTCTAGAATCCAACGTCACATTTAAATAGTGGTTAGGTGATCTTTATCCCATTATTTAAATTAACAAGGTAGTCAACGTTTGACAATTGCAACCCTTTGCAACTTCTAGGGTATGGGATCGACTTAAACATCTTATGTATAGTCGGCATGTTAATCCCATCAACACCTTTTGTAAACCATATTGTAGGTGATCCATTTAACATGGTTTGCAAATCAAGTTACCCTACTTACACACACATGTGAGTTTACCAATATAAGTGGTTAGGTGATCTTTATCCCACAAATATGGCATTCCCACCTTGAATCACTAGTTCCCTCAAAATGGTTAGGTGACCTTTATCCCATTAAGAGTTTTCAAGTGACTTAAGTGTTGTGTAAAAGGATGGTGATAAACTTGTTTTCAAAAGACATTTTAAGTTTTCATAATTCTAGTTTAGAAAACTCTATGTACCTTGCATTTGCATGCTTTCAAATACATGGTACCCTATGGTTCTTTTAATAAAACACCTTTTATTTAAAATCATTAATCCTTTTAATAACCTTTTATTAACCACTTAATGATTAAGAACCATTTATTTTCAGCTTGTTATGTTTATAAATTTGTTAGTTATGCATATCCATATATCAAACAACCAACATAAAACAAAACAACCAAACAAGCACAACCATTCAATCATATGTGCATAACCATAGCCACTAAGGTGACCACACTTGTTTGCCATCACAAGTGTTGTCACTAGGTCTTTCCTAAGGGTTAATAATGACACATTAAAATGTGTCCAAGAACTCCCACTCGAATCCACATCCAAATGCTTCAAGTGTCCATGTCTTTTGAGTTCTTCCTTTGTATCTTTCCTTGAGTCTCCAACTTGTGCATCTTCTTTTACAAAATCATATCCTAATACAATTTTTCTAATAAAAGAAATGCACCTAATCTATTTATTACATAACCAATGAATAAATAAATTACAACCCAAAAGATACAAACACCAAAATTATTATTACAACCCTTTAATGAATAAAACTAAACATGACAATCACATTCATCCAAAACCAAAACACATTAGGTCAAGGCTATGTTATGCACCAAAATATGTATCAAATACAACATCCAAGAACAACCATGAACTCCCTTTTTAACCCTTAAAGTTTCGGCCAACATAAACCCAAACTTTAGGGTTTAGTCCAAACAAAACAATCAACCACTTGATGTTAATCTTTCAAGGTTTATTCTAAAGCATGTGAGATAAACTTTGAAAGATAAGGGATTCATTTATCCATATCAAAACAGCCCCTAATGGGTTGAAAAAGTCCAACAAAACTAACTTTTCTTGGACTTTTGAAGCAAGTCTTCCACATAACCGGCTCTAGATGCCATTGATGGGTTTTTACAAGTTTTAAGAAGGATGTTTAACCATTTAAACAACAAAACGCAGCGGATGTATGGAGTTTAAAACTTGTGTTATATTCTGAAAATAAACATTTATATGTTCAAGAAAACAAACCCAAGAACAAGGATCATATATATGTGAAAAGAAATGCTATCAAAACCAACCATAGGATGTACATGAATACTACCTTTCTTGAACAAGCAAGTTGGATACGGATAAGAGGAGGAAGATGATGTTTCTTGAATGTCTAGTCTTCAAAAGAGAAGACCTCAAGCTTGTATACCCACAAACTCTTGCAAAGCACCAAACTTGTTAGGAAGTTAACACCCAAAAGACTTCTCTTCCAAGCTTCTATGTCCGTGAAAGTGAAGAGAAAAATGGAGAAGAGAGAGTTCTTTGCATGTGTGTGAGAGAGAGTGAGGTTGAGTGTATCTTCCAAGGGATTAAAGTCTTGTATTAAAACAAGACAAGGAATCCCAAGAAAGGCAAGAAGGGCGGCCGAAAGTTTTATTCAAAATGGGTTCCCCCCATTTTGATATAACACCCTTTTAATTCATTTTAATCACTCATTAAGTTATATAATTAAACCAATTTTAATCTTATAACTTAAACACTCTCATATTTGATGTTATTTAACTTATTTAAACAACATTACAAATAATATCTCATGAACAAAATATCCATATAATTTGTTCTATCTCAAATGCAATAATTCAGAAAACCCATTTTCTAAATTGGTGTCATGATTTATTTGCTTGATCATGATCAACAAATAAATGTTTAACGGTGTTTGCCTAGCTTGTTATTGGGTATGACCCGACTTGGATCATAACGTACTAACCACATCAATCTTGTATGTGTCTTGGGCATATAAGATCCAACACTTGAGGTGTTCATCATTGTTCATCCATATTTTATAGTGTTTGATCTATATTTTACACAAATATCATTGATATCTGTGTTATCAGTGGGATATATTTGTGTTTATATCAATCATCAGGACCAACAGTAATGATCAATTTCTAAGACATATGATCCTATACTTGAGAATATATCAAAAATATTTAAGTTAATTAGAATAGTTTTTGTGTCAAATTGATTTTTGTTAAAAGTATATTTTGATTATTTGTTTTAGTTTTCGTTTTACAAAATGTTCAAAATTAAGGGTGTTAGAATGATTGTAAACACTTAGTTAAACATAAGCATTTTTCATAACAAATCATAAATCTCAATAAGCTCATTAAAATTTGAAAAATTAAAAAGTTAAATTATTTCAAGAAACTAGAACTTATCGCACGAAAGGTTTATTTCAGGCGAAAAGTTCATTTCATGCGAAAAGATTTTCTGATGCGAGAAGTTCTATTTCATGTGAAAGTATAAAAGTCTTGTGAAAAATTCATATGTGAGAACTCTGACTTCTCGCGCGAGAATTCAGAATACTATAAAAGGTACAGTTGTGCGAAAAGTCAAGTATTCGCACAACAATTTTGAAATTTTCAATCTAAAAATTCTAAGTGTTGAAACTATGTCAAAATTGAAACTAGTGTTCATTAAAGTCGCCTATTGATTTCCATACATGCATTAAGGTATAATATTGGTTATAATGATGATTTGAGTGTTTTTGAACTAGACCAAATCTTCTAGAACCTAAAATACATTAAATTTGAACTAATTAACCTTAATAAACCTTAATAATCACCTAGATGACACTCAATGAACATGTTTTAATAGTTCAATCACTTAAAATTGACAGTTTGAAAATTTTGAAGTGTACCAGACTTTTCGCATGCGAACAGTACTGAGCATATGAATAGACGTGAGAACTTTCAAAACTATTCGCATGATATTGAACTTGTCACGTGAAAAGTTGACTTCTGGTCAAATTCAAAAATCATGCGACAACTTGACTTGTCGCACGAAAAGTAGTAATGCTTTCGCGTGGGAACTTAGAGCTTTCGCGCTAGAAGTTCAAAATTCCAAAAAATTTTCTAAGTGTTGATTTTACTTTTCTTAAGTCTGAAATGTTTTTATTTTATTCATTCTTGAGTACTGATGTTATTGCTTAATGTTTCAGATGGCTCGGTCTATGGTTTTCAATAAGAACCATAATGCCATAGCTTTTCTCGGGGATGTAACTGAAGATAAAGCTCTGTTTCGATCATTGATAGAGGGGCTGAAGTCTTCACGTATACATTATGCCATATCTGCATGTCCGAACATC
Source organism: Flaveria sonorensis (assembly GCA_025506505.1). Classification (NCBI taxonomy): domain Eukaryota; kingdom Viridiplantae; phylum Streptophyta; class Magnoliopsida; order Asterales; family Asteraceae; genus Flaveria; species Flaveria sonorensis. The sequence goes on along the minus strand of CM046423.1, from coordinate 27,378,371 downwards.
TATACGGATGTCATTGATCAGTTCTAGCTATTGGCAGCTAATGAGATAGATGAAGACGGTGAACCCTGTATTACTACCACAGTCAAAGGCAAAAGGGTTGTGATTACAGCAAAAGTAATCAACAGTCTGCTATTGCTTGAGGATGTACCCAATGCACCTGTAAAGATTGATGATGATGCTGTCAAGGATTGTTTGACACGTATGGGTTACAGTCATAGATACCCATCTCTGGAGAAGAAGTATCTTCCACCCTTTTGGAAGTACTTGTTTCACGTTGTCATCCATTTCCTTAGCAATCTTAAGGCAGGCATGGATAGTTTGAGTGTTGTATTCGGATCCCTGCTAATATCACTTGTTGATGATCTTCCATATAGCATATCCAAGGCAATATTTTCTGAGATGCAGAAGCATGTGATTGCAATGGTTGGAAGGAAGTTTATCACATACCTAAAGTTTATACAGATGATTGTTAATGCTGCTCATCCTGAGCTAGCTATATCTGATTCACCCAAGTATGGAGTCTTGATGATGAAGAAAGATATATTTGAATATTTGATGGGAGCACAAGGGAATGCATGGGATGGTTCACATTTTGCTAAGTTGGGAAGCTTTGTATTTGGTTTTAGAGCTGAAGATAGACCGCTAGAGACTGATACTCCTCATGTCCAAAGAGATGTCACATCTGGTGCATCTACATCTACTGCTCAGGCTGTTGAAGCTGATACAGCCGGTCTATCTACGAGTACTGCACCAAAAGCACCTATGAGTTCTCAGGCTACTACCAAATCTAATGTTGAAGCTAAGATAGATTCCTGGTTTACTAGCAGTGGGAGTGAGACCGATAGTGACCAGATTGGGAATGTACCCTATGTATTACAGGAACCTCCCAGAGTGTGAGAAACACCAGCCAAACGCACTACTGAGGAGCGTGATTTTGATTTCATTCCTGATGAGACTCCAGTGATTAGAGGGAGGAGAAAGAGGATGGCAAGGAGAGCAGGTGAGAGTCCTCATGGTAGGGGTAGAGGACGTGGTTTGTTGAGGAGACGTTGGACCCCAATGACCACTGAGCCTATTGTTGAGGAGGTTAATCTTGCTGAGACTCCTGTCATAGATAGTGAGGCAACACTAACTGTATTCACTGAGTTGCCCACTTCTATTGCTGACATTTTGAGGATACCTCCTAGAGATCAGATTGTGGATGAGACAATTGGGATGGAAGACTTCCTAAGTACACCTCCTGAGCAAAGACAAGGTGCTAGTACGTCAACTAGTTCACCTAGACGTATTACATTGGAGGAACGTGTACATAATCTTGAAAAAGAGATGTTGGAGAAGACCAAAAAAGATAGATGATCTGCAGAGGTAGTTGATTGATAGAGATGAAAGGATCAGGAATCTCGAACAATCGCAAACATTTATATTCAGCTATGTTCAGGTCCTCGAGCAAAATTTGAGATAGTTTACTTTAAGGGGTTCATTTCAAAGGACTATTGAAGTTGAAGAGAGTAGTGGACAGCAATCTGCTGATCCAAAACCTGTGATAGACCCGATCATTCTATAGAGCATCCTGTTGATCCTGTTGTTCAGGAAAGGACGACAGAGACTACTGAAGCTGGTCAAGAGTCATCGTCTACTGATGTTCATATGACTACTGGAGAGGCATTTGTTGAGCCTAAACACATGATGTCTATCCCAAATCTAGTTGATGATGAAGATGAAGGATTAGAATTGTTTGATTATGATTCATCTGAGGATGGTGATGATGATGATGATGATGATGATGATGATAATGGTGATGATGGTAATAAGGGAAATGATGATGATAATGATGGGGGAAATGATGATGATGATCAGGGTGGTGACATTGGTTCTACAGCTACAGGTGATGCTGGAACATCGGGTACTGATAATGTCTCCAGACCAAGTCCCGATGATTCAGTTGATTACACACTTTTGGACCCGGAAACTGAGGCGGCATATGAAAGAGAATTCTATACATTCTAGCAAAGTATTAATGCTGAGGAGACAGAAGAAGAGTTTGATACTTTTGATGATTTGGAAGAGGGATTTGAGTATACAGATATATTCAGAAACAGTCTCAAAGACTTATTTTCCGATACTTTGATTGAAGAAGGTGAGATCCTGGGTGAGTCGAGCAACACACAGACGACTGACGAGACAGTAGATGTTACAGGACAAAGTGTTATGCGTCAGGTCAGTAACCTAACAGTTAGTGCTCCTCCTCCCCCAACTTATATTCATACACTCAGGCATTCCAAACCTTTCAAAAGGTACAGAAACTCAGAACCTATAATTAGTTGGGCTTATGATCAAGAAAAGAAGATGTATATTGTGAAGAGAAAGTGCTGAGCTATAGAATATTTTCAAGACGAGTACGACTTTCATACACTCAGAGCATCAGATTTATATGCTATCGGTCGTGTTCCATACTTTAACCCAAGTAATTACAGTAAGGCTAACTGGATTCGTAATATGATTTATAGACAAGCCGAACCAACTTCAAAGACTTTAAGACAGCCAAATCAAAAGTCATTGAAGATGAGACCCGGATGGACCCAAATACGAATAAGCCACTGAAATACAGGTTTATAGACATCCAAGATATGCAAAGAAGATTCCCATTCATGCTCTAGTTCTAGTTAACAGTTTGTCTAAACTAAAGGGATGGATTTGTGAAAAGAATAGTGGTCATGTAATGATTAATTATGAAGATAAAGAGTTCCGTATCATCGACCTTGTGGATCTGCTACTGACAGGATCAGTGATCTAAGTTTGATCAATTAGAGTTGAATCGCAGCGGAATTAGAACAAGAATTAGACAAATATAGCAAGAACACAATAGATATTCAATGGAACAGTACACGGTTATAGAGAAAGAGGGTTTTCTACAAAAGGGATAATATCATTCATGCACAAATGCTTCGGTATGGCGGCCGCTAAGCTTCGCTAAGCTGCGCTAAGCTCCGCACCTAACAATTAGGTCAACATTCCTTATATAAAGGAATGTGACGTCTGCTGATGTCACTTGATAGTGACATCTAATAGAATTATTACAAACAACTGAAAGTAAGCAAACTACTGAGAATGTTCACAACAACTGAGAACATCTCAGAGTATGTTAAGTACAAGATGAAACTAAAACTACTGAAACTACAAGTACTGATTACAAGAAACATAAAACTACTGAAAGGAAACCATCACAACTACTGAAGAGGTCTTCTTCAGCTGTTGTGACAACATCTAAAACTTGGTCTTCAGTCTTTGTCTTCAGCTTTTGTCTTCAGACTTTGTCTTCAGTTCTTTAGCTTCAGACTTTGTCTTCAGCTCTTTCACTTCAGACTTTGTCTTTAGACCTTGTTATCAGTTGATGTCTTCAGCTGTTGTAGACTACTTCAGTTGTTGTAATGTCTGTGGGACTTAAAGGTTTTTCTGATCAGGCTCATTGGTTCTTTTGGTCCAACAAACTCCCCCTGAACCAATACAGCCAAAACCTTTAAGCTTATTGAGGTCCCACTTATTCTTGGCAGAAATACTCTCTTGATCAGCTTCAGAGATATCAGATAAGCACAGGCCAGGGAACAGGTTTCAGTAGATGTGAATGTCAAAGGATGGAAGGGAACTCTGTCTTGGGGAACTGGACACAGAGCTGTTATCCCAACCATGAAACCTACTTCCCATTGATGAGTCTATAAGACTCTCTGACGTAGGCCTCAAGGAGAACAACTTGTTCCTCCTTAGTGAGTTCTTCTGCTTCTCCTTCGAAGAAGAACTCTGGGCCATACTACTCTGATAGGTACTTTACTGTCTTTCCATTTTTCAACTCAACAGTTGTTATCTCTCTGTAAGCAAATTCATCTGGGTGAGTCCCTTCTAATAACAACTGGAGTTCATTTTTCTTGATCTCTTCAAGCCTCTTGTATAACAACCCCTTCTTGACCATTTTGTTCTCCATTAGAGTTTGAGGGGTCATCTTTGACTTGTAGGATCTCTTGAAGTCTTCAAGTATCTCCCAGGGTGAGACTACAATGGCCAACATAATAACAGCATCTATGGTCTTTCTCACTTGGCCATTGTATCTACTTGGTATGGATTTCTTATGAATTCTAGAACTAACCCTGGGGTCTGGCCAAATCCTTACTCTCTCCTTTTGATATTGAAAGGTATGTCTGAGAGCATACAGCCTTTGAGCGTGTTTCTTCATGGCTTGTATAGATGATGACTGAGGAAACTCTTTGTCAACCATCTTCAAAAGTTGCTCATCGTGCTGTTTCTGCTGTTCTTCTTCTTCAATCTTAACTTTCACAATTTGCCTCTGAAAGTCTGGTGTGATCATTTGTTGACTTCTGGGCTCAGGTATTTTTAGAACAGTAGAGATTGGCAGACTGTCTTCTTCATCATCATCTTCTTCTTCTTCTTCTTCCATCCTCAACACCCTTCTCCTCCTTCTGGGTGCATCATTGGATGTGGTTTGAGGTGGTTTTTGGGGTAAGGGAGTTGGTTTTGAGGGTTGAGTTGGTTTAAGTTTAGGTTTAGGGATTGGTTTGGAGAGTTGTGGGGTTGGTTGTTTTTGAGTGGGAGTTTGAGAAGGCTGATCTAGCATTTTTGTGGTAAGTTTGGCTTTGGAAAGCTTGGCCATATCAGTTCTCTTCCCAGCACCTGCTTAATCTAAGGCTTCGATAATCAACCCCTTATTGAATGCTTCAGAAGCACAGATTCTGGTGGTTATTGCCAGAATACTGTCTCTGGTCCATGATTTAATCTCAATTAATGATCTTCCCAAGTATTTTGCAATAAACCTGATCATTATCTCCAACCTCTCCCTTTCCATCACACTGTAACTGGCCCATCTCTCTTGTATCTCTTTAATCTCCAGCCTTCTGATCTCAGTGTCTAATGTAGCTGTATCAAAGCCTTGTCTGAAGAGTTGGTCTATTATTCTGTCCATTGATCTGCTGTGAGCTTCATCAGCTTCTTTAATCAGATCTTCCAATGATTTCTCTTCATCAGGCTTTTGAGTTTCAGCACTTTTCTTTCTCTTGTATGTGATCAGCTGTTTTTCCTTTTCTAACTCCTTTTCTTTCTCTTGTAGTTTCTCATCTTCCACTCTCTTTCTCTTTCTTTCTTTCACTGCCTTAGACTCCCCCTTTTTGGGTGCATTGGGTTCAGGGGTTTGAATGGCAGAAAGCTTCTTTTGCACAGCATCATCAACAAGTGTTTGTAGATTTGAGGAGATCCTCTCATCAATGGCTTTATGCACAATCTCATTGATGATGGGAGTGATGAGAGGTAAGGAATGTTGAAAGGTAGCAACCATCTGCTCAGAGGGGTTCTGTCCCTGAGAGGTGGTGCCAAAAGCAGTGGCTGGTGGCTCAGTTGAGTGTAGTGGCTGAGTGTTTGGTGAACCTTCAGATGAAGGTGCCATCTGTGGGTTTATTAGGGCAGATGGACTTTGATCCTGAGACATTTTGGCAAGCAGTTCTTTGAGTCTGCTCACCTAAGCCTCAAGAATTGTGTTATGGGCTAAGACATCGAAGAAAAAGCCCAGGTCATCATCAGTCTTTGCTGAATCACCTGATCTCCTGATTGAATCAGGATGTACATGCCCTGAGTGTAGATCAGTTGTAGCATGTGCCCCTTGTTCTTGGTTCTGGAGACTTCCTGCCTCAGGACTGAGTCCTTCATCGGCAGTTGCCTCTGGTGAAGTCTTAGAGATGTTACCAACTGCATCCTGTTCATTTGCTGAATCAGTAGAAGTGGCAGCCTTACCAGATGTTCTAACCTCCTCCTCTACACGGGGAGATTGAACATTATAACCCCTGTGCTGTGGGTTATCAGCAGCATTTTGGTTCTCTTCCTCAGCTGTTGAGGTTCTCCCCATTGTAATTGGTTTCTGGGGAGGAGGAGAGGAATGCAGCTGACTCAGCACTTGTGCAACTATAATGGTTGGGCTTTGAGGGGCGGTTGCATTTGGAGATAGGTTTGAAGCAGATTGCACCCGGGGTGACTGGTGCTCTTCAATGGTAACCTTCTCAATTGAGATAGGTTCTAGCATTATGGTATCCCCAATTATGGTTGCATCAGGATCCTGTTGAGAGGATGCCTGAGCGGCTAGGGCTGGTGGAGTCTTTGACACTACTGGGGGGTTAGAACCAGTAAGTGTTTCCTGTATTGGTGGTACAGGGGCATCCTCAGGGGACTCATCTCCCTGAGTTGCCTTTTTGGGCCTTTTGGTGTTGGGTTTGGTGGGGACTTTGGATCTGGAAGTGGAGGCTGTGGGTTCCCGCTGCTTGGGTTTTAGCAGCCGGGCAGCCCCTTTCAGTGTAGGGTCAGAGTTGTGCCTGGAGTATACTTCAGGCAATACAGCCGGAGCAGGGACTCCAAGGCCAACAAGGCCGTCTGATTTTAGCTGATTTAAAATTATGGCCATGAGAAACCTGGGATATAATATCCATCTGTTTGCCATAGGTTTCAAAGCCAGATCCTTTAGTTCCATGAAAACTATCTCAGAAAAATTTAGATTTTGTCGTTCAAAGATAGAGTATAATACCTGTTGCCATCGGGAGGACATCTGATCCCATGAGGAGGTTTTTGATGCAAGGCAGACATTCACCATGTGGAATATAAGACGTTCAGCATCATGGAAGTGCTTCTTCCGAATGGTGGTAGCACTTAAGTCTCCTTCATACCCGTTATTGATGAAAGACATATCAGTTGTGCCTTTCGGGTATTCTGTGACACAGGTTGCATCATGTAGATTTTGGGTTTGTCGAATGATGTCTGGAGTGATGACCACCTGTTTCTGGTTAACCAATGGCTGGAGAGTGATTTGGCTATCATTCTCACCAGTTTGTACAGAGATGTTGGTCCAGAATTGGCTTAGGGAATCGGGGTATATGGTAGGATTCAGAAGAAAAGCGGTTCGGTACTGGGAATCTACCATAAGATCGATGGCATTATCAAATTTGTTCCAAAAGGCCGATTTCGAGAGGTAGGCAACACAGTTGTGTCTGGGTTTGAGTTTCATGGTCGCCATTGTTGAGAGAGTGAAGGACATAAAACGGCTAATGAAACGTTTGAAAGTAGGTTTAGGTATTTATAGGGTAAGAAAAGGCTGATATAAAACGACTGAAAGTGTTGGTGCTGTCATCAGTTGTTTGAAAACAACTGAAGACCTGGTATTAACTTTCAGAAGTTGTAACAACTGAAGACTTGGTATTAGTCATCAGTAGTTGTGAAACTACTGAATACATGGTTTTGGCTTCAGGTGTTGTAAACAACTGAAGATTTGGTGTTAGTCATCAGTAGTTGTAAAACTACTAAAGACATGGTTTTGGCTTCAGTTGTATGAAGTGAAACAGCAGTTGTAGAAACAACTGAAGAGAAAAGTTTCTCATCAGCTGTTTCATTCTGACCTCAACACTTATTAGACTTTTTGTCTGATTTTCAGACGTTTCATTGGTCATCAGTACTTATCTGTTATACTGACATCAGTAGTTGTAACTACATCAGTAGTTGTAACCACATCAGTTCTTTTCAACAGATAGAGTACTTCAGTACTTTTAAGTAATTTAGTCTTTAGTAGTTATGAAAACTACTGAGGATAAAAAAACTTATCAGTACTTATTTGTGATAATAGTATACGAATGCTCATCAGTACTTGTTGACTGAGATCATCAGTAGTTGTCACTTATTCTAGCTGCAGCATACCAAGCCTTAACACTAGGTTTTGGAAAGTTGAATTGTCCAAAGGCTTAGTAAATATGTCTGCAAGCTCATCAGCACTAGGAACAAACTTTGGATCAATCAGACCTTTTTCAAAACAATCCCTAATAAAATGGTGTCTGATCTCAATATGTTTGGTCCTAGAGTGCTGGACTAGATTCTTGACAATACAAAGAGCTGAAGCACTATCCATTAGTAATGGAGTCTTAGTCTCTGTAATGCCATAATCCAATAATTGATTCTGAAGCCAGAGTACCTGAGATGTACAACTTGCAGCAGCAATGTACTAGGCTTCAGCAGTGGATGTAGCAACAGATGTTTGTTTCTTACTCTGCCAAGAAACCAAACAGTTGCCTAGGAATTGGCATCCACCAGAAGTTGATTTTCTAGTTAATTTACACCCTGCATAGTCACTATCAGAAAAAGCAACTAATTTGCAAGAGTGCCCAGTGGAATACCAAAGACCTAGAGATTGAGTACCTTGCAGATATCTAAAGATCCTCTTGACTGCAATCAAATGAGACTCTTTAGGAGCAGCCTGAAATCTAGCACAAACACAAGTTGTAAACATAATATCTGGTCTAGAAGCTGTTAAGTACATCAAGGACCCAATCATACATCTGTAAAGTGTTTCATCAACAGCTTTACCTTTCTGATCTGCATCCAGTTGTGTGGTGCTGCACATAGGAGTAGAACAGGGCTTACAGTTTTGTAAATCAAACTTTTCCAAAAGACTCTTTGTGTATTTTGACTGATGAATGAAAGTTCCATCAACCTTTTGTTTGATTTGCAAACCTAGAAAGAACTGTAATTCTCCTATGGCACTCATTTCGAATTTTTGTTGCATCAACTTTGTAAATGCATCACACAACTGTGGATCAAAGGATGCAAAAATAATATCATCAACATAAATTTGAACAAGGAGCTTATGCTGACCCACTTTCTTAATGAACAAAGTTTTATCTATGGAGCCTCTAGTTTGATCAATTAGAGTTGAATCGCAGCGGAATTAGAACAAGAATTAGACAAATATAGCAAGAACACAATAGATATTCAATGTAACAGTACACGGTTATAGAGAAAGAGGGTTTTCTACAAAAGGGATAATATCATTCATGCACAAATGCTTCGGTATGGCGGCCGCTAAGCTTCGCTAAGCTGCGCTAAGCTCCGCACCTTACAATTAGGTCAACATTCCTTATATAAAGGAATGTGACGTCTGCTGATGTCACTTGATAGTGACATCTAACAGAATTATTACAAACAACTAAAAGTAAGCAAACTACTAAGAATGTTCACAACAACTGAGCACATCTCAGAGTATGCTAAGTACAAGATGAAACTAAAACTACTGAAACTACAAGTACTGATTACAAGAAACATAAAACTACTGAAAGGAAACCATCACAACTACTGAAGAGGTCTTCTTCAGCTGTTGTGACAACATCTGAAACTTGGTCTTCAGTTTTTGTCTTCAGCTTTTGTCTTCAGACTTTGTCTTCAGTTCTTTAGCTTCAGACTTTGTCTTCAGCTCTTTCACTTCAGACTTTGTCTTCAGACCTTGTTATCAGTTGATGTCTTCAGCTGTTGCAGACTACTTCAGTTGTTGTAATGTCTGTGGGACTTAAAGGTTTTTCTGATCAGGCTCATTGGTTCTTTTGGTCCAACAGCTACAGTTTGGTAAAGAAGATTTGATGAAGCTACAGGCATGTCCGATTATAGCTGATGAATCCATACACTTCATAGCGGCATAGTTCGGTTGGATGATTACGAAGGCCCTGAACAACAAGATGTATGCTTATGGGGGCAGTTATCAGGTTGCAGACGGGGACTTCTAACAGCATTGATTTAACGAGCCTAGGGGGAGATTGTAGAGGTTGAAACTATAAGGCTAGGGAAATCAAATCAAGATGAAGATCAAGAATAAGTCACGTGAGAACCTAGAGTTATCGCGCGAAAACTGCTTCTCGCGTGACAACTACTAGTCGCGCGAGCACTCTAGTTTTCGAGCGAGAACTTCTTTTTGTTATATATAGAAGTTTTGCTTTGTAATAGGTAGCACTTGATAGATACATTTTTCATTTCCTGATTTGTACTTTTGCCTTGTAAACAAATCAAAGATCAATAGATTTGAAAGTTATTTACTCGTGCGTGTTCTTCAATTTCTATATTCAATCTTTGTTACCGTGATGATTACATTCTGCATTCTCATCACGAGATCGATCTAATTGTATTGTGGTGATCCTTACACATATAACTCATATCAATCAACTCAAAACATTATAATCACTCACTGTTTCAATCAATCATTATCACTATTCATGAGCTTAAGTGGATCCGATATCTGCATTCAACATTGTATTAGTCTATGTCTATTCTCAAAATCATTCAAACAACTCAGTGAGAATTTAAGACTAGTATGCTCTCATGTTATGTGAAAATGATTCATGTTCAAACATGAAAATCATTCATTTACTAGTTAGATAAGGCATTATCTTTCTAACTTTTATCAAGCAAGCAATCAATTGGACTTTGATAACTTCCATTCTAACACATACAAATTTTTGTCATTTTATAAAAGGTTTTTATAAATATGAAAAAATTTAGGGGGTGAAAATGAATTTGGAAATATTAAAAGCAGCAGAAATATGCATAATCATATATTTTAAAAGTTGAAATTTTATAAATTTTGAGTTCTAAATAAAGCCAATTCAAGCAAGCACCCAAACACAACAGTTTGACACATATACATATGTACATTATTGCACAATATTGCTTGTGAGTGATATATTAACATCCATAGATTGATCATGTTAAAATTCTAAAATTTTAACAAAAATTCAAATATTTGAAACAATTCAGAATCATGTCAAAACAAACATTTGCTTCAGAAGAAATCATTTCAAAACAAACATTTGCTTCAGAAGAAATCATATCAAAACAAACATTTGCTTCTAAAGAAAATTAATCAAGATTTTTCAAAATTATTGAAAATTTGACAACTGTTGTCACAGCGGACACACAAGCATACATCCGCTGTAGCTAAAGTACCATCATAACATGCAAAATACTCAAAGTGTATATAGCGGACAAAACAAACATACATCCGCTATGCACTAGTGAACATACAAGTGTTCACAGCGTATGATGTTGGTAAGGCATCCGCTGTGAATACAGTATCATTCCATAGTGTATGACTAACATAAGTCATCCATTGTAGAAATAGTACAAGTGTATACAGCGTATGCACACAGGTAATCATACACTGTAAACATTAACACATCACATCCAAGTGTCCACAGTGTATGAACAAATGTTTATCCGCTGTGAACAATCAAAGACATCATTTTCAAGTGTCCACAGCGCATGAACAATTGTTCATCCGCTGTGTACAATCAAACAAATTTTCAAAGTGTCCATAGCGCATGAACAAATGTTCATCCGTTGTGAACAATCAAAAATCATTCAAGGGTCCACAGCGCATGAACAAATGTTCATACGCTATGAACAAACAAACCATTTCCAGAGCATACAACGCATGAACAATTGTTCATCCGCTTTGAAAACAGTGGTCAAAACACAGTGTATGACTTTTCAAGTGTCCATAGCGCATGACCAAATGACCATCTGTTGTGAACATAGTACAACATCAAAGGGGTCCACAGTGTACAATCTAAAAATTATACAGCGTACGCACTGTTCACACAACGCATGTGTATTTCACAGCGGACACTTCAAATTAAAATTTTAAGTTTAAACTGTTTACACAGCGGACATTCATTTTTGTCCATTGTAATTATAGTTCAACACGAGTGATTTTTTCATTCATCACGAGTGAGAGACAGAAAATCAAATTTTTTTAAACGTTGCTACAGTGCGTTAAACCCTTAAACCCCCTGATCATCCAAAACCTAAAATCTATTTGATTTTTCTTCTGATTCAAGATCAAATGGGTATAACAACATGATTCATAATCATCAAACATCCTTTAAAACATCTTGTTCATTGGTTCAGATTCAAACATTGTTCGACCTAAGTCGAACATTGAACCAAAATCAAAATTTGAATCATTTGATGTTATAGACCAAATCAACACTGAATATGTGTTAGATGGCATAGTCGAAAGTATTAGGACTGTTGTTCTGATATAATTTGATTAAGTGTTCATCGGGTTTATGAACAGTTCTTGGCAAAATCATACAAAAACTGAGGTTTAATCTTTGAAAATGTTTAAAATGACTCAAAATTTGTTATAACTTAGTAAACATGCTCAAAAGTCATTAACAAACACATAAAGATAGTTAATTTGGCATGACATTGAACACACAAACATTAAATGCATATTCATTCAATGTGTATTAAATGGTCATTTTGACTTTAAAAGGTCAAACTGAAGTTCATAAACAAGTTGTTATAAATTGAAATTATTGTATGAATTGATCAAAGCAAGTTTTTGTGACAAAACAAGCACATTGCAAAATCAATTTGAATCAAAACAAATTGAATCAAACAACATTTTCATGATGAAAATTGATCAAACAGTTGACTTTTGATAAGTCAAACTGACTAATTTGTTAAAGTCATTCAAACATACATTTGAAACAAGTCTCAAGTGTTAAGCATACGTAATTCATCATTTTATAACAATCACAACAGTCAGTGAACACTTGATCAACATTTCATCATCTCAAACAGCATACATTCATATTATACAAGCTACTAACACATTCATTTTCATATGGTAGATATGGCAAACCTAGTGTTTATTAGAGATCACAACATCTGTGCATTCCTTAATGCTGATTCTTCAAAGGCAGAGAATTACAGAGACATTATTCATTCAATAAGGCAAACAAGGCTAGTTCATGCAATGACTGCAAGTCCAGAACTTTATGAGGATCATATAGTTTAGTTTTGGACTCATGCACATCTGGAACAAATCAATGATCAGCAAGTAGTGATATATACTATGCATAATCAGCAGATCATTATCTCTGAGGAAGATTTTAGGAGAGTACTTCAATTGGGAGAAGAGGATGCAAATTCAATGAGAACTATGTTCTACATGTTTTTAGGCAAATAGGCTATACTGGTACCATTGATAGAAAACAAATTAAGAAATCATACATGTGTGCACAATTCAGATTCTTAATACACACATATCAAAAGACAATGACCAACAAGAAGACTGGCTGGGATGCCACTTCTTTGAGAAGCTCTTCTGCAATAGCTAGTATCATTGCTAGAAGACCATTCAACTTTGCAGCTCAAATCCTTAATGGAATGATTTACAACTTGAGTGAAGTAAGGAACCAGTTTCAGATGTTCTTCAAATTTCTTTAGATGATCATTAATGATCTTCTGCCTAACATACCAAGAGAAGGAGCTGTATTTCATCCTGTTCATTTTAATGAACATGTGTTCAATAGAATCAAGTCAAGCCTCTATCAAGGAGATGAGTTTCCTATTCCACCTCATATGATAGACCATGACCTTCCTGTTCCTGATGTATTTTTAAGGATACCAGGTCATGGTGACCCTCACATGCTCTTCCAAAATATGATTCACCAAGATCCAATCATACAGCATGCTCCTATCATTCAAGAAGAAGCAGCTGCACCCTTATAAGAGCAAATAATTCAAGAAGAACAAGTTACACCCATCCCAGAGCCATTCAATAAACAAGAAGAAGCACAAGAACATGAGCAGATTCAGTTTGAGCATCATTTTCCATCACCACCTCAAAGCCCAACTTTCACTGATCAACAAACATTGTCATCTTTATTGAGAGATATTCATGCTTCATTAGAAGAACAAGCAATTGAGGAAGAAGAGGTTGGCACTTCCTTAGTAAAGAACATGTACAAGAACACCAAATCACTGCAGATCCTGTTGAAAGTGTTGAACAAGGCAGTGAAATTCCAACTAAAGAAGAAATAGAGTACTCAAAAGTGTTTATATTTACTGAGTACAATAAGCTCATAGAAAAGTCAAGCAACAGAGCTAAGAGATTAAAAGAAAAGCTAAAGAGAAAAGACAAGGAAATAGAAAAGCTTGAAGCAGATCAAATAGCCCAAAAGGTGATTGTTCAACAACAACTCAAACAATCAAATGAAGAGGTAAAGATGAAAGAACATCACCTCAGTAGTGCAAGGCTAGATATTGCTTACTTAACTAAGCAATCTGATTCAAAAGATGCTGAAATTGATGAATTGAAAAGGATTATTGCAGATCAGAATGAAGAGATCAAAAGGCTAAACAGAGAGTTGGAAGATGTGGATCAACATAGAATGAATGAGGAAGAACATTCATATGATCATGAACATGAGTTGAATAAAGAGTTCATTGATCAATCAATATCCAATATTGGAGAAACAAGCTCTAATGATCAACAAACAGAACAAGCCCTTGTCATTGCAGAAGAATCATATTCCCTGGATCAATTATTCAATGAATCCAATCCCTTTGAAAACATCCATTACTCTCCAATTTTAAGGCAACACTTCCACTCTCCTGGCCCACATACAGCAGAAACAAGCATTGTGCCATTCAATCCATTAACAAACAAATAAATGGAACTAATCAAATAGCTTACTGAGTCAGTAAATGAGCAAACAGAATCACCCAACAAGCAAGCATCATCATCTCAACCTCAAATGAAAACCTATGAAAGAAAGACGAAAAGGTTGTACTTAGCATCCTTAGTGAAGAAAAAACAGACAGTTGAAGTGGTTGATGAACCTCAATCTCCTCCTTAAAAGTTGCTAAAAGTCAAACCAGAACAACTGGAGGATGAACCACAACCAACAAGCTCGAAGGGTGCTCTTGAAGAGGGTGAAATTGATCAAACACTTGAGCAACAGCCTATTATTATCTTAACTGATTCTGATGAAGAAGTAGAAGGAGATGACAATGAGATCATTCAAAACATACAAAAACTCTTCCCAAATGATCCTGAAACATTGATGGGAATTGAGTTAGTCACCAGAGGATTTCCTTATGACTCATTTATGCAGCTTAACCTCTCTGAGGTTAAAGACTTGCTCAAAGACTTTCAAGAAGTCATGAAGAATGAAACAGAGCAAACATACAGAAGGTATAAGGAAATTAAGGATCAAGAAGAGTTACAAAAGAATCTACCTAAGGATCCTCAGATAGAGAAAATGACCTACTCCTAGGTTAAAAGCTGATTGAGTCACATAAGAGTACCATACAGGTCAAATGTTGGAAGATCTCTATCTTAAATGAAAGAAATGGCTAGAGAGATCTACAAGAACTTGCTTGCCAATGCATTAAAACCACAAGTTTTCAGGCCTCATCCTGCATCTTCTCTATCAACTTATCATCAAGCTCCACCTGAGCTTCACCCAATCGAGGAACCTAGACAATTCATGCCTCATAGGCTATGGCCAGGAGGAAATGAGGCCAGAGAAATGATAAATGAGAAAACAAACTTTGTCAAGCTATATGACCAAATTACTCTCACTGATGATGCCAATGAAAGAAAAATTATGGCATGGAAGTATGATGAAACATGGGATGTTGTGCTGATTAAAAGAGTATCTGGACTTGTTCAATACTTAACATACATATCCTAGCTTGGATCACTAACATATGAAGACAGATTAGACCTGATGCAACTGAGGATGGTTAATCATACAAATAATCCCAGGGGAGTAGATTTCTTTCATATATTAAGATCATACATGAACAAACATCATCATCAAATGAAACAAAAGGCAGACAAAGAAGATAAGCTTCACATTGCTAAGCTAAGAAAAGAACAACAAGAAGCTAGCAAGAGGAAACAGACAAGTGAAGAGCCACCCTCTGAGATTGATACAGAATTGTTAGAAAGGATTGGTTATCCTATGAGACTGTCTGATTTAAAGCTAATTATGAAGAAAATTGATGGTAACCAGTACGATTACCCAATTTCAAAATGGTATTATGATGAAACCCATTTTAAGATTGTACTTGAGAGAAAACTTGAGGGAAAAGAAGCACAAGACATAAGGTTGTTTGATCCTATGAAAATCAAACTCCTTCATCTATCATATGTTTCATTTTTGAAAACAAAGACATTCCCAGCAATAGAAGATGTGCTATGTAAGGAAGATTGTTGCTACTTCATACACATGTTAAGAATTTTAGGGATTGTGTACGTGTATGTTGCACTCAAACAGACGTTAGAAACCAAACAACAAC
Source organism: Flaveria sonorensis (assembly GCA_025506505.1). Lineage (NCBI taxonomy): Eukaryota > Viridiplantae > Streptophyta > Magnoliopsida > Asterales > Asteraceae > Flaveria > Flaveria sonorensis. Next base: position 27,362,417 of record CM046423.1, on the reverse strand, counting down.
CACTAACACACATTAAAGGCATAACAGGCATGAAAATATTAGAAAACAACAATCTTGAGATCCTGAAGGGCAATCATGTTATGACTACACTAGTTAGCAACATTGATGTGTAGAGCCTAGATCAATCCACATGGAACAGCTGGTTCATCTCACTATTAAAAGCAAATATGATGATTAGAAGAGTGCAGTGAACTATTTTGTTAAGCATATTATGAACTGCAGAAATGCATTGAGGATCACACCCTTATCAGATCAAGTTAAAGAAGCTGAAAAAGATCAAGCAACTGAAAAGGATGTAGAAGAATCCTTGAAGGCAACTGCAGAGGTGCAGAAGAGTGTAGAAGAAGCTGGCCCTTCTCATCCTTAAAGGTTCCTAACATACAAACAGACAAAAAAAGAAAACAATCATGTATAACCTTTCAAACAAACATAACATTCAAGCATCTATAACAGACAACAAACACATCAAAACATCAATCATACATTTAAATCATATATATAATAATCACACATAACAAACAATCAGACAAATAACAAATCACACCAGCAAACATAAAAATCAAACATTCAAATCAATCAAATTACACAAGTGTAATCAATGGATCATACAAGCAAACATTCATTTAATCAAACAAACAAGTAACCATTCAATCAGACATGAAATCAATCTATCATACAATCATACATGAGTAATCAGTAAAACATACATGTAAACATACAATCAATCATACATGTAATCAGACAAACAATCCATCATTCAATCATGCAAAAATAAATAAACAGACAAACATTTAATCATACAATCATACAAGTCAAATAATCAATCATGAATAACATTCAAACATGCAATCATCAATAGAAGAGATGGCAACATTATTAACAAGCACCAACACACACATACATTGTTTTTAACAAACAAAACATTAACAAGCAAACATTAAAAAGATGGTAACATCATCCTTAGGGGGAGTATTGTTAGACTCAACAAGTGCTTTAATGGAAAAATGCTTAAAAGGATAATGCTTGCCATAAACAAACATAATGTGTTCTAACATTCAAACAATCATTAACTAACACATTAGCATCATCAACAATCATAACATTCACTAATCAGTGTTTAAGTTTCTTTTTCAGTATTGTAGATAAAAGAAATTTTGACCAAGTGTCACCAGCAGATGAAGAACTTCCCTCAGTGGATGTACAAGTGGATGTAGCGGATGAAGATCAAGTCCAAGTGCTCGCAGCGGATGAAGACATCCCACAGCGGATGAGTAACATACAACGGATGCCTGTCCATAGCGGATGAACATCCCATAGCGCACAACAAACAATACAAACACTTTACAGTGGACAGCATCCAATGTACAACAGATAAGTGATCTGACTTCTATAGCGGACATCTTAACATCCACAGCGGATAGCTAATCATCCACAGTGGATAGCTTATAGACTTAGGATTTTTATGTAATTTTCGTTTACATAAGAGTAGTTTAGTGATTGTATATAGCTCTGTGTGTAGGCTATAAATAGCATACTACCCTAATCCTTTGTAAGCTTTTAAACATTCAATACAATCAAGCAGTTATTATCATCCAAGCACTAGCAATCATACAATCACACACAAACATACACACACTAATATCATAGCATCTATCATGGGTTTCCATACCATGATTGATGTTTCTTGAATACAAAATATAACAATCTGTTGTTATATCTTGTTTGAGAGATTAGAAAAGGTCCTTGGGGAAATCAACCTGTGTATGTTCTTACTGTTCAAATAAGTTCATATTCAGCCTTCATCTGTTGATTTCATCATCCATGATGAATGCTGCTTGCTGATTATGGGGTTTAGGGTTGGCCATTTATGAAGCTTTTGGAAGAGAGATTGGAAGAAGAATAAGGGTTTGTGGAATAGACTAGGGCTTGAAAGATTCAAATGAAGAAGAAGAGAGAGTGATACTCGATGGAAAGGCTATTTATATGCTTCGATGTGAGACGAAGTTATTTCAAAAGATAAAGTTTGAAATCTGGATGTCGGTCCCACATCTAAAAAAGTGCCTAAAAAGGTACTTATCTTGGAATTTTAAAATATTCTAAAGGTAATTTGTCATCAGAAGCTTAAAGAAAGCTTTTGAAGCGTAATTTGACTTCGGAAGATATTCCTCATTTTGGGAAGAATTGCTTTGGAAGAAAATGTACTTAAAGTAATTTTGCTTTCGAGGCTGATTTGGTTTCGAAAGATATTAAGTTTCAGAAGTTATATTCAAGGAGTAAATAAAACTTCAGAGACTTAGTTGCTTTTAGATGAAAATCGTCCTTCAAAACATATACGTACTTAAAAGCAAACTTAAGCTTTGAAAGATATATTAAAATTTCTTCCGAAGTTAAATACCTTAGTAAGTAGTTGTTAATTTTTGAAGACATAATTTTCTTTTGAAGTCAATTAAATTTCTTCTGAGAGAAAATCTATCCATAATTCTTAAAATTTTAAGGAATATTTACATAGAAAGATTTCTTCCAAGATAAACAGGGCTTATATGAGTGATAATTTAGACAATAGTAAAGACACACACCTTTTGAAAAACAATTTTGAAATTAATTTAAAAAAATCTACTCAAAGTTAATCATCTCAATAGCTGATACAAGATATTTAAATATCTGTTCATCAAATGCTTTTGTGAAGAGATCAGCATATTGATCATTTGTGTTAACTTTCACTAGTTTAATCAATCATTTTTCAAAATTATCTCTGATCAAATGATACGTGATATTAATGTGCTTTGTCTTTGAGTGTTGTACTGGATTCTTTATGATTGAGATAGCATTATTGTTGTCTATGTGGATAGGCGTCTTCTGGAAGTTGAATCCATAACCTAGCATTTGATTCTGAATCCAAAGCACTTGAGCACAAAAACTTGCAATGGCAATGTAATCAGCTTTAGTAGTTGATCCAGATACACAGGATTGCTTCTTGCATTGCCATGAGACTATCCTTCCACCAAGTAACTAACATCCCTCAAATGTAGACTTGCAAGTAATATTGCAGCCACCATAGTTACTATATGTATATGCATATAGATTGAAGTTAGAATTCTTTGGATAACAGAGTCCTAGTTTGGGAGCTCCTTTAAGGTATCTAATAATGCTCTTGATAGAAACTAGGTGTGATATCTTGGGGTTGGCTTGATATCTTGCACAAATGCATGTAGTAAACATGATATCAGGTCTGTTGGCTGTTAGGTGCATAAGAGACCCAATCATAATCCACATAGTCCCCCTCAAGATCAGGTCCTAGGTAGTGGTTTCTAGCAATGAGAGTCTTAGAAACCTTACAACCAGTTAGATGAAATGTGGTTAGTATGTTCTGTACATACTTTAACTGGTTTATGAAGATGCATTTGTTAACTTGCTTCATTTGAATTCCTAGAAAGAAATTGAGTTCCCCCATGGCACTCATTTCAAACCTATTCTTCATCAACTTCTCAAACTATTTGCAGAGCCTTTCATTAGTTGACCCAAGATAATGTCATCAACAAAGACTTGAACCAGCATCTGGTCATTCCCTGTTCTTTTGATGAAAAGTGTACTATTAATAGTACCTTGTAAGGATTACACTTAGATGCTGATGCAACCAAAGAGCTCTCTGCATGCACATATGAAGTACAAGGAAGTTACTTCAGAAGATTTAATATAACTCAGTGAATTATGCTAAGTATCAAATCTTCCGAAGCCAAAAGACCATTCTTCCAAAGCCAAAGATGAAGTTTTTTGAAGCTACAAAGACAAAGTCTTCTGAAGCCAAGACTGATTTCTTCCAAAGATAGAGAAGGCATGTCTTCTCTGACATGCTTTTGACAAAAGCTGAAACACCTTTTCGCTGCCATCTCTAAAGACTTACCAACTTGCATGAGTTGGTGAAATGTCCATGTTGTTGTCAGTTTTAGATTAAGGTGTTGAGTCTATAACTTTCCAACTATGTACTTTTATCCTTTTTATAATAGATAAGGATATGAGCTATGGCATGTCATAGTCACTAGTCAAAATGCAATCTACCTTTTGACTCTACATTGATCTTGTTGTCTAGATTAGTGTTTCCAGTTGGCCTTCAAAGTATGGCCGGCTGTAGGATGTAGTATAAAGTATCTCAAGTACTTGTATTTTCCATGTAAGCTTTGTAACACTTGTAAGAACTTGAGAGCAATATACATCATTCTTGAAAACAATATTTGTGTGTTCTTGTTCTAGTTTCTGTTCTATACTTATGTTCTTTGCTTCATCATAAATCGGTTCCTTATTTGATCTGCTAAGTGTTATAACTCTCGTAACATTGTGAAACTATTGCATTGACCCCCTTCACTGGTCCTACAATTGGTATCAGAGTTTTTTAGGCTCTTGATTGTATGATCTCACCATCTTAGATCTCTTTAGTTTCATAAAAAACTTATCAGCTCAAATGGTAGCTCTCTCAAAGGCAGATATGAAACCGATACCATGACAAAGTCTCCACTGATAATTCCTGATGACTTTGATACTTGGGCCAACGTATTTTAGGGTTCATCAAGTCTCAAGATAGAAAAATATGGAGATATGTTTTTGAAGAACCTCACATCCCAAGTACGTTTTCAGCCACTACTGGAGGTGGGATGATTCCAAAGGAAATAGCTGACTATTCTAAGGAAGATTGGCAGAAAATTAATGTAGATCAGAAAGCCATGACCGCTCTCTAAACTGCTCTTCCAAACTCTATATACAGAGGATTTAAGAAGTGCAAGACTGCTAAGCAGCTCTGTGATGCACTGAAGCTTATGTATGAGGGATCTGAGGAAGCCAAAGAAAACAAGAAAGACCTCATAAAGCAACAGTTTGAGAACTTTGCCTATAAGTCAGGTGAAACTATGACTCAACAATACTTTAGGTATGTTGAGATTGTAGATATTGTCATGGATGTTGGAGCAAAACTTGAGAATAGGGACATAATAAGAAGTTCACATTCTCTCTTCCCAGACAATGCACTCACTACTATGTGGCCATTAAGAGAACTGAAAATCACTCCACCCTTACTCTCACAGAGTTGTATGGTATCCTTAGTGGCTACCAGATTGAGATGAATATGCAAAATCCATCAAGCAGCTCTTCCAACAATCAACAGAGTTCAGCCTTTCATGTGGTTGAAAGGGATAGTAGAGAACCACAACATCATCTTATCTGCTACCCTGACAACTCACAAAAGTGTCCTTTCATCACCTTACTTAAGACACCAAGGGAGAGCTACATCCAAGGAAGCCCATTCTAAGACACAAGCTCTGCTCAAGCCTTTGTGTCTGCAGATGAAAGTTGTGACAACTTTCTCTTCACTCTTGAAGACTTGGATTGTATCCATTCAGATGACCTTGAGTATATATGGATAGTCCAGAAAATATCTTTTCTCACTCACAGAGCCAAGATGTTCTACAAGGGATCCGGAAGAAGTTTTCCCAGCAATGTATCCAGTGGAAAGTTTGGACTGGATAAAAGTAAAGTGAAGTGTTATAACTATAACCAAATGGGGCACTTTGCTAAGGAGTGCATGGCACCAAGAGCTAATGGTGGCCAAGCACAATCCAGGCCAAACTACAATGAGGCTACTCCCAGATCTGAGAAGCTAAACCAACCAAAACAACAAGTTATTGTTGCTATTGAAGAAGAAGGCTTTGACTAGAGCTTCCAAGTAGAAGATGTTTCTCCTAACCTGTCACACCCTCAAAATCCACGTGTAGGGTTTTACGACGAGGCGAGTGAACAAACGAGGATCTCAGTCATTAGTTATTCAGAACGACACTATATGCAACCTTTAAAACAAATTAGAGTTTAAAACTTTAAAATATTTGCGGAAGCGTTTTGTAAATAACCCAAACACAAGGTACTAAATGTAAACTGCGCAAAACACGCGCCGAAACCAAAATACGTAAGTAAATGCAAGATTAAAAGTAAAAGTGTTAACAAGGCATGCTTGGCACGTGCGTGCTCCTATGGGCAGCTGCTAGAAACGACCTGAGAAAAGCATACTAAAAGTGTTAACACGAAGGTTGGTGAGTTCAAGAGTTTGTAATCAATCATAAGCAGTTGTGTTGGTAAAACATAAACAAGTGAATTGAGATAGATAGCTAGTCCAATTTCATTAGTAAAGAGCAATAGTGATTTCACGATTGAAGCTGGCTATGTTTGTTTGTTTGTCTCCCGCCACGACATACCAGGTCGTGACGCTGTTAGTAGTTTAGGACAATATTGCACCCGTTGACTTCCGGTCACTCGGGTGGGGTTTGTCAGACCCAGTAGTACTACCTAAAATTTCCCGCTAGATTCCTTAATTAATGATCCGAAAGTGTGAGGACTTTCTATGGTATAACCCACTATGTCTTACCAAACACATGTTATATCAGTAAATTGTTTTAAAACCAAGTATGCTTTCTCCCTCAAAAAGAGAAGTAAGTAAAAGTGGGGCATGAACTCACCTGATGCACAAACGAATGATTGTAAAAGCTAATGATGAGTGGAAAGACAACCCTTAAAAGGTTACCTAAAACACACAAGTACATAAGTACGTGTACATAGAACACTTAAGAACCCTAAGTGCACAATAACCACATTGACCCAAGGTTTTGGAAAACAAGAATCATTTGACCAAGTTGACCCGTTTCACCCGTTGGTGACATGTCAAGTTAAGTTCTTGTTTGATCAAGTATAGCAATCCATCATACATGGTTATCATACAAGTTATTCACGTATGCCACATTACAAACCCTTAAGTGCTATAAAGCTCATCATACACCATCCATTATCATGTATATTCCATAAGAGCCTAAATTTCAAAAGTTGTGCATCAAGTATTCATACACTACCACCTTAGACATCATCAACAAACATTCTAGATGATCCTAACATCATAAACATGCTCAATTAACAATATCCAATGATCTATATAAATAAAGTTTCCCTTTTGGGAAAGTAACACCCAAAACCTATAACACCTCGAATTTTCATTTAAAAGAATAGGAATGGAAAGTAAATAGAAAGAAAGGAAAACAAGCTCAAAGAGGAGGGGCCAAAGTGTAAAAAGGATAAAACTTTAATATTTTATTATATAAATGGGTATGGCCGCCCATTTTGGGTTCTTCAACCTGTTTCTCGGCTGAAAAAGGAAGAAGAAGAAGAAGCTTTTGGTTTTAGAGAGAGAAAGAGGAAGAAGAAGCTTCAAAGGTGAGTTTTTCTTGTATATGAGCTCGGTTTCAGCTGGGTTTTGAGTTCTAACCTGAAGTTCTTGGTGTTTGGTGCATGTTTTTGGAGTATTAGTGTTGAAACCATGGAGGAGCTTCAGATCCGAAGTCAAGTGCTCAAGGCTGTTCAAGGTGAGTTTTTAGAACCCCTCTTTTACAGATTTTTAAAGTTTTGGGGCTGTTATGCATACTAAGCAAACATTATTTTTAAAAGGAACTGAATGTTTATGCTTGTTGTTATTTGAATGGTGTTCTGTGGTTTTAGCTTTGATGTTGTTATAGAGGTTAGAATTGTTGTTAGCATGTTTTAAGGGCCTTAGAATGTTAGGTCCGTGTTTGGGTAGTGTTAGAATGATTTATCGGGTGTTTTGGGTAGTTAGAAATATGTTCAGAATGTTCCAGATGCCTAACTGATATGTGGCTAAATGTCCTGATGCGCCCAGGGTCATGCGCCAAAACAGTGGACATGCGCCTGAACGGTGGTTCATGCGCCCAGAATGTTGCTTAGATGACTAAGTGTTGCTCATGAGCCCAAGTGACCTCATGCACCCAAGGTCATGTGCCCAAATAGTGGACATGCGCCTGAACAGTGGTTCATATGCCCAGAATAAGTGTTGATGAGCCTAAGTATTGGTCATGCGCCCAAATAGTGCCCATTCGCCCAGAGTTGCCCATGCGCCCAAGTCTTGAACATAGTGGTAATGCGCCTAGGCAGTGCTCATGCTCCTGCATAGTTGTAATGCGCCCAGACTATTTTATACTTAGAATTTTATTGCTAATGCACCTAGAATGTTTTAATGTGCCTTGTTTTAGACTTAGGGATTTCTAAGGGCTTTAAGAGGTGGTTGTTTGAGATAGGTTCCGTTGTGGTGTGTTGGCTTATGCTTGATGTATGTATGATGTTGTGATGTGGTTGTGTGTGTGTGTGTGATGTGTTATCTTTCTTCGTTAAATGGTTTTCAAAACGTATGTATTATGTTATAATGTACGTTGTGTATTATGTTGTGACTTTACGTGGTATGATGTATTAATGTGCATACACTAAGTATTATGTAACGAAGTGGAAGATAACTTTAATGAAAGTGGAACATAAAGAACAAAAGAAAGTCTGGCAAGCAAATTCACATGAGGTCCATAACCACTAGGTTGTTAGCTCAACTGTGTGTGGTTTAGCTAACCCGTTGGATTCACACGGAGAGCCTATCCTTGAGATAGACTCAAAGGGAGTTCAATCAGTGAGATTGGCTCGAAGGGAGTGCAATCATTTAGATTGGCTCGAAGGGCGTTCAATCCTTGAGATTGACTCGAAGGGATTTCAATCCTTGAGATTGACTCGAAGGGGATCCTTGTCGCGTACCCTGGTACTGTCTTCGTTAGGAGACGGGGGTATTGCATGTGACAGGATCCATATGAAGGTATACGATAATAATTAATGAAAGAAGGAATGAATGAACGATGATGAAGATAATAATAAATATTACCAATGAGTACGTATGATGTGTGATCGTGTACGATTGCGAAGGTTATGTTTTAACGAAAGTAAAGTATTTTATTTATAAAACTAGAACTCACTCAGCGTCGCTGACTTTTTATAGGCATGATAGTTGGCAGGTATTTTGTTGATGCTGAGTAGTTGCAGGCATGGATGCATATGCTACTGGGAACGTTTTGTGACTGGCATCCACATTTTGATATGATGTTGTAATCTGATATGTTTTTAATTATTAATGAAAAATTTTAAATTCCGCTGCAAAAGTAATGTCTGTTTTAAATAAATTATGCGATGACGGTCCAGCTGTAAGCGTCCCGGGAACGGGGCCTTACAAAACAAAATCTAACATCCAATTCATTCAAAAATTCTTCAACTTTATACCTAATCAAGTTCATAACAATCATCTAAACATGATAAACATCATCAATTCATCATAATTCATCAATCTTATGCATAAAAGTTACTATTAATAGTAAGGTATGAACAACCACTCAATTTCAATCATAGATTCATCAATATTATACCTAATCTAGTTCATCGCATTCATAGTCATCCATTTAACATCAACAATTCATCAAAACATAAATTCTCATGAAGAAAAGTTTCCACGTTTGGCAATGTATGAACTAGATGACAAAAACCATGGATTTCTTGCATAATCTACATAGATTAACATTCATACAACATAACTAAGATCATATCATCATCAAATCATCATCAATTTTGACTTCTTCATGATTTGCGAACTAGGGTTAGGCCATAATCAAACAACCCATTAAAAACTAATCAAAATCTAACCTTTAATCGTGTAATGATCAAGAATTGATGCTTGCTACACATTGGAATGCTTGAAACTAGATCAAAATCGATGCTTGATTGTTGTTCTTGCTCAAAATCAAATTGTGTATGTGTGTGGGGAGGTCGCGGCCTAATATGGGTGTGGGAGGGGGATTAGGGTTTAGTTTTTGTTAAGTTTTAATTTTGTGGTAATTACAAAATAAACCTCCCTTGTTTAACTTTTGTAAAAACTAGTCTTTTCCACTTTTTAGTTTGTTTTTAACAACAAAACACAAGCATTACTAATCCACACTAATAATTATATACAATTTCCACTAGCTACAAAACACATGAAATAACTATAACACGTTGTCACGTTACAAGGTAAAATTCGCAAATAATATTCAAAATTCATAAATCACATAACTACAAATTAATAATCAACATTATTAATCAAGTTATTATCAGATAATCATTGTTAATTATTATTAAGTCACCAACGTTCAACGACAACTAGTGTGTGCTCACGACACGTGTATGCAAGATCTAACGGAACTAACGGAGTTTTGGTAACGGAAAATTACCGGATGTCACATAACCAAGCACTGATGGATGACCATGAAGAAGTCAAGGTATTAGAACATCTTTGTACTCCTAAATGCATTGCTAAAGTAAATATGTATAGGTCCTATAACCTGGAAGTGAGATCTGATCTTGAGTCCTTGAACATTTTAAAAGCTTATTTTAGAAGATCTAAAAACGATTATAAACTTAAAATAGAAGATTTAGAGAAAACAATTTCAACTCTTAAGCATGAGCACACAAATTACAAGACTCAAATTAAAGATCTCATTACCAAGTTAACTGAATGCTAGGTTGAGCTTGTCATCAGCAAAAGCCAAGGCAGAAAAATGTGTTCTTGAAGATGAAACCTTTAAGGACATCATATCTTCATCCTTGCATGCAAAGATATTTCATTAGAACAGGCAAGGATTGGGTTCAAGTAAGATAGCTCCTCCATACACATTATTATCTATAAGACCTCCAAGGTGTGGAACTTGTCAAGATGAGCTGCCCCTGATAGACCCCATCCAAGAAGAGGATGAAGATGAAGAGGAGATAGTGAAGGATGGATCTAAAGTGAGTGAAGAAGATCATCCTAATAAGGTTTACTATTCTCCAGGAGGAAAGAAAGAAGCAACAATGACCGAGTCGTCTATGAAGAACTTGATAAGGGCAGCCAAAAGAAAATCGAAGAAATCCCAAGAGATCAAGACCACCTTCAACTCCAAGCAAAAGCATGTTTTATCACTATCGGATTTGAAGTGGTAAAAACTGAAGACTCAACCATGGACTCTAGTACCAAGAGTCCTAGTTCATGTCTAAATCATCTTGGTTAAGAGAAGAAGGCTAATCAAATGTGCACCACTGCTGCACAGCCTGAACCATCCATTTCCAAGAGCTAGCCTCACCCTAAGAAGCCTGTTGCATCATTTGTGAAGATGAAGAAGGAAGTGGAAAGAGATCAAGCTCAGCCTCCTACTCAGAAGTAGAGTCTCAGAAGTATGCAAGCTGAATGTATCATGTGTGGTAGTACTTCTCACTTTGCTAAGGATTGCATCTACAATCCCAAAGGCACTATCCACATGACCAAGAAGAACACTTCTGAGAAGAAGAAGAAGAAGAAGATAGCTTTGGAAGGAAAATCTCTTCCTTTCGGAAGCTCAGAGGTGAAGAAGAAGATAAGTGAAAACTTAGTTTCGGAAGAAAAGTTGGTCTCGAAAGAAAGGAATGCTTCCGAAGTACTAAAGTCTACTGCAGTGGATGCAAAAACTTCCTAAGGTCCAGTCTTCAAAACTTTCAAAGTCATCAAAACTTCCGAAGTATTAAAGGCCAAGTCTAGTCTTCCAAAGATGGTGTGGAAGATGAAGGAAGGCTATGTGATTGAAAGTTCTTCATCAACAACAGCAAATGATCCTTAGAGCTTACATATAGGATCAATTACGATTGAATTATCTTCAGTTCACTTTGACAAGCCCATGACCAACAAGACTTGGGTTTCCAAATGTAACTAACCATCTCTTTCTATGTAGGAACAACTAAAGAGCAAAGGAAATGTATGGATCATTGATAGTGGTTGTTCCAGGCATATGGCAGGTAATGGCTTTTTGCTTTAGAACTTTGAAAGAATTGATGGAGGGCCAGTTGCTTTTGGAAGAGAATCAGATGGTTACATAACTGGAAGGGGCATAGTCACAAGTGATAAGCTCAGCGATGAAAAGGTAAACTATGTTAAGGAGCTTGGGTACAATCTCTTGAGTGTATCCCAATTTTGTGACCAGAGACATAACAATGCTCTTTACTAAGCATAAGTGCATTGTTCTCAAGCTTGGGGTGGTCATTCCTTAAGAGCATATCCAGCTTAGAGCCCCCAAGAAAAGGAACATGTACAAGATGGATTTGCTGGAAACATCCCCATAAGGAGATGTTTCTTGCTTTCTATCAAAGCAAATAGTGATGAGTCTTTTCTCTAACATAAAAGAATGTGCCATGTAAACTTTAAAAACATGACCAAATTAATTAAGAATGATTTAGTAACTGGAATAACTAAGAAAGAGTTTACAAGGGATGACCATTGTGTTGCATGCCTGAAAGGGAAGCAACACAAAGTGTCTTACAAGCCATAGGAAAGGAACTCCATCACTACTCCCCTACACTTATTACATATGGATCTCTTTGGCCCCACCAATGTAATAATTCTAGGAAGGACCTCATATTGTTTCGTGATCATAGATGACTTCACAAGATATACTTGGGTCTTCTTCCTTAGAACTAAGGATGAGACCCCTGAGATCTTGAAGAACTTCATTCTGAAAATTGAGAATCAATGTAATCAAAAGGTCAAAATCATAAGATGTGAACAAGGAACTGAATTCAAGAACCAAATCCTGGATGCATTTTGTGATGAGAAATGTATTACAAGACAATACAGTGCTCCCAGGACTTCTCAGCAAAATGGTGTTGCTGAGAGCAGAAATAGGACACTTATTGAAGCTGCAAGAATCATGTTATCTGACTCTAAAATTCCCATCACCTTCTGGGTAGAGGCAGTCAACACTGCCTGCTATATAAAGTAGAGAGTTTTGGTAGTCAAGACTCATGGTAAGACCCCTAATGAGCTGTGGCATAAAAGAAGACCTTTTATTGGTTTCCTCAAATCATTTGGATGTCCTTGCACCATCTTGAATACCAAAGATCAGATGGCCAAATTTGCTGAGAAATTAGATGACGGACACTTTATTGGATACTTTTTCCAAGCTAAGGCTTATAGAGTATACAATCTCAGAACTATAGTAGTTGACTAGTCAGCCAATGTGACCTTCAATGAGCACACACCCAGTGTGAAAGGTTCTGGTCCAGATTGGTTGTTTAATCTTGATTTAGTTACCAACTGTATTAATAAATCTTGTGAAGATGTTTCAAGATCTACAGGTAGCTTATCAACAGGAGATTCTGATCCAAGATTAGAGCTGAGAAGACCAAGTCAGAGAACTACTTGAGCTCCAGTGGTAACAAACCCTGTAGTTGGAAATCCTGTCAGCACAACAATGACAAACTTTTCAGCTAATACATCTGAGGTGCCTACACATTCCAGCATAGAGGCACATAACTCAAATGAAGGAGTTTCTAATATAGGAGGAGATTGAGGTTGTGATAGTGATCAAGAATTTTTTGATGCTGATAACCACTCCATAGAAGACAACATTAATGATGTCACACACTCATTGGATCAAGTTTCCCTTGACAAGTGTGCTGATGTGGTGGTGATACTCAATCACCAGATCTAAATTTCACAAATTTAGATCTCAACTTGCTATGATTCCTCAATTGAGAATCCACAAGTCACATCCCACCACAAGCATCATTGGAGATGTTGAGACAGGGGTGAGAACAAGAGGACAAACCCATGAAAAAATGTTTGTCTTCATTCTTGTTTCTTATACTATATTGAGCCTAAGAAGATTCATGAGGCTCTAAAGGATGGAAGTTAGGTTGAAGCAATACAGGAGGAGCTGCTTTAATTTAAAAGGTAAAAGTTTTGGAATCTATGTCATTTTCCTCAAGGGAAGAACACAATATGTACCAAGGGCTTTTCAGGAATAAGAAAGATGATAAAGGACTTGTCATCAAGAATAAGGCAAGACTAGTTGTTCAATGATACACACTAAAAGAGGGGATTGACTACATAGATGTTTTTACTCCTGTAGCAAGACTTGAAGCTGTTAGAGTATTCCTTGCTTTTGTTGCATCCAAGGATATCAAGATCTACCAACTTGATGTCAATTATGCCTTCTTATATGGGGTGATTGATGAGGAGGTGTATGTCAAACAACCACCTGGCTTTTCTAACAAAGCTCTCTATGGGCTGCATCAAGCTCCAAGAAAATGGTATGATACACTATCACAGTACCTTGTTCAGCATGGCTACAAGAGTGGTTCTATTGATGGAACACTATTCATTAAAGGAACAGGAAATGACTTGATGCTGGTTCAAGTTTATGTAGATGACATCATCTTTGGGTCAACTAATCCAAAGCTCTATAAAGACTTTGAGAAGCTGATGAAGAATAGATTTGAAATGAGTGCCATGGTAGAACTCAATTTCTTTCTAGGAATTCAAATGAAGCAGGTTGACAATGGCATCTTCATAAATCAGTTAAAGTATGTGCAAGACATACTTACCAGATTTCATCTGACTGAGTGCAAGGTTGCTAAGACACCCATAGAAAGAAACCACTCCCTAGGACATGATCTTGAGGGGGAGTGTGTTGATGAACATCTCTACAGGGCTATGATTGGGCCTCTTATGTACCTCACAGCCAGCAAGCCTGATATCATGTTTGCTACATGTATTTATGCAAGATATCAAGCCAACCCCAAGATTTCACACCTAGTTGCTATCAAGAAGATTCTTAGATATCTCAAAGCTGCTCCCAAACTTGGCCTTTGCTATCCAAAGAATTCTGACTTCAATCTGTATGTATATATAGTTAGTGACTATAGTGGCTGCAACATGACTACATAGTCTACATCAGGGGGATGTCAATTTCTTGGTGGAAGGATAGTCTCATGGCAATGCAAGAAATAATCCTATGTGTCTGCATCAACTGCTAAAGCTAAATACATTGCTGCTGCAAGCTGCTGTGCTCAAGTGCTTTGGATTGAGAATCAGATGTTAGACTATGGATTCAACTTCAAAAAGACTTCCATCCATATAGACAACAACAGTGTTGTCTCTATATAAAGAATCCTATGAAACACTTAAAGGCAAAGCACATCAACATCAAGTATCATTTGATTAGAGATAATTTTTAAAATGGATTGATTAAACTAGTCAAAGTTAACTCAGATGAATAATATGCTAATCTGATTATCGGTTCAAAAGGATCGAATCTGTGATGATATTGTAATGCAATGATCAATTCAAACAAAAAGTAATCAAACACATGCAATTACATCAAAAAATTCATAGATTTCATTGATAGCAAATGCACAGGATACAATGTGTAAGGGTTACAGTTCGTTCTGTTCTAACTGCTTTTCTAACTCACTGACTCACTGACTGACTCTCTTACTGAGTCAATATTAAATCAATTCTTAGAATCAATTCCCTACAAAATACATAAAATATCCTATTTATATTATCAAGAAACAAAGGAACATATATTTACAAAATAAGTCCCTATACTCTGACAAAAAACACATAAAGACAAAATGTTAATCTTCCAAGAGCTTCAACAATACTTCCCCAAAGATTTACATTCTCTTCAGTCCACATTGAACTCTTTAGTCACATCTTTAGTCTTGAACACGGGCTTCTATTTGTAGAGTTCCAACTCTCATAAAGCCTTCTTGAATGCAGACTTAAACTTCTTTCAAAGATTCTATGATCTGCTCAGCATTCAAGATCTCAGAAAGGACTGTAGCATTTTTGTTGATCTTCCACCTTCATCTGCCACATGAATAGGTGAATCAGAAACAACTTTGATAACTTCGAGTGAAGACTCCTCGGCAATCAAATTCTCTTATGATACCTATATATCACAAAGATTAACTTATAACAATCGAATGTTGAATGAATGAGTGTATCGGGTGTAGTATCAGAGGATTTGAGTGAATAAATGAATGAGAACATAAGTTTTGTATATATACAAGTGTAAATTTTTAGGAGCATGAGCACTGTGAAGGCGCATGAGACTAAATTTCACACAAGTTTTCAGACGCATGAGGATTGTGAATGCGTATGAGGTTTAGACGCATGAGCACTGTTCAGTTGCATAAGCACTGTTTAGGCGCTTGGACACTGTTCAAGCGAATGAGACTAAAACTTGGAAGTCTGGTACTATTTAGGCACATGAGCATGGATGATACGCCCAACACTTAACCAATTTTTCAGACACATGACAATTGTTTAGGCGCATGAGCATAGAATGAAACGCCCAACACTTGCACAGTTTTCTGAAATTCATCATACTCCTGATTTAGACTTATGAGTACTATTCAGGCACATGAGAATCCTTTCATGAGTCTTGACACTTGAAATTTTCACACCATCCATCTGAACACTGTTTAAGCACATTAGTACTATTCACACAAAATTTTTTTCAACATGTAGTCAATTGTTTTTAACTATCACTCAAAATTTACATTAATGACCCTCAAATTTAACATTTTTTGACATTCAAACTTTTATTTTATTTTTTTTTACCATTTTATTTTTATTTTATTTTCAAAAACAATTTCCAGTCATTTTAGTCTCTATATAACTTTTACAAAACAAAAAGTCTCATTTTGTTTGCAATAAGCTTTTCCACTGAATTTGAATTCTTTTCTAGGTAAGCATTTCTACAGCAAAGGAGAGATGAGATCTAAGGATAGAAAATGAGTGCTTTTGACAAGATACTCAACACACTTACTTTTTTAATTCTTGGATTGATTAAGATATGATTAGATATGACATGATGTAAGTCACACTTAGACTTAAAGAGTTCAACCCTCATCAAGATATGCAAGAAATCACTTTTCTTAACTTGTTAACCTGACATATACTTATAACCAGATCTCATGGTTAGATTGCACATTGGCATCTTTTGCATCAATGAGAATATCCAGGTCTGTAATAACTTACAACAAAGGATATCTCCTCACTTCAGGTCTATGATGGCTCATAACAGAGAAGTGAATAGATGCTTTAAATAATTAGAGCTCAATGGTTATTCATATCGCCACCAGGTGTGAGTTTATGACTTTACAAGCAATCAATCTGAGAAGTCAACACTACTCATTGGTACTAAAATGGACAAACATGAATGCATGATTGATTTAGTTTGATCAAAAGAATTTACTTTTTAGTATAATTGCATGAGCTTAGCTACACATCATATCTGATCACGTCAGACTTTAGTAGCGGGTGAAGTATGCTACTGATCAAAACTAATGTATCTATCATTTCTCATAAATTGCAAAGACAGATTCAGTCCTAAACAATTAAATAAGAAAAAAACTCTATTTTTGGGTTTTTGTTTTATATTTTTCTCTTTTGATTTTGCAATTTTCTATTTTTGTATTTGCTTTTTCATTTTCTATTGAACATGCACACACAATATATACAATCAGGCAGTTAACTTTGACAGTTTCTCTATATTCATGATTAAGCTAAGGGAGGGTTCTTATCATTTTTATGAATCAGACAACTGAATTAAACTCAAAACCAGTTTTTAAACATGATTAATAAGTCCAATTGACTCGACCAAATATTCAAATCGACCTTTTAAAAAGGCTTTTGTAAATAGGTCAGCCAACTGTTTTTCAGTTGTGATTTGAATTAAAATGATTAAACCTTTTTCAGAGTTATCTCTGAGAAAATGATATCGAATCTCGATATGTTTTGTTTTTGAGTGCTGGACAGGATTAGTTGTAATAAACATAGCAGCAGTGTTATCAATGTAAATAGGAGTTTTAAGAAAACTGAACCCGTAATCCATCAGTTGGTTTTGTAACCAAAGTATTTGAGAACATCCTGCTGAAGCGGCTATGTACTCAGCTTCTGCGGTTGAAACGGAGACATTTGTTTGTTTCTTATATTACCACGAGACTAATCTGGTACCTAAAAACTAACAATCATCTTTTAACTTAAAATCTTGCAGCAAGGCATGGTTGCCTATCATATGCCGACTACATCCACTATCAACATACCACGTGTTAAGAGTTCTACTTGAGTTTACCTGCATTTCAAAGAAATTTAAGTTGAGTTATCAACCCAAGCGGATATGGTCTTAGGCTTGCGGAATTATCAACAATGGTAAATTGTTTAAAATGAAGCTTTTTCAAATCAGGCTTATTGTTGACAAATTTACCAATTCTGTTCCTGACAAATTTTTGATTATCTTTGATTTGTTTAGTTCTTAAAGAATGATAACGTGTTTCAAGATCATCATCAATATAATTCAAACTATCAGAAGAAACATTTTTAGAAAAGTTTTGATTACTAAACTTCCCACCGTTCATTCTCACAGATCGTGGAATGAATTTTCTTTGATTATACTGCTTTGATTTTATAGCATAAGAATCATCATAATCAGAACTAATCCTTCGAAAAGATCTCAAGCCTAAGAAAGGTTGTTTTGTCAATCTTTGAAAACCAACACTTTGATTTCTTTGAAATTATGGATTGACATATCCATTCCTTAACTGTGGATTAACATATCCATTTCTCGGCGAGTTCTTTCGAAAGTAGCAATTCTCAGTTTTGTGAGTTATTTCATCATAATAGGTACAATATTTGTTGAAATAACAATCAGCTGTTGAATGGTTTTTCATATCACATATGTGACAATACCTGTTAAAGAAAAATTATTTAGTCTTATGATTGTACATATCACATATTTCACAGTACCTTTGTTGAGATTTAAACAACTATTGATTAACTTTAGATGTGGAAGCCACATTTGATCCTTGTTTTGATTTAGGAGTTACAAAGTTAATCTGTTTTTTTTTTTTTGAGAATTTGTTCTTTTGATATTTGGGTTTTGACTTTTGTTCATTAACACCATTCCTAGATTCTTTAGATACAAATCTTTTGTTAACAGCAAAAGACTTTAGAACTAAACCTATTTTTAGATCAGAGTTAGATTTGTTCTTTGAATTTGGTTTGATTTCTGGAATTGTGTTCATATCAAAAGTACCTGCAGACACAAATTTCACTGGTTTAAATTGATTAATCTGATTTGTTCTTTGATTTTGATTGTTTTGATTTTTGTTCTAAGAGGAGTTAGATTTAACATTTTTCCTTCTCCTTCTTTGATTTCTTGATCTTGATGATTTTTGTTTGCTTTGGGATTGAACATCTTCAGTAGAAGACTCTTTTGCATTTTCTTTATCTTTTTGTTCTTTCTGCCATTTGATAAAGTCTGGATTGTTTAATCCATAAGAAAATGAATCTTCAGATGTTACTTCATCTAGTTTTGTTTTCTCTTTATTCTTTGAGTTTTGTTTGTCATTCTTAACTTCTTAACAATGATTTCTTCAACAACATGCTCTTTGGGAACAAACATTTTCTTATTCTTTGGTCGTGGTTCGTAAGATTTAACTTTCATTGGATGACCATTTTTAATCTTTTCAGAATCTTGTTCCTCAAATATCTTAACATTTGTTTTCTCTTCATCACTTTCAGAATTCTTTTTCTTGTTTGAAAGGCTTTTAGCTTAGCTTTGTTTTCAGGTGAGTGATCATGTGTGTTAAAGTTTTCTGGCAGAGTGTTTATCATAGATTCAGGCATTGGTTCATGTGTAAAACCTAGACCTATTTTGTTTTTGTCTTTCCTCTCACTTACCAGCTATTCTTCAATTGTTTTAGAACTTTTAACTTTAGCTAGATCCACCTGAGTTGCAGCATGAGCTATTTTTTCTTCTTCTAAATTTTTTGTCATCTCCTAAAGTTGTTTTTTAACAAGTTCAAGTTCTTTTAGAGTTTTGTTCCATGAGGTTTCTAGAGATAAGATCTTTTCATCAGAGATGTTGTGATTATTTTTTAGTTTGTTGTGCATTACTTCTTTTTGTTTAAGTTTGTTACAGATCTTATATGAATATGTTCTGTAATGCTCAACTTGATCAAAACATGCTTTTGTGCACATTTTCTCTCTGACTTCGACAAAAATTTCAGGATAACTTGTAGATGAAGTCTCAGAGTCAGATGATGGATGCTCAACCTTTGGTTGTTCAGACTGTGCCATGAGTGCAATTCCTTCTGAATCCTCTTTTGGGTCAGATTTGTCACTCCAATCATAATCTTCATCATCATTTTTTGAATCACTATCAGCCTTAGGATCATTATCTTTAGACCAGTCTTCATTTTGAATATCTGCAACAAGAGATAAACTAGATGTTAGATCAGCGGTAAATTGTTCAGCATAAGCATTCCAGTCAAATCCATCTTTGATGCTAACAACAAGAGCTTTCTTTGGCTCTTCAGATGATTTTGATTCATCTTTAAGTTCAGGCATAGGAAGACTCTGATAAGGCTTTTAGAAGGTTTTCTAGGACTGCTGATGATATGTTTGACTGCTAGAACCTGCTTGACCATTTCCTCCTTGGTTTCTGGGAGCTTTACATTCCCTTGAGAAATGACCATAACTGTTGCAGTTGAAACACCTTGACTTTGATTTGTCAAAGCCAGCAGTTTTGTTAGCACTTGGCTTGTAGTTCCTGTTAACATATGAGTCTTTCTGTGTTCTGTAAGTAATCATCACCATCTGCCAATTCAAGTCCATCTCTTCCATATCATCAGGATCCATCTCTAACAAATCCTACAAAACAAGATCTAATTGGGTTAAATGACTACCTTGATAAGCTTGAAAACTTGCCATAAAAGCAGTAAAAGCAGATTTTGACCCATCATCCTGTTAAAGGATATTAATAACATCTTTAACTTTGCTAGTTTTAACAGAGTTAGAAGATGAAGTCTTAATTTGCGGTTTAGGAGTTTGAGTTTTAGGAGGTGATTGAGTTTGAGGTTGAGTTGTATAAACATGAGCACTTGTGTAAGAAGAATCTGTAAAGAAACCAGCTCCAATGAACAAATCACCCTCGTCTTCTGGTGAGTTATCATCTTTTGCTAGAAAAGCATTCTCCACTGTGTTAGCTGGAGATGCAACATATTTATACTGAGACATTGAAGCAGCTCTATCATTGTTTTTTGAGCTCTCATCAATCTCAACTGATTCAATCTTGGCAATCAAAAGATATAGATCCATAGGAAACTTTTCAGTATGCTTTAACAGAGTAACTGTCTGTTTCCATGAAGATGGAAGAGCATTGTGAAGTCTGTAATTTAGATCTTTGAGTTTAGTTTTGACACTAGCAAATGACATCTCAGTAGTTAGTTGCACAATCTATTCATCATTTGATTAATTGTTTCACCAGAAAGATGCTCAAATAACTCCAATTGCCTCTTGAGTTTCTGCTTTTTGAGATCTTGTATCTCTTTACCACCTTCATAATCAAGTCTAGTCAAGAGTTCCAATGGTAATCCCTTGCACATCAATGAGTAAGCTTTGATGTCATTCTTCACCTTTCTTAAGTCATCACCTTGCAGACCATCCTCTGGATAAGATTCTGGAGAGTCTTTTGTATAAACAAATTCTCTGTTAGGACAATCAGATGTGATTGGAATATAAGGTCCTTTCTCTGTTGACTTCTACAAGTCAGTATCAATAGATTTTAGAAGATGCTTCAACCTTAAAGACCAGTTCTTGAAATTAGCTCTATTCTTTAGCTTTGGAACCCTGTTCTCAGAATCTTCAGACTTAACCATTTTGTATTTTTGTATTTAAGAAAATGACTTCTTTTGTTGTTTTTAAGTTTTGTAATAAAACTATCAAATGAAAATATTTTTGGATTTTAGCTTTTGAAAAAAATTTCTAAGTGTTTACTGATAAGTCTGAGTGCTCAAGCGCCTAAATAGTTATCAAGCACCCAAACAGCGGTGAAGTGCTTGAATAGTTCTGAAACGCCTGACTTTGAAGTAGAAACACCTAAGGGAATGCCTTAGATGAATTTTGAAAATGTCCAACTGGTGATGCGCCTAAATAGTCTTCAAACGCCCACACAATTATGAAACGCCTAGGTTAAAAACGCCCAAACAGTTCTCAAGCTCCTAGAATTGGTTTCAACAAAGTCTTAATGTGACCACAGTCACAATGCGTCCCAACAGTGCTAAAACGCCTAAACTGAAAATGCCTACCTAGTGCTAAAATGCCCAAATAGTGGTAATGCGTCTAGACACTATCAACTTGATCAAACAACAACTACAAATCAGTTTTCTGATTGAATTAAAGTCCGAAAATGAAGAACACTGTTCAAACACAAATTCAATCAATTCCTCAGGTCTAAATGAATAAAACACCAAATTGTGATTCAAATCATGTTTCTATAGATGAAACACAACTAAAAACAAAAATTAATCAATCAAATTGCAATCAATATAGATTTCAAGTGATTCAAAGAGCTCAACAATGTTGATAAGCTCTGATCACTGAACCGAAGGCTCTGATACCAACTGATCAGTTCAAAAGGATCGAATCTGTGATGATATCGTAACGCAATGATCAATTCAAACACAAAGTAATCAAACACATGCAATTACATCAAAAATTCATAGATTTCATTGATAGCAAATGCACAGGACACAATGTGTAAGGGTTACAGTTCGTTCTGTTCTAACTGCTTTTCTAACTCACAGACTCACTGACTGACTCTCTTACTGAATCAATCCTGAATCAATTCTTAGAATCTAATCTTACAATCAAATTCCTACAAAATACATAAAATATCCTATTTATACTATCAAGAAACAAAGAAAAATATATTTACAAAATAAGTCCCTATACTATGACAAAAAACACATAAAGACAAAATGTTAATCTTCCAAGAGCTTCAACATCTGTTCACAAAA
Source organism: Flaveria sonorensis (assembly GCA_025506505.1). Lineage (NCBI taxonomy): Eukaryota > Viridiplantae > Streptophyta > Magnoliopsida > Asterales > Asteraceae > Flaveria > Flaveria sonorensis. The sequence continues at coordinate 27,339,881 of CM046423.1, read as the reverse complement.
CCTTTTGATGAGCAAAGATTTAAGTATCTTGTATCAGCTATTGGGATGATTAACTTTGAGTAGATTTTCTTAAACTAAACTCAAGATTATTTTCTCAAATATGTGTGTCTTAAGTTGTCTATATCATCACCAATATAAGCCCAATTTACTTTGGAAGAAAATTTAAAATAAATAATATTCCTTAGAATTTTGAAAAATTTAAGATATATTTTCTTTTGGAAGACATTAAGTTGACTTTGGAAGAAAGTTATGTCTTCAAAACTAATAACTGCTTACTAAGAAATTTACCTTCGGAAGAAATTTTGATATATCTTCTGAAGCTTATATATGCTTCTAAGTATTTATATGTTATTGAAGGACAATTTCCTTCAGAAAGCAATTAAGTTTCTAAAGCTTTATTCATCCTTTGAATAAATCTTCTGAAGTTTAATATCTTCCAAAACCAAATATATCACGAAAGCAAAAATACTCTAAGTATTTTTCTTCCGAAGCAAACTTTTATCAAGCTAAGGAACATCTTCCGAAGTCAAATTGGCTTCGGAAGTTTTTATCAAAACTTCCAAAGACAAATTACCTTCGGAAGATTTTAGACTTCCAAGAAAACTACCTTTTTGCGCACTTTTTCAAAGTGGGACCAACATCTGGATTTCAAAGTTTATCCTTTTACATTAACTTTGTCATAAATCCAACCATATAAATATACCTTCAACGGTTCCCCCTCTTTCTCCTTCCTCTTCATCTGCAAAAGTTCAAACCCTAAATTCACCCACAAATCGACTTTGTTCTTGCCTTTCTTCACTTCTAAGCTACTTAAAATGGTTAAACTTGATCCCCAAAACCAACCAAATTTTTCCATGCAACTACACAGGAAACACAACCAAGTTGCTCTGTTATCATCTGAGAAAGATCCAGGTTTCTCGGATGTTTACTGCTTCTTGTCTCACTCCAACTACCTCCCTTCATTTATAATAGACCCTCCTTTGTATGAAGATCAACTCCTAGAGTTCTAAAAGGCATGCCAAGAGGTCATCTTGGACGGTGAGAAGGCATTGTCTGCCATAGTGCAGGGGAAGACAATTTTCATCACTCCAGCCACCATCAACTCTCATCTGTGGCTGGATGATGAAGAAGGCGAATTATCTTTCCCCAAATCTTCTGTAAACAACTTTTTCTGGCAGATGGGCTATGAAAGGGACTACTCAGTAAGAACCTTTAAAAAGGGTAAGGTTTCATCACAATGGAAGTACCTCCTCCATGTGGTCATCCATTCTCTATCCAACAAACATGGAAGTTGGGACCAACTTCATGAGGACTTATCCTACATAGTCCATAGGATGGTTCAAGCGGTCAAGTTCAGGTACTCTTAGTTTGTTTATACAAACCTGTTTGTTAACTTGGACTCCTTGGAGTACTATAAGTCCCCTAGATATGTTCAACACATTCTTAATTGTGAATCAGGCTCACAGTTAAGGGGAACAGGTAATACTCTTAAATTGGGACAGATGAAGCTTGACATCTTCAAAACAATGAGAAAGTCAACTATTGGCTTCTCGGGGGTAGAAACAGCCCTGGTCCCAAAAATGTTAGAGCTCATTGCTCAAGGTGACAACTTGGCAGCATAAGCCAATGTTGAACCCACACCTTCTACATCTGCACCACCCACATAGCCACAAATCACCCTCACCTACTTAAGAAGATCCAAACAAACCCCTGCACAAACTACTATGGATGTGCAGGCCCCCATACACTCACCCATGCAGGAGAAAGTGGACACTAGAGCTCCCACTTCTCCTAAGAGCTGACCACTCCTATCATTTCTTTGATCAGTGTTGAGGTTCCTCATCCTCAACCTGATGAGCTCATTACCCCAGCCTTAAGCCTTCACTCTTAGTCTTAAAACTCTAGTGATCAACCTTCAGGGGATAGCTACTATCCCTGGCTGCTAGATCTCAACCAACCATCCCCAACCTAGAATTCTATGATGATGAAGATATGGGTTTTAGTGAGTATCATGAATCTCTCTTCTCCACCCCTACTCAAAGAAAGATGAGTGCTCCTGAATCACCCATATCTAGCCCACATCATCCCACCCCAACTGAGGTGGACCTCTCTGAAACTATTTAGGAAGTTCATATGGAAGAGGCTCTTATTTTTGCATGTGATTACATCATTAATACCCAACCATGGCAACCCAGCCCATTGACACTTCTCTTGAAGCTGTCATGGTGTAGGGAAAATCCAGCAGCCAAGAACTCCAAGCTAGTGATGAGAAAGAATACTTTGGTCCTATTCTCTCATTCCCCCCACCCCATGATTCTTCTATGAATATGAGGGGAGTCTGCAACTAAAGGTGCAAAAACTATCAAAAACATGCACCTATTTAGTTCAACGGTAAGTCACCTAGAATTTCAGGTTGCTACCTTACAAAGACAGGTCAGTGGCCAGCAACTTGAGATCACCGATCTCAAGAGCAAGTTAGCTAAGAGACCTATCAGGTGAACTCAACCAGGTCCACAAAAACCTGTGGATGTGGTGGACCTAACCCTTAGCTCCCCTATGCAAGAGGGTGATGCCACCAAAAAAGGGGAGAAAGTCCTACCTATAATCATAGAACCTAGGAATTCTGCCCAGAGTATGGACATAGAGGATTCACCACCCTTACTTACAGTTGTCCATACTCAGCAACCTCTTCAGGCCTATATTGACGTGGATGCCCTGATATAAAGCCTGTTTGAGGATGGTATCCCAAGGGCAATGTCTAGCCCATCCTATCCTGCTGAAAATCCAATAGTGGGATGGAGGTATGATATTGATAGGAGAGCCCTGGTAATCTCTAAGTCTCAGGGATAACAAGAAGTATTCAACTTTTACAACTTGAGATACTATGAGAGCACCTATTTAGTTGACCTGCCACTTGCCAACCCAAGTCAAAGCAGGCAAGCTGACAGGTTAGCAGATAGGATTCAAGACAAGGTGCTTGAAGAGTTCAAAAAGAGAACCAAGCTATATATATAAAGGGTAGCAGGCAAGACTATTGGTCAACTGGATGTTGAGGTGGACTTTAAGATTAGCTTTGAAGGGGAAACCTTGGCTGAAGGCACAGTAGTTGAGCCTGTGAACCTTGAGATAGGAACTACTTCAACACCTATTACCCTCAGTGAAGCACTAGCTGGTAAAGGTGTCACACAGCCTCTCTCTAGCAGAGCTCAAGTGCAACACCAAGCAATGAAGGCCAAAGTTCTCTCCACCCTCTGAGTAGATTGAGGAGGAGAAGAGAGAGAGGAAGAGAAAGACAAGGGAAAAGAGTTCCACTGAGACCCCTAGGTTTATGGAAGATGCAATCAGAGCCGCCTCAGCCAAGTACTCAAGAAGATGAGTTGTGGGCAGCCAGATTGAACTATCTAGGGTCTAGGAACTACAATGTTGATGAACTCATCTCTCTCCCCTTGGAGGAATTGACTGAACTAGCTTACATGGAAGTGTCAAAGGAGAGAAATGAGGCTGAGGATGCAGAATTGCTCCTCAAAATCAAAGAAGAAAGGAGAAGAAAATGACTCTACAAAGCTCCTACTCTCTCCCCAGTTTAGGAAAGTCTTGAGGCAGAGGTTATGGCTACTGAGCAATAAACTCAGGTAGGTAGGGAACAAGATAGGCAAAACATGGTAACCTACCTGAGTGCCATAGTTCTCTATCAAGCAGCAGACCTTCTTCCCTTATATTATGAATACATTGAATTTAAATACCTCAAGCAGCTTAAGCAATAAGTGCTAAAAGAGCAAAAAGCTACTAAGAGGAAGATGAGGAAGAGGCTGCAAAGTCAAGAGCCATCATCAAAGCCACTCAGAAGAAGTCTGTTGACAGAAAAAAAATGGTGAGCTTCTTGAACCTGTATGGATTCTCTAGAAGAAGACTTGGTCCAATGTCTCTATCCACCATAGATTAGCATATTAGAGTGATCAAGTAGAAGATCAAAAGGGGTGAGCTAATTGACTTGTATTCTCCACCAAGCCAGGCTGCACGTGAAGTTGAGGTCAAGGTTGAACCCCAAGAGACAACACAACGTGGACCTAGTGTTGCATCACAGCCAACTTGATCTTCTGATCTACAGCAGAGTCCTAATCCTTTTCCTTCTGAACCTGTGAAGGAAAAGGACCCAACTGAGAAGGACAAACAATAACCATCTAGTACTGCAGGCCAGCCTTTTTAGTTAAAATATTGAAAGAGGAAGAGGATGGCCATCAGAAAGGATAAGAAGAAGAAGAAGAAGTCCAAGGCATCCACCTCTCCACCTTAGGATGGGTCAGAATATTCTAAGGGTGCTCAAGAAGAGGCTGCTTAACAAGGTCCACTTACTGTAAAGCCTCTTACTGCTAAGAGACCCATCTTGTCTTGGGTATTTGCTACGAACCAAGACAGATGGTATGTCACTAAAGATCAAGGGGGTCAAGACATGTACTTCTAGCAAAACATACTTGACCTCCCTCTACATGATCTCTATGACATGAGAAGGTACTTTTAAAGTCTGAGGAATCCTGACCAACTGATGATAAAGGGAATGGTCTTGATTCTGATGAGGACGGTCAACAGATAAAGATCAAGCTTCAAGGTTCTCCTTCGGTTTTGGTAGCATCAGCCTAGGAGGAGTTTGTAAGGATTATAGTTAGAGGCTAATGCAACCAAAAAGCTCTCAGCATGCACATGTTAAGTACAAGGAAGTTACTTTGGAAGATTTAATATAACTTAGTGAATTATGCTAAGTATCAAATCTTCCAAAGCCAAAAGAGCAATTCTTCTAAAGCCAAAGATGAAGTCTTCCGAAGTTTCAAAGACAAAGTCTTCCAAAGCCAAGACTAATTTCTTTTGAAAATAGAGAACGCATGTCTTCTCTGACATGATTTTGAAAAAAGATAAAACACATTTCGTTGCCATCTCTGAAGACACACCAACTTGCATGAGTTGGTGAAAAGTACATGCTTTTGTCAACTGTAGATTAAGGTGTTGAGTTTGTAATAGATAAGGATGTGAGCTATGGCATGTCATATTCACTAGTCAAAAGGAAATCTGCCTTTTGACTCTACATTGATCTTGTTGTCTAGATTAGTGTTTTCAGCTAGCCTTCAAAATATGGCCGATTGTAGGATGTAGTATAAAGTATCTCAAGTACTTGTATATTCTAGGTAAGCTTTGTAACACTTGTAAGAACTTAAGAGCAATATACATCATTCTTGAAAACCATATTTGTGTGTTCTTGTTCTTGTTTCTATTCTATACTTGTATTTTTTACTTCATCATAAACCGGTTCCCTATTTGATTTGCTAAGTGTTACAACTCTACTAACATTGTGAAATATTGCATTGACCCCCTTCATCGGTCCTGCATACCTCTTTTGTAACCATGTTGAACTAGGTATTGTGTTAGTGTCCCGTACCACTTCCTTGGTGCTTAATGCAGACCATAAAGAGCTTGTCAAGCTTACAAATATAACAAGGATGATATGGATCTACAAAACCAGGTGGTTGACAAACATACACTTCTTCATCTATCACCCCATATAGAAAAGCACACTTGACATCAAGTTGGTAGACCTTGAAATCCTTTGATGCAACAAAAGTAAAGGATATTCTTATAGCTTCAAGTCTTGCTACAGCAGCAAAAACAACTGTGTAGTCAATCCTTTCATCTTGAGTGTAGCCTTAGACTACCAATCTTGCCTTGTTCTTGATGACAAGTCCTCTATCATCTTTCTGGTTTCTGTAAACCCATTTGGTTCCAATTGGCATCTTCCTAGGAGGAAGAGCCAAACACCCTATCTTTTGATTGAAGCAGTTCTTATTATATTTCTTCAATCCAACTTCCATCTCTTAAAGCTTCATCTATTTTCTTTGGCTCAATCTGGGATAAGAAGCAAGAGTGTAGACAAACATTTTGATCATGGGTTTGTCCTCTTGTTCTCACCCCAGTTTCAACATCACCAATTATGTTTGTGGTAGGAGGTGACTTATGGATTCTTAGCTAAGGAATCATAGCAAGTTGATTTGATAGATCTAAATTTGAGAAATTTAGATCTGGTGATTAAGTATCACATACCACATCAGCACACCCATCAAGTATGGCTTGATCTAGAGAGTGTGTAACATCATTGATGTTGTCTTTGGTGGAGTAGTTATCAGCATCAAGTTATTCTTGATCACTTTCACCATCTCTATCTTCTACTACATTAGAGATCCCTTCATTTGAGTTTTATGCCTCATTACTAGAATTGGTTGGCACTTCAAGTGTATTAGCTGAATAATTTGTTATATTTCTTTTGATAGGATTTCCACTTACAATGTTTGTTACCACTAGTGATAAAGACATTTGATCACTTGATCATCTTAGTTCAAATCTTGGATCAGGATCTCCTATAGATATATTACATGTTGTTCTTGAAACATCTTAATAAGATTTGTTAAAATAGTTGGTAACTAAATCAAGATCAAATAGCCAAGATTTGGCTCCTCAACTACTCTAGTTTTGAGATTGTATACTCTATAAGCTTTAGCTTGAGAAGAGTATCTAATGAAATGTCCATTATCTACCTTCTTAGCAAACTTGGCTATATGATCTTTGGTATTCTAGATGGTGCATGGACATCCAAATGACCTAAGGAAACCAATGAAAGGTCTCTTTTTGTGCCATAGTTCATAAGGTGTCTTACCATGATTTTTGACTACTAAAACTTTGTTTTACACAAAGAAGGTAGTGTGACTACTTCTGGCCAAAAGATCATAGGCAGTTTATAGGCAGAGAGCATGGTTCTTTCATCCTCAATACGTGTCTATTTCTGCTTTTAGCAACACCATTTTGTTAAAGAGTTCTAGGAGCACTATATTGTCTTGAAATACCCTTTTCATCACAAAATGAATCAAGGATTTGGTTCTTGAATTCAATTCCTTGATCATATCTTATGATCTTAACCTTGTGATCATATTGATTCTCAACTTTTAGAATAAAGGATTTCAAGATTTTAGGTGTCTGATCCTTACTTCTAAGAAAGAAGACCCAAGTATATCTTGTGAAATCATTTGTGATCATAAGACAGTATGAAGTTCTTCCTAAACTCATTACACTTATGGGGCTGAAGTGATCCACGTGTAATAAGTTAAGGGGAGTAGCGATGGAGTTCATTTTCTTTGCCTTGTGTGACACTTTGTGTTGCTTTCCTTTCAGGCATGCAACACAATGATCATCACTTGTAAACTCTTTTTTTGGTATTCCAGTTACCAAAACATTTTTAATCAGTTTATTCATGCTCTTAAAGTTGACCACATTCTTTTATGCTAAAGGAAAGACTCATCACTATTTTCTTTGGATAGAAAGCAAGAAACTTCTCCAGAAGGGGAGGTTTCTTGCAAATCCATCTTGTACATGTTCCATTTCCTATGGTCTCTAAGCAAAATATGCTCTTGAGTAATGATTACTCCAGGTTTGAGAATAATGCACTCATGTTCAGTAAAGAGCATGTTATGTCTCTGGTCATAAAATTGAGACACAGTCAAAAGATTGTACTCAAGCTCCTTAAGAAAGTTTACCTTTTCAATACTGAGCCTACCATTTGTGACCCTACCCCTTCCAGTAATATAACCTCCTGATTCACCTCCAAAAGTAACTGGCCCTCCATCAAGTTATCAAAGTTTTCAAGCAAAGAGCCATTACCAGCCATGTGCCTTAAACAACCACTATCAATGATCCATACATTTCTTTTGGTCTTCAGCTATTCCTGCACATGAAAAGAGATGATTAGTTACATTTGGAAACCCAATCCTTGCTGGTCTTGGGTTTATCAAGATGAATTGAAGATAGTTCAATAGTCATTCATACTATATGCAAGCTTAGAGGATCCTTGGCTGTTGTAGATGAAGAAACTTCAATCACATGGCCTTCCTTCATCTTCCACACCATCTTTGGAAGATTAGACTTGGCTTTCAAAACTTTGAAAGTTTCTGTGACTTCAGAAGTTTTGGAGACTGATACTTTGGAAGCTTTTGCATCCACTATAGCAGACTTTAATGCTTTGGAAGCATTCCTTTCTTCTGAGACCAAACTTGCTTCTGAAAATAGTTTTCCACCTATCTTCATCTGGGTCACCATGATGCTTCCGAAGGAAGATGATTTTCCTTCCAAAGCTATTTTCTTTTTCTTCTTAGAAGTCTTCTTCTTGTTCATATAGATGGTACTCTTAGGATTGTAAATGCAATCCTTAGCATAATGAGTTGTACCACCACACATGATACATTCCATAGGCTTTCTTCTGAGAGTCTTCCTAAAGAGAAGGTTTTTCATGATCCTTTACTAGCTCCTTCTTCATCTTCTTGGATGATACAACATGCTTCTGAGGGTGAATCTTGCCTTTTGAGTTGGATGTTCGATCCTATGCAGCAGTGGTGCACATTGGTTCAACCTTCTTCTCCTTACTAGGAAGGCTTAGACATGAACTAGGAATCCTGGTACTAAAGTCCTTGGTTAAGTCTTCAGTCTTTCTCACCTCAAACCCAGTAGAAATAAAAACTTGTTTTTGCCAAGGGTTTAAGGTAGGCTTGATCTCCTGCACTTTCTTTGATCTTCTTTTTGTAGCCCTGATCAAGTTCTTTTTTGCAGATTTGGCCGTCCCTGGTCTCTTCTTCTCTCCCAAGATATAGTGTCCCTTTTTAGAGTGAACCTCTTCACTCACTTCTAGTTCACTCTTCACTATATCCTATTCCTCAACTTCATCTTTATCTTCCTCTAGGATAGGATCACTAGGAGGAGCTAATCTTCACAGATTCCACACCTTGGTTCTCTAACTGATAGTAGTGTGTGTGTAGGAGCTATTTCATTTTATCCAAGTCCCTGCCTACTCTGATAACAAACTTTTGCATGCAAGGATGAAGATATAATGTCCTTGAAGGTTTCCTCTTGAAGAACACATTTTTCTGCCTTGGCTTTGCTGATCACAAGCTCAGCTTGGCATTCAGTCAACTAGAAAAAAAGATCTTTAATCTGAGTCTTGGAGTTTGTATGCTCATGTTTTAAAGTAGATATGGTTTTCTCTAAGTCTTCTATTTTAAGCTTATAATCATTTTCTGCTATTTTAAAATCAGCTTTTAAAATGTTCAAGGACTCAAGATCAGATCTTACTTCCAAGTTTTAGACTTGTACTTTGTTGGACCAAAAGAACCAATGAGCCTGATCAGAAAAACCTTTAAGTCCCACGGACATTACAACAACTGAAGTAGTCTGCAACAGCTGAAGACATCAGCTGATAACAAGGTCTGAAGACAAAGTCTGAAGTGAAAGAGCTGAAGATAAAGTCTGAAGTGAAAGAGCTGAAGACAAAGTCTGAAGTGAAAGAGCTGAAGACAAAGTCTGAAGTGAAAGAGCTGAAGACAAAGTCTGAAGTGAAAGAGCTGAAGACAAAGTCTGAAGTGAAAAAGCTGAAGACAAAGACTGAAGACCAAGTTTCAGATGATTGTCACAACAGCGGAAGAATACCTCTTCAGTAGTTGTGATGGTTTCCTTTCAGTAGTTGTAGTTTCTTTTCTGTACTTGTAGTTTCAGTAGTTTTATGTTTCTTCGTGTACTTGGAATAATCTGAGATGTTCTCAGTTGTTGTGAACATTCTCAGTAGTTTGCTTACTTTCAGTAGTTTGTAATAATTCTGTTAGATGTCACTATCAAGTGACATCAGCAGACGTCACATTCCTATATATAAGGAATGCTGACCTAATTGTAATCGCGCAGCTTAGGAAAACCTAGCAGCCGCCACACCGAAGCATGTGTGCATGAATGTTATTATCCCTTTGCAGAAAACCCTATATCTATATAACCGTGTACTGTTCCATTGAATATTTATTGTGTTCTTGCTATATTTGCTTAATTCTTGCTCTAATTCCGCTGTGATTCAACTCTAATTGATCAAACTTAGATCACTGATCCTAACAAATGGTATCAGAGCAGGTTAATCATTGATCGGTTTAACAATTGATCATTGAAACTGCTATTTTGATATCTATAGTTTGATCGAATTAGCATATGTGCAAGAACTGGTTATAAAGATTGATTTTCTGCTGCTTCTGGTTATTTAATTTGAGTTTCTTCTTGGTTCTTATTGAGTTTGTTGTGTTTTTGTGCAAAATCTTTTGAAACTTGATTGATTTGGTTTGAATCTGAGAATGACTACTCCATCTAATGATCCTCACAATACTGGCTCCTCAACCAAGCCTCCGATGCTGGTTAGGAGTGAGTATAACATATGGCAACGAAGAATGCTCCATCACCTGTCTGTTAACAGTTCAGGTTGTTGGACATCTGTGGTTCATGGTCCACACAAGCCTATGGTGAACAATCCGGAGACCAATCAAATGGTTCCGAAGAAGAAGGAGCAATACTCAGATGAAGATCGTAAACTGTTTGAGATTGATGCTAAAGCCCATGGAATTCTGGCCATGGCACTGCCGAATGAAATCTATTCTGGGCTTATGCATCATGAAACTGCTCATGACCTCTGGAATGCTTTGAAGGAACAATTCGGAGGAACTGATGAGGTCTTAGCAAACAACAGAGAAATCCTCGCCCAACAATATGAGACATTCTCTCATAGGAAGGGTGAGACACTGACTCAACAGTTTGAGCGTTTCTCCTGCTTGATCTCTGAACTGAAAATGGTCAAGCAAGAGTATACTAACAGCCAGATGAACAACAGATTCCTCAGATCACTGCCTGAGAGATGGGACACATACACCATTGTCCTACACTCCAGTGCAAATCTGGATAGCCTATCTCTCACCCAACTCCATGGGAAACTGCTTACATTTGAAAGAGAGATAGAGCAGAAAAGGAAACTGGCATCATCAGGAAAGCTCTCTGATGACTTTGTACCAGGTAACACTGCCTGGTGGTCATGAGTCAGAATATGCTGGATCAGAAAGTCATTATGATGAGCATATAGATTTCTCTTCAACAGTTCTGATCATGCATTTGTTGGTGTTGACAGTCATTCTGGGTGTAATAGTGATAATTTATGCTTTATCATGGATGATTTGCAGGGTATTGCTGATGATGATTTAGAAGAGATGGATATTTTGAGCCAAATGGCCCTGATCAATATCAGATCTCAAAAGTTCTACAAGAGAACTGGTAGGAAATTTCCAGGACTCTCTGGCAAAACCAAAGTTGGTTTTGACAAGAGTAAGTTGAGGTGTCACAAATGCCACAGGCTTGGGCACTTTGCAAGAGAGTGTAGATCAACTGGATCTAACTCCTCTGCACCCTTTGTGACCTTTCCAAGCAATAGTTCACAAAACAAAGGGCAACATCCTGCTAGTTCTGGTCATCACTCACAACCTCAATCTCCTGCATACTTTGTCCCTCAGGGTTCAATGCCATATCCTTATCCCTGCTATTATATGCCACAGCCAAATCCAGTTCATGTCCCTATAGCACAACAACCTCAAGCCCTACCTGAGCCTCAACCATCTCCATCACAATCTCAACCTCATCACAGCTTCTTCACACCAGGAGTTGTTGACTGGAGCAGCTTACCAGATGATCTTTCTGGTTTCAATGAGCAACTATCTGCTGGTGCTGGTCAACATGGTGGTGAACATCCTTTTGGGAATCTTGCTCTCATGGCCCTGGAGTCTACTGAGGGTTCCTGCTCAGATGCTTCATCTTCACAGGTAACCCAGATATCTTCTGAGGCTAAAGCCAAGTTATGTTCTGAATCATGCATAGCTGCCTTTGTCTCTATTAGAGAGGCAAATGTAGCTTTAATCAGTCAAAATCTTGAGCTTGAGAAAACTATTTCCAAAAGAAAAGATGAGTATGTGTCTGCACTTAATGACAAAGATGATGAGATTTACAAGCTTAAATGCCAACTTAATGATGAAAAGGCTAAGGTAGAGGTCATACTCGAGAACCACAGAAGTCTCAAAGAGACACTTGCAGCTACCCAAGTTGAGTGTGACCGATGGGTAACATCCTGCAAGGGATTTGAAATGCTTCTCAGCAAGCAAACAGCTTCAAATGTGAAGTTTGGAATAGGTTACAATCATACTGCACCACCTACTGATTTTACTTCAAAATCAATAGTAAAATCTGAAGGTGAAAGTAATTTCCAAACCACATCATCATGTGATTCATCCTCAAATGATAATACAAAATTAGAGGATGAAGTCAGTGTTAAGATCTCAGCAAATCAATTGCCTGATGGTTTAAATGCTGATAAACACATGAAGCTGAGAAATTCAGATGTTGTTCCTCAAAGTACTCCAAGTACTGAAGGGCAAGTCACAACATCTGAAAAGCATTTCAAATCTGATGAAATAAAAGGATTAACTGCTGAGGAATCTATCATACGGTCTTTCAGGACGGATAGAGAACAGCTGAAGAACAAGTCTTCAGTTGTTACCGATCCTTCAGTACTTAACACAAGTACTGAAAGGAGGAAAGTACTGAAGATCACACCTTCAGTAGTTTCCACTTCAGCAGTTGATCAATCCAAGATGAAGAATAAGCCATGTGAAATATGTGGTAAATTCAATCATCTATCTGATGAATGCTGGTATAAAAAGGGTTCCAAACTCAACAGAGATAAGCTCATTAAAGAAGAGATAAATAAAATGAAAAATGAGTTTGAAACCAAGTTTGTACCACAGTCATCTCAAACTGATAAACCCAAGGCCTCACCAAAATCCAAAAAGAAGGATGGGGTTTATCAGAAAACAGCTGATAGTGTTCCTCATGATAAACATCAGACGAAGTCTGTGAATTTCAAGAAGGAGGAAATGGTGGGTCACAGGAACTCATCAAAAACAAGTACTGATGTGTCAAATGAGCTGAAGGCTTTAGCAACAAATCAGACACAACTTGTTATGATGGTTCAGCATTTGTTGGGGAGAGTTAACCAACTAGATGCACCTGTGATCAAACCACTGAAAAGGAAATCCAAGCCCAAATCTAAGAATTCCATTTCAGCACCATCTCCACCTTCATCAGCTGTTACTCATGAGAAACAAGTTATGGTTAAATCTGTTGATGAAAACATACCCAAAACCAAAAAGGTTTGGGTCTCTAAAGCTAACTAGTTTCTTATGATAAATGCAGGGTTCTTCAGCATGCCAAAGAAGCATCTGGTATGTAGACAGTGGAGGATCTATGCATATGACTGGGAGCAGTTCTCTTCTTAATGACTACTCTCAAGGAAAGAAGGGATTTGTCTCATTTGGAAATGATGCTAAGGGTTACATCATCGGGAAAGGATTTGTGTCAAATGGAGAAATCAGATTTGATGATGTTAACCATGTGGAGAATCTCAAGTATAATCTACTGAGTGTCAGTCAGATGTGTGATAAAGGGCATGTTGCACTTTTCACAAGCCAGAACTGCCGGATTCTGTCTTCCAAAGTTCTGAGGCTGATTGACAAGGTATTGGATGAATATACTCTCCTGAAGGCCAACATAGGATAGGAAGAGTATATGCCTTGGATTTGTCAAAGAAGATTGCGTTAAAAGGTCATCCTTGCCTGTTCTCCAAGGCCTCTCCTCAGGAATCTAAACTGTGGCATAGAAGGCTGGGTCATGTTAATCTCAAAAAACATGAATCAGCTGATCCACAATAGTTTAGTGAGAGGTCTACCAATAAGTGACAACTACTGATGATCTCAGTCAACAGGTACTGATGAGCATTCGTATACTACTGTCACAAATAAGTACTGCAGTTCTTTTATCCTCAGTAGTTTTCATAACTACTGAAGACTAAATTACTTAAGTACTGAAGTACTCATCTGTTGAAAAGAACTGATGTGGTTACAACTACTGCTGTAGTTACAACTGCTGATGTCAGAATAACAGATAAGTACAGATGACCTATGAAACATCTGAAACTCAAAGTCTGATGAAGTGTTGAGGTCAGAATGAAACAGCTGATGAGCTAAGAATTGACGACAACAGCTGATGAGAAAATTTTCTCTTCAGTTGTTTCTACAACAGCTGCTTCACTTACAACTGAAGCCAAAACCATGTCTTCAGTAGTTTCACAACTACTGATGACTAACACCAAGTCTTCAGTTGTTACAACACCTGAAGCCAAAACCATGTCTTCAGTAGTTTCACAACTACTGATGACTAATACCAAGTCTTCAGTTGTTACAACTTCTGAAAGTTAAAACCAGGTCTTCAGTTGTTTTCAAACAACTGATACAACACCCACACTTTCAGTCGTTTTATATCAGCCTTTTTCTTACCCTATAAATACCTAAACCTACTTTCAGACGTTTCATTAGCCGTTTTCCGTCCTTTCACTCTCTCACCAATGGCGACCATGAAACTCAAACCCAGACACAACTGTGTTGCCTACCTCTCGAAATCGGCCTTCTGGAACAAATTTGATAACGCCATCGATCTTATGGTAGATTCCCAGTACCGAACCGCGTTTCTTCTGAATCCTACCATATACCCCGATTCCCTAAGCCAGTTCTGGACCAACGTCTCCGTGCAAACTAGTGAGAATGATAGCCAAATCACTCTCCAGTCGTTGGTCAACCAGAAACAGGTGGTCATCACTACGGACATCATTCGACAAACCCTCGATCTACATGATGCCACCTGTGTCACAGAATACCCGAAAGGCACAACCGATATGTCTTTCATCAACAACGGGTATGAAGGAGACTTAAGTGCTACCACCATTATGAAGAAGCACTTCCATGATGCTGAACGTCTTATATTCCACATGGTGAATGTCTGCCTTGCACCAAAAACCTCTTCATGGGATCAAATGTCTTCCCGATGGCAACAGGTATTATACTCTATCTTTGAACGACAAACTTTAAATTTTTCTGAGATAGTGTTTATGGAACTAAAGGATCTGGCCTTGAAACCTGTGGCAAACAGATGGATATTATATCCCAGGTTTCTCATGGCCATAATTTTAACACAGCTAAAATCAGACGGCCTTGTTGGCCTTGGAGTCCCTGCTCCGGCTGTATTGCCTGAAGTATACTCCAGGCACAACTCTGACCCTACAATGAAAGGGGCTGCCCGGCTGCTCAAACCCAAGCAGCGGGAACCCACAGCCTCCACTTCCAGATCCAAAGTCCCCACCAAACCCAAAACCAAAAAGCCCAAAAAGGCTACTCAGGGAGATGAGTCCCCTGAGGATGCCCCTGTAACACCAATACAGGAAACACTTACTGGTTCTAACCCCCCAGTAGTGTCCAAGACTCCACCAACCCTAGCCGCTCAGGCATCCTCTCAACAGGATCCTGATGCAACCATAATTGGGGATACCACAATGCTGGAACCTATCTCAATTGAGAAGGTTACCATTGAAGAGCACCAGTCACCCCGGGTGCAATCTGCTTCAACCCTATCTCCAAATGCAACCGCCCCTCAAAGCCCAACATTTATTGTTGCACAAGTGTTGAGTCAGCTGCATTCCTCTCCTCCTCCCCAGACACCAATTACAATGGGGAGAACCTCAACAGCTGAGGAAGAGGACCAAAATGCTGCTGATAACCCACAGCACAGGGGTTATAATGTTCAATCTCCCCGTGTAGAGGAGGAGGTTAGAACATCTGGTGAGGCTGCCACTTCTACTGATTCAGCAAATGACCAGGATGAAGTTGGTAACATCTCTAAGACCTCACCAGAGGCAACTGCCGATGAAGGACTCAGTCCTGAGGCAGGAAGTCCCCAGAACCAAGAACAAGGGGCACATGCTACAACTGATCTACACTCAGGGCATGTACATCCTGATTCAATCAGGAGGTCAGGTGATTCAGCAAAAACTGATGATGACCTGGGCTTTTTCTATGATGTCTTAGCCCATAACACAATCCTTGAGGCTGAGGTGAGCAGACTCAAAGAACTGCTTGCCAAAATGTCTCAGGATCAAAGTCCATCTGCCCCAATAAACCCACAGATGGCACCTTCATCTGAAGGTTTCCCAAACACTCCGCCACTTCACTCAACTGAGCCACCAGCCACTGTTGTTGGCACCACCTCTCAGGGACAGAACCCCTCTGAGCAGATGGTTGCTACATTTCAAAATTCCTTACCTCTCATCACTCCCATCATCAATGAGATTGTACATAAAGCCATTGATGAGAGGATCTCCTCGACTCTAAAAACACTTGTTGATGATGCTGTGCAAAAGAAGCTTTCTGCCATTCAAACCCCTGAACCCAATGCACCCAAAAAGGGGGAGTCTAAGGTAGTGAAAGAAAGAAAGAGAAAGAGAGTGGAAGAGGAGAAACAACAAGAAAAAGAACAGGAAAAACAGCTGATCACATACAAGAGAAAGAAAAGTGCTGAAACTCAAAAGCCTGATGAAGAGAAATCATTGGAAGATCTGATTAAAGAAGCTGATGAAGCTCACAGCAGATCAATGGACAAAATAATAGATCAACTCTTCAGACAGGGCTTTGATACAGCCACATTAGACACTGAGATCAGAAGGCTGGAGATTAATGAGATACAAGAAAGATGGGCCAGTTATAGTGTGATGGAAAGGGAGAGGTTGGAGATAATGATCCGGTTTATTGCAAAATACTTGGGAAGATCATTAATTGAGATTAAATCATGGACCAGAGACAGTATTCTGGCAATAACCACCAGAATCTGTGCTTCTGAAGAATTCAACAAGGGGTTGATTATAGAAGCCTTAGACGAAGCAGGTGCTGGGAAGAGAACTGATATGGCCAAGCTTCCAAAGCCAAACTCACCATAAAAATGCTAGATCAGCCTTCCCAAACTCCCTCTCAAAAACAACCAACCCCACAACTCTCCAAATCAACTCAACCCTCAAAACCAACTCCCTTACCCCAAAAACCACCTCAAACCACATCCAGTGATGCACCCAGAAGGAGGAGAAGGGTGTTGAGGATGGTAGAAGAAGAAGAAGAAGATGATGAAGAAGATAGTCTGCCAATCTCTGCTGTTCTAAAATTACCTGAGCCCAGAAGTCAACAAATGATAACACCAGACTTTCAGAGGCAAATGGTGAAAGTTAAGATTGAAGAAGAAGAAGAACAGCAGAAACAGCACGATGAGCAACTTTTGAAGATGATTGACAAAGAGTTTCCTCAGTCATCATCTATACAAGCCATGAAGAAACATGCTCAAAGGCTGTATGCTCTCAGGTATACCTTTCAATATCAAAAGGAGAGAGTAAGGATTTGGCCAGACCCCAGGGTTAGTTCTAGAATTCATAAGAAATCCATACCAAGTAGATACAATGGCCAAGTGAGAAAGACCATAGATGCTGCTATTATGTTGGCCATTGTAGTCTCACCCTGGGAAATACTTGAAGACTTCAAGAGAGCCTACAAGTCAAAGATGACCCCTCAAACTCTAATGGAGAACAAAATGGTCAAGAAGGGGTTGTTATACAAGAGGCTTGAAGAGATCAAGAAAAATGAACTCCAGTTGTTATTAGAAGGGACTCACCCAGATGAGTTTGCTTACAGAGAGATAACAACTGTTGAGTTGAAAAATGGAAAGACGATAAAGTACTTATCAGAGTACTATGGCCCAGAGTTCTTCTTCGAAGGAGAAGCAGAAGAACTCACTAAGGAGGAACAAGTTGTTCTCCTTGAGGCCTACGTCAGAGAGTCTTATAGACTCATCAATGGGAAGTAGGTTTCATGGTTGGGATAACGGCTCTGTGTCCAGTTCCCCAAGACAGAGTTCCCTTCCATCCTTTGACATTCACATCTACTGAAACCTGTTCCCTGGCCTGTGCTTATCCGATATCTCTAAAGCTGATCAAGAGAGTATTTCTGCCAAGAATAAGTGGGACCTCAATAAGCTTAAAGGTTTTGGCTGCATTGGTTCAGGGGGAGTTTGTTGGACCAAAAGAACCAATGAGCCTGATCAGAAAAACCTTTAAGTCCCACGGACATTACAACAACTGAAGTAGTCTGCAACAGCTGAAGACATCAGCTGATAACAAGGTCTGAAGACAAAGTCTGAAGTGAAAGAGCTGAAGACAAAGTCTGAAGTGAAAGAGCTGAAGACAAAGTCTGAAGTGAAAGAGCTGAAGACAAAGTCTGAAGTGAAAGAGCTGAAGACAAAGTCTGAAGTGAAAGAGCTGAAGACAAAGTCTGAAGTGAAAAAGCTGAAGACAAAGACTGAAGACCAAGTTTCAGATGATTGTCACAACAGCTGAAGAAGACCTCTTCAGTAGTTGTGATGGTTTCCTTTCAGTAGTTGTAGTTTCTTTTCTGTACTTGTAGTTTCAGTAGTTTTATGTTTCTTCGTGTACTTGGAATAATCTGAGATGTTCTCAGTTGTTGTGAACATTCTCAGTAGTTTGCTTACTTTCAGTAGTTTGTAATAATTCTGTTAGATGTCACTATCAAGTGACATCAGCAGACGTCACATTCCTATATATAAGGAATGCTGACCTAATTGTAATCCGCGCAGCTTAGGAAAACCTAGCAGCCGCCACACCGAAGCATGTGTGCATGAATGTTATTATCCCTTTGCAGAAAACCCTATATCTATATAACCGTGTACTGTTCCATTGAATATTTATTGTGTTCTTGCTATATTTGCTTAATTCTTGCTCTAATTCCGCTGTGATTCAACTCTAATTGATCAAACTTAGATCACTGATCCTAACATACTTAACTTTAGCAATGCATTCAGGAGAGCAAAGATGCTCCAATACCTTTGATTCATCATGATTTACCATCAGGCTTGGTTTGGGGAGACATCTTCCACCAGAAAGCTCAAATCAAAGCCTCTTTCTTCAATGGCAACTACAGCTTGCAGCTTTGGTTTGTTGGGCTTCTCTAATCAATGTCTATTTTCTTCCAGTTTTCTTCAGAATAATTAGCCACTTCCTTGGGTATCATCCCACCTCTGGCAGTTCCTGAAGTAGTATTTGGGATGTGAGGTCTAGAGACTACATATCTCCAAGTCTTGCTGTCTTGAGACTTGATGAAGTCTTCCATTCTCATGCACTTAGTGTCAAAATCATCAGAGTTATTAGTGGAGACTTAGTCATTGTGTTGGTTTCCATATCAGCTTTAGAAAGAGCTTCCATTTGAGCAAGTAAGTGAATATGAAACTAAAGAGTGATTTAAGATGGTGAGATCTTGCAATCAAGAGCCTGAGATACTTTGATACCACTTGCAGGACCGGTTAAGGTTCTGTAACAGTTTCACAGTTGGAGATTATCAACTAAACACACTCACTAGATCAAATAGGGAACCAGGCCGTGAGGCAATGAATAACAAGTAAAGAACACTCAAGAACACAAATATTGGTTTTCAAGGATAATGCGTATTGCTCTCAAGTGTTTACAAGTATTAAAAAGCTTCTTTTTTAAGACTGATAAATGAGATACTTTATACTACAACCTACAACCGACCATACGTTAAAGGCCAGCTGGACACTAATCTAGACAATAAGATCAATGTAGAGTTAAAAGGCAGATTGCATTTTGACATGAGACTGTGACATGGCATATCTCACGTCCTATTGTATTACAATAAGGATAAAAGTACTAAAGTAGGAAGTTACAGAAAAGAAAACATAATGTGGAGTTGACAAAACTAAAAAGGTAATCACCAACTTATATAAGTTGCTGAGAGAGCTCAAACAATTGTCGATGATCCTAAGTTAGCTAGTGAGGAATTAGGTGTAACTAACAGATCTTCGGTAGTTAGACACTGAAGTCTCTACTTCTAACAATGGTAATAGACCTATGACTGCCGAAGAGGAAATTGAGAACAAGTCACAGAAATGAATGGCAAGATTTTAGATGACAAACAAGGTGGAGATGTTCCCACAAAGTGTTGAAGAAGTTGTATTACTAAAGGTAGGCAGAGCTCATGAATCCTCCATTAAGAAGAACATCATTACACTAATCAAAAGTGCAAAGGATTCGAGAGCTACAAGAACTGCAATAAGAGAATTCAACCATGGTGGTGAACCCAGCAAAAAAACATCAAAAGCTCCACCTAAAACAAAGGCCAAAGCTGTCAAGAAGGTGCCATCTAAGTCATCCAGGCCATCTTCCGAAAGCACCTAAAGAACAGCTACTCAGCAGGCTTCAACAATTACAATTGCCGAATCCAAACCCATGTCCTCTACTGAAAAGAAAGAAAAGAAGGATCAAGGAAAATGTCTCTTAGCAGCTCAACTTGAGTTGAAAGGATTCAATTTTGATAAGGTCATGGAGTGGAGCACTACTGAGATCAAATCTAAACTGATAGTTGCAACTCATGCTGAATTAGGGAAAATAGCTGAGTTATTTAGAAGAAAGAGGGTTGTATCAGAGAGGAAGCAAGCAAAAAGAGTTCAGCAAGAGTTTCAGGGATAAGCAATAAATGAAGCAGTTCCTCAAATACTATGGTTTCTCAGGTAGACAATTAGGACCAATGAGTATGTGAACTCGTGATCTGATATTTAGAGGAATCATGCAAAAGATTGTAGCTGGTGAGCTCCCAAAATTTGAAGAAGCCAGAGAGCAATGGGAAAGACAACAAGTCATGTCAAAGACTATGACTCAAATATCATCCCATTTGCCGACTAAGTCTCCAGCATCTCCTAAGTCAACAACCTTGGATGACAGTCAACCCATCTCCTTAATCCTAGCAAAGAAGAAGAAATCACCAAAGAAAGTTGTAAAAGCAACGATTGTTGATCCAAAAGTAGAGGAGAAGATACTCAAAGGAACAAAGCTGTTGGCTGCAAGTTATCTTGCTCAAATGAATAAATTTGTTGTCAAGAGGGCTAATGGAGAAATAATGTACTATAATCATGAAAATGAGGTACTTGATTTGCCCATTGACATTCTAGAGCAAATTGTTCAGTACTTTAGCATCTTTGGATGTAAGAATGACAAATCCAAGATGTTGCTCTATAAAGTACTAACCTTAGTGAAGTATGATGTTGGTGAAGAGATCCTTAAAACTCCACTATCAGCTTATGATCCCATAGTGGAGTGGGAATATGATCAGAAGAAAGATACTTCATTACCGGATTAGCAGCTCGTAGAATGGCTTTCTCAAGGAACAAACTTGTATGCTTCAACCAGTTTGAGAAAGCTGACTTGACCAAGCTAAGAGTAAGGAATCCAACCAATGACTCTGAGGCAAGGGAAGTAGAAAAAGTTCTGATGAGGCTCTACAAAACTAATCTACAGAAATCAAGGCAAGCTTTAGAACAAAGGAAGAAAAAACTAGAGTCTAAAGCTATCAAATCCATCCCATTTGCCAAACCCAGCAACCAGCCACAATCACCTCCTACTACTTCTTCACATGCTCAAACCACTGAGTACGGTTCTCCATAAGTCGAACAAGCTTTTGAAACAGCTAAAACCCTTCCTAAATCCAATCTGACAATTCAGCAGATTAATTAATCATCATTGATGTTGCTGAAAGAATAAGACATAGATTGGAACATCTAAAAGAAGAAGAAGAACCCTAAAAATATGATGAAGAAGACAATTTAGATAATGATGAAACAAAAATCATCAAATTGGGTTATGATTTGAAAGCTAAAAACTTCTTCATAAAAAGAAAGAACAAGTCAAAATCTTTCTTTCTATCTGAGCTGGAGGTTCTAAAGCTTAGCATTGAAGACTTAAAGAGGATGCACAAGTTATCTTTAGAATATGAAGGGATGCCAGACAAGTATAAATCTATGGCTTCTATTCTAAAAATAAAATTTGGAAACAAGGCTGAGCAAAGGGAAGAATAAGAAATTTTGCATGTGACTCCACTAAGCACTCATAACCCAATTACCTATTAGAGTTACAATTCCTAAACCAATAACTTTAGTCTAACATATGCTGGTGCTGACAAAGTTGAAGTCAAAGAGTATGATGTTTTCAGACTCTCTTGGCACAACATGAAGGATTTGGTAAATCTACCTCTTGACTACCCCTCAAGAGATAGAAGAGGATACATGTATGAACTACTACTTATCAGAATGCTTAAAGTATGAAGATAGAGTCTTGGTAGCATCATCCTAGGGGGAATTTGTTTATCTATAAAGAGGATGAAGCTACCAAAAACTCAAGATTTCAACACTGGCTACCAACTGCCGAATTAAGCCAAGTGCTGAATCCACTGCCGAAATGCATATTCTAAATGACTGTCGATCAACATATGCTAAGCAACTTCCGATCAGCATTCTACTGAATAAGTTGCCGATCGATTGCTGCTGATTAGCAGTGAACTCCATGAGATGCTGATTAACCGTTACTCAAAACAAGAATGTTCGTGCCGATGGCTACTATGCTTCACCTTTTGGAGACAACATAGTACTGAAAGATGCCAACTCTGATACACAGATTATACGTTTTGCTATAGACTCTAAACATAGAATAGTTTATTCTTATTGTTTAGATTTATAGTATAAAGTCCTCATACTTGTATAGTAGAGGCAAGCTTTTCAAGCCACTTGGTTTTATCTACCGATTGTGTCATTTGTACTCAAAAGATTATTCAAGTGAATACTTTTAAAGAATTACTTGTGTATTTACCTGTGGAAACCATCGATTCTGCTGGATGGATCGAATATTGCAATCGTATTGTTGTCATTTATCGGATCTGTGATGCGGAATCTCACAAACCCATTGATGATTTCAAGTAAAGATCTGACGCAAGATTGAATGTATGATGATGAATGAATGATGAACAATTCAAGAACACATATTCATAAAATATATAATTCATTCATATGTATGATGATGCTAGGAGATTACAAAGAGAGTTTGCAAGAGGTTTCTCTGTCACACACACTCAACCTAATTATTTCTCTCACTAGACTAAATTAGTATGCTTGCATAGAGAATGCTTGGTAATGGTTCTAATAATTGATTAGAGTATATATGACTACACTTAGTCAATTTATACTATTTACAAAAATGAATAAAATTACATTTAAGCCCTAATGATTACACAAATATTCTTCAACGTATGATAAATTCTCTATTGCTGATGCATGACTGTCGGGTGCTGACGTCACTCGGGACGTCCGTTGATGTTGACTGTTGACTTTGACCACGGTTGACCAAGTTTGACCAAGTTTGACTTTGGTCAATTTTCTTTGTTTTGATCATATTTTCAGCATAGCTTCACCGTGTCAGTTTTGGTAATCATCATGAGATTCGAAACTTAGGTTTTGGTAAGTATCATCTTCAAATAGTCCAACAATACTCCCCCTAAGATGATGCTGCCAAAACCTCATGATTATCAAAACCTTGGATGTTGATTGATGTGCAGTCTTAGAGTGCAGTCTTCTCCCCCTTTTTGGTAGCATCTTCTTAGAAGCTTTAGAAAAAGGCACTAAGAAATAGACTTTATTTCGGCACATAAAGACTTTGTTTCGGCACTTGATGGATGTTTCATCAGCTTGATCTTCTAGTCTTATTTTGAAGACTTGAAAATGCTCCCATTTGCATACACTGTGGATTGCACAGGTCGTAATATCAGCAGTTTTATCTCAATTTCAGAAGTGAAGGAGAAGCATCTGACAATATTCAGAATTGACATATACTCTCCCTCAACAAAAGCTTTAGAGGGTAAGGAACTTTTATGTATGAGACACCAAGAGGAGGATTCTTAGTTCTCAGTAATTGGCAGGAGATCTTTGAAGGAAGCACGAGTGTTCACTTGACATCTTGAACTAAATGAGAAACTCAGGCATGTTATGCAATTCATCACCTGCAAAAGTCTATATCCTCTCGGTAGAGGTATTGCATGGAAGTTTCACTCCTAAATCAATAACACATGTAAATATGCCAAAACTAAGAAAAATACTAAAAATGACAAATCTTTTTGGAATTTTAGATTTTTTCAAAAATTATGATAGTTACAAGCATGAATCTTTCAAAAAATGAGATCATACTAATCCAAAATCCTCTACATCTAAGAATTTAAAGTTGGAATAGACATAAACAAAGAACAAAATTGATTGTAAGTATGTTTGTCCACTTAAACTCATGCAAGGATCTATTGTCAACACTTTGTGATATTTATCATGTTTACAATTGATTAGATATGCTAATTGAGTACCCCACACTCAGAAGTATGGAAGAATTACCATCCTCATGAAATGCAAGGTGGCACTTTATTACAACTTGAACCAGGCTACTTAGAGTATAAATACTCATGATAGGATCCACTTTGGGATTCTTTTACACTTCACTTTGGAAGTTGATCCTCATTGAGATTCTTTTAGCTTTGATACATATTAGGATTCTTTTCTTTGCCTTTTTGGCATGTATCAACACTTTTAGTGCAAGGTCAACTAGGTCTATGCTTAGCACAACGGAATTTGTCCTTATGTTTACTCCAGGTCTGTATTTACATACAACAAAGGAGAAACAGATGCTTTTATCAATGAGAAATTTATAAACCATTTTCGCATGATGTGTTTAGGTAACCACACATGCAGACACTTGAAAAGGTCATTGCTTACCAATACCCTAAGATGGTTTTGGTCCATAATGCATATTGATTTAGTTCGTCACAAATATGCTTATCTTGAATCCAAGCTAAGCCTACTGACATACCAAACAGAGCCTTGTCAGTCTTTATTGATTTTGAAGAATAGATGCAGAAGATAGTAGATGAGTGTACTATTATTTCTCATGTAAATGCTGGAAGATTCAATAGAAATATTTTTGGACTTTTCTTGATTTTCTAATTTTAAGGATTTTTGTTTTTGAGAAAATAAAGAAATGGTATATGTGTTATCAATTCAATAGAGATCATCAACAATTAGTCCATGTAGCAATGTAATCAGACTAAGCAGATGGAATGAAACATCGGTTGTTTCTTGCATTGCCATCATAGCTTTTGTGAATGATTGATGTCCTGTATTGAATCATGGTTAATTTCTGCTCCATTTGGCGCAGTTGCATCATAAACATCATGAGCAGGAAGAACGTTCCTGTCATGGGAAGAGATCAGCCATTGCTAACTTTTCTTGGGTTGGCAGGCCTCCATAACTGTCCCTATCACACTAGCAAATCAGTTAGATATTTCAACCTAGGCCATTACTGTCCTGAGCTGTCCATTAGCATCTTATATGTGACTTGCTCGTATGTGTATTATTTTACCTTATCTGATGATGTATCAGATTCACCTCCTGAAATTGCTTTCTTTCTCCAATATTGTTCTGTTTTTAAACCAACTGACTCAACTTTAGTTTGTTTAACAAAAGGAGTTTGTTTGGCTCTTGAAAATCTTTTGGTTGGTTTAGAAAATCTAGTTTGCTTTTGAAAGTTTTGTGGAGGTGTAGCAAAGGATCTTTGTCCTTGATCATGTTTGTTTCTTCTGGGCATTTGATCATATTCATTATAAGAATTATAATCATGATTATAATAATTTGATGGATGTGATCTTCTATGATATCCATTATGCCAAGAATTATTCCTATATTTGTCATACTTATGTTGTGTGTATGACCTAGGATAATGTCTAGGTGCCCAATAATCATGAATATTATATTGTTTAGAATCATACCCATGCCGATGTGATCGAGGAGAAGAGTAGCTATGACGTCTGTTGTAGTACTCATGCTCTGTTCTCAGTGAGTATGACTCTAATGTATGATAAGATCTTTGACCTAATCTGTGTTATGATGTTGGAGAGTTGTTGTATGAACACTCTAAAGTGGTATGATTCTCCATGTCACAATTTAAGCAGTAAGGAGTAGGTTTGGATCTTCTTCCCTTAGGCTTGGATGATGAAGTTGGATTTGATTAGAACTTCACATCCTTTTGTCTTGGTTGTTTTTGTTGCTTTCTCTTGTGAGGACATATATATGTATCACTCTCAGTGTTTTTACACTCAGACATGTTGTGTGAATCTGAATTGCATGTCTCGTAGAGAATTGGTTGTTATTTTGGAGTTTCTAATGTAGCCTTTGAGGTTGATGGTTGGTTTGGATCAGGTGTAGAAGACTTGGTCTGACTTTTCTTCTTTCTTTTAGATCTAGTCTTCTTCCTCTTGACTTGTTCTTTGATTTCTTGTACCTCAAGCTTCTGTTTGTTCTTTAACTCCATCTTAATCTTTGCCTTTAGTTTAGTCTTAGGCAATTCTGGTTCAAGGAATCCTGTTGGTTTGAATTTCTCATAGAGAACCATTGCCTTTTGTTTGTTGTCAGGCTTTGCTGCTTTGGGTTTCTGTGGTTGTGTTTGTTTTGGACTGATTTCTTCAGTGACATGATTAATACCTGTCAATGTTTGTTTGTTTGGTTGGATGGTTTCTTCATCACTGTCATCACTTGTAGGATCTCCATCTTGACCATCACAAGAATGAAATGTTTCATTCTGTGGTGATTCTAGTTTGAGGTACAGCTTTGGTGTTGTTTTAGGAAAAGTGATTTGAGTGATAGTGGATGGTTTGTCTGTTAGATGATGATCATGCATATTTGAATCTTCTTTGACTGGACATGTCATTGAAGTTGGCATCTTTGTGTAGTTATTATTGTAAGGAGGAGGAACAACACGGTATGTAATTCCATCACTCTTCTTCAGATCTCTTTATGAGTCAAGCAGTTCTTCCAACTTGGTGGCGGTCATCTTTAAATTCTCAAGTTCAACTTTTGTTGATGCATGATCTACTTTTGTCTTTGTTAGAGACTTAGTGAGTCTTGTAACTTGAGCTTGAAGACTAAATCTTTCTCTAAGGAGTTTGTCTACATCCTTCAGTAGAGAATTAATTTTATCTTCAAAGGCTTTATGTTGTATCTTCAATTCTGCATTTGTTGCCTTTTCTGTATTGATTGCTTGATTTAGACACTCAATGTAATGTTGCAAGTTATTGATTGTTTTGGTTGTACTTGCTTCTGATATTTTAGCTTTAACTTCAGCCTTTGTGTTTGTTAACTTCAAAGAGAGTTCAGTTGCTTGAGCATTCAGCTTGTGATTTTCTTTAAGCAACTTATTAACTTCTTTCTCTAGTGAACTGATTAAATTTGCAGAATTTTGTAGTTCCTCTGCATGTGAAGCTCTTTCCTCCTTTATCATGTATGATATATTGTTGCAATATTTCCGATATGCATGTACTTCATCTATGCATGCTGATGAGCATAGATTGATCTTTCTGTCTTCAGGAATTTCAGGCAATGGAGGAATGTTTGTGTTGTTGATGTTTATGGCTTTTGCAAGCTTAGCATTTGCTTTCGGCTAGAAAAGAAGAAAGTAGAAGAGCTGAAGTTTCACCGGTTCCTTGAAGAAGAGGCTGTGATTTCGAAGGTGTGTATTTTTCTTTTGTTATTGGTTCAGTTTCAGCTGAATTTTCAGCTTATGAACCGATTCTTATGTGTTCTTTGTGCTTGGTTTGGTGTTTTGGTGTGTTTAGGCGTTTGAACTCTAGGTTGCTCTCAGGTTTGGTGGAGTTTTACTCGAAAGCAGTAGAGGTGAGTTCTAGGTTCCCTCTTTTAAATGTTTTTTGCTTATTTGAGTCTGATTTGCATATTTGATTGATGTTTTCAAAACAAGTTATGATTTTTCATGTATGGTGCGAACGATGTTGATGATATGGTTAGGTTGTGTGATTCCCTTGTTGATCGTTTTAAGTTTGTGATGTTCTAAGTGTTATTTTGATAGATCTAAGTTGTGTTCATGTTAGAATGATGATTGGGTTCTGGTAATGGCATAAGTTGCATTACAGGTTAGTTTTTATGTTCATCCGCATTTAACAGTTAAAGTCTTTAGTTCATGCGCATTTGTTATGTCTTCATGCGCATTTGCTAAGTCTTCAGGCGCATTTGCTAAGTGTTCATCCGCATTTGTTTTGCTCAAGCGTATTTGCTAAGTGTTCATCTGCATTTGTTTTGCTCAAGCACATTTGCTAAGGGTTCATTCGCATTTGTTTTGCTCAGGCGCACTTGCTAAGTGTTCATCCGCATTTGTTTTTCCCATGCGTATTTGCTACAGTGTCCATGTGTATTGCTTTAGTCATCTGCATTCGTTTCATGCGCATTTCCTGACACTTAGAAATTTTCCTGAGAATGTTCATCCGCATTTGTTCATCCGCATTTGTTGTACTCATCCGCATTTGCCTAAGTTCATCCGCATTTGTCTAAAGACTTGGGATTTTCTGGAAATTTTGGGAATAGAATTTAAGTATGGAGAACTTCTGTATGAGGAAAGATTATGCTTGTTTGAGGATTTTTCTTGGTTCTTTCTTATGTGCTGCTTTTTCTATGTCTATAATATTTTCATGTTATGCGATTTTGTAATGTGCATCTTAATAAGTATTATCCATAACAAGTGGACACGAAAGAATAAAAGAGGTACAGTGAAACTTAATGAATGTTACCCCAGGCCCATGCGATGAATGAAAAAGCCTTGCAAGCAAAATGAATGGAGGTGCACGACCTTGTTGTCTTTAGCTCAACTGATGTGCGGTTGTATAGCCCATGAGGATGCTCATCTGCGGCCAATCCTGGGGATTGACCAATGAATGAATGGGATCCTAGTTCATGAGCAGGCTTCATGCCTAGCAGTGTGGATCAACTGTCGATGGGTTAGTTGCCATGATAAACGTTTGCCGACAGGGGTTCGACATATGTTGCCAACCAACAATGTAGGCTCTTGCTTTGTGCAATCCTAGTTAATGAAAGAGAAAGATAAAGAAAGAAAGATAATGAATCACTTTATGATTGATTATGTATATTGATGAATGATCACCAAATAAAGTTTACAAAGTGTATTTTTCTATATTATTAAACTAGAACTCACTCAGCAACACTGACTTTTTATATGCATATCAGTTGGCAGGTAAGGATGTTGCTGAGGATGGCACGCGGGTGACGCTACTTGGCGGGCAAAGACTGGCATCCATTCGTACATAATGATATTGTTGTTTTGTAATACAACTGAATGATTCTTTTTGTAACTATTAAAATACAATGATGTATTATTTAGCAACATCAAATATTAATGCATGAATGGTTTTTGACAACTTAATCCGCTGCGATATTTTTATGAAATGTATTTATCTTATATGAAAAATGTTGTGATTATCTAAGTGTGAGGTCTCCGGGAATGGGGCGTTACACAATTTAGTTAAGCTCAATTAATATTAATCAAGCTTAATTAAAAAGTAATAAAATTTGGATCTCCCCAATTAAAATTAAATGATTTTTTTAAACAATTTTAATTAAACCCGACGAAATTAATCAAATTATAATTTTTACTCAATTAAATTCAATCAAGAAACGGGTTTAATTAATTAATGTTTTAACAAATCCCCCAAAAATTATTGTGATTTTGTTTGTTTTTTAAAAAAAATTATATAAAAAATTATTTATATGTTGCTGGTCAAAATAAAAATAAAAGTCAAAATTGGAAATTCTATTCAAACAAAACTCCTGAAGCTTTCTCTGCCCACACTCTCGATCTCTCAATGCTCTCTTTCCCGATCTCGCAACTCCGATGAACCCGAAATCAATAATTGTCGGTCAACCCAAATCGACCAACAATTTCAGATTTTTGGGGGTTCGGTGGAGATTGCCAAAGGTCGAAGGTCAATTGGGGTTCTTTTGTTCTGATCGAAGGTCGACAGGTGTTTTGGGTGTCGGTTCAATGGTGGTGCTCAAAGGTCAACTATTGATTGAAGTTGTTGCAGTTGTCCGCTGTGTGTTTCAATTTGTGCGTCCGCTGGCCAAATTTTGGTCGTCCGTTGTATGTTTAAAGTTCCTTGTCCACTGTGAATTAAAGCCTTGTTCGTTGTGTTCAAGATTATTCGTCCGCTGTGGCTTCACATCGTTCGTCCGTTGTAAATTCAGGTTGAATGTCTGCAGTATGTTTCAAGTTATTTGTGTGCTATGTGTTTCAAGTCTAACTATCTGCTGTGGACTGATTTTTCTCATGCGTTGTGTGATGATGAATGGTAACTACACGTCCGCTGTGAAGTTAAAACTTTGTAGATTTGGACCAATGTCCGCTGTGGAGTTAACACATCCGCTGTGGATGTGTTTTTCAGTAGTTTGATTGTGTTGGTGTTAATGTATGCTGTTAATAGGTCCGCTGCGAGTGTTTTGTGTGGTGATAGATAGGTGTATGATGATTGGGTGAATGAATGTGGTTATGAATGATGATAATTGATGTTGGTGAGTTGTGTGTGATGTATGATGCTTGATGGTGGGTGAATGGGTGTGGATAGACTTCTGCTCATCTGCTTTGAACTGAAGTGTAAGCAGAAAAGATTATCACATCAGCTGTGAGTGTTAACACATCAGCTGTGAATACATAGACAAATTAGATGTTTGTCAGCTGTGGACTTAGTGTATCAGCTGTGGATGTAACACATCAGCTGTGGACACTTGGTTGCAAAAATGATGAGGATTGTCAGCTGTAGAATTAGAACATCAGCTGTGGAATTAGTACATCAGCTATGGAATTTTTACATCAGCTGTGGATGATAGAACACTTAGTCAAAAAATCAAATTCAAATGTGATTTGTGTATTCTTTGTAAACTTTGATTATGAATGAAATTTCACTTTCAAATTCATAAATTGAAGTTTGATAGATTCTTGAATGATTGTGAATGATTGTATGATGAACAAATGAATCAAAATCTGAATTAAATCCTAGATTTGGCTGATTTCAGATTTCAAAGCAGTTTGACTTTGAAAAAGTCAAACTTCATGTTCTTGAATGAACAAACTTTTGATTCTTGGGTTTCTGATGGAATTAGATAAAATCAAAGGTTATAACAGCTATAGATAAGTGATTCTAAGCTATAACAACAATCAATTTCATATAATCATCACCTAAACTTGGATTTAAATGATGAACTCTTGAAGAACACAATGAAGAACAAAAACCCAGATCTAAGAATCAATGTTCAAAATGTATGATTTGGATGTTGAAAATGATAAATGAACCTTAAATTCGATGTTTCTAATTTAAAATCACTATCAATTTCAGCTAAACAACATCAGATTTGTGATTTTTGATGATTTTCCTCAAGAACAGTGAACTTTTCTCAAGAACACAAAATTTTCAAAAATCTTCAAATTCAAGAGTTGTGGATGTTCAATTGATATGAAACTTTGCAGATGTGTTAGTTCTCGTCGACCCGCTATTAGAAGCTTAAATTCTATCAAACAACAACAAAATCAAAATTTCACGTTCATTAGCATTTGAAGACTTGAAGAACAAGTTTGCTTAAATCTTCAAATTAATGGCTCAAATGAACTTCAATTGATGTGAAAACTTGCAGATCTTCACGAAATAACAAATTTAAGCTAATGGTAGCTTGATTTCATCAAAAACAACAATGATTTGTAGGTCAAACTTATGGTTCAAATATTTGAGAAAAATTTGAAGAATAAGGAGCCAAGGCTCTGATACCAATTGTGGAAACCATCGATTCTGCTGGATGGATCGAATATTGCAATCGTATTGTTCTCGTTTATCGGATCTGTGATGCGGAATCTCACAAACCCGTTGATGATTTCAAGTGAAGATCTGATGCAAGATTGAATGTATGATGATGAATGAATGATGAACAAATCAAGAACACATATTCATAAAATATATCAATCATTCATATGTATGATGATGCTAGGAGATTACAAAGGGAGTTTGCAAGAGGTTTCTCTCTCACACACACTCAACCAAATTGTTTCTCTCACTAGACTAAATCTGTATGCTTGCTTAGAGAATGCTTGGTAATGGTTCTAATGGTTGATTAGAGTATATATGACTACACTTAGTCAATTTATACTATTTACAAAAATAAATAAAATTACATTTAAGCCCTAATGATTACACAAATATTCTTCAAAGTCTGATAAATTCTCTGTTACTGATGCGTGACTGCCGGGTGCTGACATCACTCGGGACGTCCGCTGATGTTGACTGTTGACTTTGACCACGGTTGACCAAGTTTGACTTTGT
Organism: Flaveria sonorensis; assembly: GCA_025506505.1. NCBI lineage: Eukaryota > Viridiplantae > Streptophyta > Magnoliopsida > Asterales > Asteraceae > Flaveria > Flaveria sonorensis. The sequence goes on along the minus strand of CM046423.1, from coordinate 27,307,977 downwards.
TCTTCGTTTTGATCTTATTTTCAGCATAGCTTAACCGTGTTAGTTTTGGTAATCATCATGAGATTCGGCACTTAGGTTTTGATAAGTATCATCTTCAAATAGTCCAACATTACCTTTCCTCAAAGTATTTGTGTTGTAATGGTAAGTAGTAAACTTAGATTCGACATTCATTATTTACTAATCAAAGAAAAAGTTCTTGTTAATCTAAACCAAACCGATCCAACAAATATGAATAGATCTAAGATATTAATCAGTTGAAAATTACTTGTATGCTTTAGAATGTCAACTATTTTAAAACAATAAGTAGTTTAAAGTATCAAAAGGTGTTAAATGGTTTTACATGCCAAAATTTTTAATGTCTTAATCCATACGTTCTTGTGCAACTTTAGGACCTTACTTGCATTCCATCGAACTTGACTATTAAGAATGTGGCTATGTTTGAATTTATTAGCTTTCTACTTTAAATGTTTGATGGATCCACCTCAAAAAGTGAAATTTATCACAAATATGGATTTCCTCAAGTGTTATGATCAAGGAGTCATTGGTCAAACCTTTCTTAGAGTTAGGCACTTGGCGGGTGTCATAAATGTTGTTAAGTTCTTGAGCTTATAGGCTACTAAGCTATTACCCCAAACCTTAATGTAATAGTTATAAATATGTAAAATACGAAGTTTTTCTTTCATATATTGTCAAAAGAGTAAGTAACAAGTAAGATAGCTATTTAAAGGATGATTCAACAGCCAAAAATAATTAAAAGAAAAAAGAAGTCAAGGTGATGGTTTTTATAAAGTGGAAGGGCTAAAGGTTGACAAAAGGAAAAAGGTTTCCAAATATGGGTATAAAGGGAAGGGCCGCCCCCTTCCCTTATTCTCATGCAATCAAAGTGCACCAAAGGTTACTGAGAGAAAGCTCATGTGATTTTAGAGAGAGAAAGTTAAAGAATTCATCAAAGGTCTAAGTTTTATCCTTCCTCCTCCTAGATCCAGGCTAGGTCTAAGCTCCTAAGATGTTTTCAATGTGTAAAGTTTGAACCTTTAAGAGTGCATGTGTGTAGATCTCAAGTGTGCTCTTGGGTTCAGGGTTTTTGCTGGAAAGCTTTTATAAAGTGAGTTCTAGATCCCCTTATTTACATGTTTTCGATACTTCTGGGGCTGATATGAATGATATTATAATAAACCTAGATAAACTTATCATTTCTATGATAAATGTGATATTTTTATGTGAAATATTATGTTTTAATGTGATTTAAGATGATTTTCCATTCATGGTATGCTCTAGTGTTGAAACCTAGCTTGATGAGGTCTAGATCTAAGAATTAGAATCATGAATAGTTTGTTTAGGATTTAGAAACACTAAGGACAAAACTACACAGAAGGTGTTACGCAACCGTAGATGTTTCCTATTACCCGCATTAGTACTGAACATAGTTGCATTAATACTTAGTCACCCGCCTTGGCTAGGTAAAGCTATCCATATTCCTTACCTTTACTCGCATTTTTCATCCACCCGCATTTATGTATAATATATGTATTCCCCAACTGTCGATCACCCGCATTTGTTACCTCACCCGTATTTGTCCATAGTACCCACATTAGGTTTCTTATCTGTATTAGTCTAAGCATCGAATACCATTACCAACATTTGTTACTTAGGATATTTTACCATGGATTCCACTAAATGTTGCTTAGTAGTTGACGATGAATTAATATGCTTTTAGTATGAGATACCACTTAGTAGGGTTCATGAAGATGCTACTTAATATTCTATACAGGATTGGTGTTTGTCTCACAACACAAGATATTCTCACAAACTCACTGAATATCACTTGAGTTGATGAAGCAGAATCTCTATTAAGTTCACAAGTAATATAATAAGTTAATGAAAGCATAATAACACAAGAATGGTTTTTAAAGATACTTGTATGTATTACTTCTCAACTCAGTATTACAAGACTCTTACAAGCATAGTTACTAAGTTACATGGAGAAACTATATATACTACTATCTACAGCCAGCTATACTTGGAAAACCAGCTAGAATTTACAACTAGGCAAATACTACATTGCTAGAAGTAAAGCATCTAAGTTAAAGTAATAATATCTTAGATTAGGTAGTCATGACAGGTCCATGACTTAACTTTTGTCACCAACTAAGAATGGAAACTTTACTAAGTTGAGAATGGTGAACAGTGGATTAAATTATGGTCAACTACATGGGCGTGGGAAAGCCCTATTCAGTATATCAGAGTTGCAGCGGGCTGTCAGACAGACCATACTTATGTTCACTGGTTCATAGTTGGTTCTTCTAAAGGTAAATGGCTTTGGAAGAATAAATTCTTCCGAGGTCATTTTGGCTTCAGAAGAAACAACTTCTTCCGAACTTCTGCAAGTCTTCAGGACTTTATTCTTTGGAAGACTTTGTCTTTGGATCATCTAAGTTTTATACTTTGAAAGGAGAACAACTTGGTCTTGGAAGACTGAGTTCTTCCTTCAGAAGTTCTTCATACTTTGAGCTTCGAAAGATCTTTGACTTGGCTTTGGAAGAGCAGCTTTGTCTTCGGAAGACCACTTCATTTTAGTACTTCAAAATTCTTGCTTTGGTTGCACCAGCCTCATATGATCCAACATTCTATGTTATATGATGATACAAATTAATACTTTACAAGTATTATTTATGGTAAAGTGGAACATTAACAAATGAAAAGAATGACAAATGAACCTAAAGATTGTTACCTGGGCCCTAATGATGATGAAAAGCCTTGCAAGCACTATGGATGGACTTTACTTATTATGTGAGTCAAATGAATAAGATGGACAGGTATTCATGAGCAGGTTGTGTGCCTTGCATTGTGCGTTAATTGTCAGGGGTTACGTATCATGATAAACATGTACTAGCAAGGGTTAATATTTGTTGTCAAACAAATATTGAGCTCTTTCTTTGTGCAACCCCAGTTTATGAAAGATGAAAGATAAAGAGAGAAAGATAATGAACACGTTAAAGCATGTTATGAAAGTCAATTTGACTGTTATGAATGATAAATATGTTTTCATTAAAAAGAAGTTAAAAAGTATATTTTCTATACTATATACAAAACTAAAACTTACTCAGTATCGCTAACTTTTTATGCATATTAATTGGCAGGAAATGTTGACGGCGAAGGATAGCACGGGTGATGGAGCTACTTGGCAAGCAAGGACTGGCATCAGTGTTTTTAAATGATGTTTTATGGTTCTAATTAATGATTGAAGTTTTTTTCAGCTATGATGTTTTATATTAAAAATGTATGGTATTATGTCTTCGGCTATGATTGACCAATAATGAAGCTTTCAAGGATCGAGGCCTTACAAGTTGGTATCAAAGACAAAATTTAATAGAATTGGGTAAAACTAATTTAAAACCTAACTTAAACTGATAATGGGGCCAAATAACGGCATGACAACCCAAGTAGCTAGGTGCCATAAGGTAAAAGTTTTTAAATAATCAAGTTATATGTGTATGCGCTATTTGAATATATGTGCTTAGTATATTTGAATACTGATGTGTGTCATGATAGTAAATGCTTAGGACATGAGGGTAAGGTAAGTAGTTAATCACACTTGGCCACTATAATCAATGACTTACAATACTTATCATGATGCAATTACATTGAATGACCTTGTTAATGTTTGAACCTCATACGAAATAAAATCTATGGCTGGTAGGAAATCAAGAAAAGCAACTTGAGTACATGCTCGTGGCGGGCGTTTACCGGGCCACGTGTCACCAAAGCAAGGCTAAGGCTCCAGAGACTGTCTATGAGAAGTCAAAAATACTTAAACCACCAAAATGGCAAGGGAGTTGCAAAGCTCAAATTGATTGTGAAAGAGGCCATTGCTGATGATGTCTATAATGTTATGCAAAATGTCCTACCCTCTGTAATGATAGAAGTGATTAAGGTTATGAAAGATGGAGAGAAAGCTAAGAAAAAGGGGAAGAAAATTAAGAAAAAATCAGGGAAATCTACTTAGAGGACTGAGGAGTAGGATGAGGAACCACTAACCCCTAAGGCGGTACTTCAGGACAATGACAATGAAGATGAGTCCGGTATAGAGACTACTAAGAGGTGTGATTACAGGGTGTTTCATAGATACAAGCCCCCGACCTTTGATAGTAACGGCAATGCCACTGCCGTTCACTGATGCGTTATGCAGATGGAAGCAGTTATGGATATTAGTGAGTGTAGAGAAGACCAAAAATGGAAGTTTTCTACTCATTCATTTATTGAGTAGACATTGTGCTGGTGGGACAACATTGTCCAAGTCGAGGGAAGATGAGCGATAACACAAATGTGATGGTCAGAGTTGAAGGAGTTGGGTCTAAAGGAATATTGTCTACATCGGGAGTTAGAAAATTTGAGAAGGAATTTTTATATCTGGAAGATGGGAACATGACTCATCAAAAGTACATAAGCAAGTTCAATGAACTAGCTAGGCTTATGCCAGAGTTGGTGACTCCCATATCCAAGAAAATTAAGAGATACATACAACGTTTGCTGGAGGATATAAGGAGGAATATGATTGATGCCAGGCCGAATACATTTAGGTCTGCAGTCGATCTGGTGGGAAGGTTATACAATGAAAGAGAACTGATGCCAACTCACAAGAAGTTTGAGAGGTGGAATGAAAACTAAAACTGAAATGGGAAGAGATTCAGGAATGATAATTATAGAATCATGGAAAGAAAATAAAGGTCGATGATCGTTACATGGAACCAGGGAAGGTGGGTGGATGAAAGGAGTGTAAGAAGTGTGGAAGGAGTTATCCAAAGGAATGCACATTGGGAACGAATAGATGCTTCAAGTGTGGAGGTGAGACCACTATGCTAAGGATTGTAAGGTATCGAGATGTTATCAGTGCAGTGCAATGGGTCATTTGGGCCAAGAATTCAAGAAGGGTGAATCAAGAGGCTCCGGGATTAGGATTATAGGGGAAAGGGAAAGAATAATAACACATAGGCAAAGGCGAGGGCGTTCAACATGACCATGGATGAGGCTAGAGATGATCCTGAAATAGTCTCAGGTACATTTCTAGTGAACCATATGTATGCTTCTGTGCTCTTTGATTTCAGTGTTGGTAGGAGCTTCGTATCTATTTCATTTTTTCATTTATTGCATGATAAAACTAAGAAGATAGATGTGCCTTTCTATGTAAAGAGTGAGATCTGTAAATCCATCAAAGTACCTAAAATGATTAAGGATTGCCTTATAGATTTGAAAGGTCATAAGTTCCCTGCTGGATTGTATGTTATGGCCCTAGGAGGTTTTGATGTTGTTTTAGGAATGGATTGGTTAGATAATTACGAGGCGAATAATGTATGTTGAAAAAAGATTATTTGTCTTACTGCGCCTGACGGTGAACCGTTTACATTCATGGAAATAAGGAATGTGTTATTCGACGAGTAATATCTATGAAGAGGGCAGAGAAGCTAGTTAGACAAGGGTGTGGTGCTTAGCTGGCCTATGTAAAGGATGTCGAAGCAAAGTTGCTTCATCTATCAAGTGTACCGGTAGTATGTGATTTCCCTGATGTATTCCCCGAGGATATGTTGGGAGTGCCACCCGATAGAGAAATTTAGTTTCAGATTGACTTAGTACAAGGAGCTCAACCTGTCGCTAAGGCACCATATCATATAGGTCTCTCAAGTTAAAAGAATTGAGTTCTTAATTACCGGACCTTACAGATAAGGGTTTTATCCGACCAAGCATCCCTCCATAGGGTGCTTATGTGTTATTCATCCTGAAGAAGGATGGTAGTATGACGTTGTGTATTAACTGACACGAGCTCAATTAACTGTAAAGTACCGGTACCTGTTGCCCCTAATTGATGATTTCTTCACTCAACTACAAGGTATGAGTTGTTTCTCTAGAATAGATCTCAGATCAGGCTACCATCAGTTAAGGATGATGGAACAAGATACTCTGAAGATGGCATTCCGCACAAGTTATAGGCACTATGAGTTTCTCTAATATCATTCGGGCCTTAATGATGATGAGAAGAATACCTTACAAGTATTATTTATGGTAAAGTGGAACATTAATGAATGAAAAGAATGACAGATGAACCTAAAGAATGTTACTCGGGCCCTAATGATGATAAAAAGCCTTGCAAGCACTATGGATGGACTTTACTTATTATGTAAATCAAATGAATAAGATGGACCTGTATTCATGAGCAAGTTGTGTGCTTTGCAGTGTATGTCAACTGTCAGCGGTTAGCTACCATGATAAACGTGTACTAGCAGGGCAGATGTTGGGCTCTTGCTTTGTGCAACCATAGTTAATGAAGGAGGAAAGATAAAAAAAAAGATAATAAACATGATAAAGAATGTGATGAAAGTCAATTTGACTGTTATGAATGATAAATGTGTGTTCATTAAAAAGAAGTTAAAAAGTATTTTCTATATTATATACAAAAATAGAACTCACTCAGCATCGCTGACTTTGTGTGAATATAAGTTGGAAGGAAATGTTTATGGTTGATGATGGCACGAGTGATGGAGCTACTTGGCAAGCAGGGACTGGCATCCATATTTTAAAAATGATGTTTTAAATTTTGAAAAATAATGTTATTGTTTCTATTTCAAGTATGGTTTGTAATTTGACAAACGTGTTTTATGGTTTTAATTAATGATTGAAGTTTTTCTTCTATGATGTTTTATATTAAAGATGTATGGTATTATGTCTCGGTTATGATTAACCAACTGTGAGGCATTTCGGGATCGGGGCCTTACAGATGAGATATGTCGACGAGCGCTTATTGTTTCAAGAGATCGTGTAATAATAATATATATTATATTTAAACCTAATCTATTTTTAACGAAACTTAGGCTGACTCGTAGAGAAAAATGAGCTTGTCCCAACGGCATATTTGAAATTTTATAAAATGCTATATTTAAAACTTATACGAGAAAAATGAATAGAGCAATTGAATTAATTATAAGTAAACAAGAAAGCAAGTTGGTCACCAAGTAAGCAATCAGCTAGACTGCGCACTTTCATCCCATGTCGCTACAACCTGAGAATTGAGCATGCTAACTTGCTATAGATAGAATCTTATAGGTTTTTTAAAGTATAAGTTTTTCTTCGAACACTCTAAAATAAAGAGAATCCAAAGTACTCGATACCCGATTGGGTGTTGTTATTAGTTATTTTTGGAGCTCGAGTTGCAGCACGAGTAGAGAGACTCTACATCAACCTATTGTGTATAGTTTTAAGGTATGTTTTTGTTTAATTTATGTCAAGTTAATTATTATTTATTATTTGTATTAGTATTAATGTAGTATCATTATTTTTAAGCGTTAGGGTTATTGTTAGGTTAGTATTAGGTAACCTAGTCTTAGTTAGGCATGGACGGATCACACATGCTTAAACATGTTAGCCAATATACAACCATAACAATACTAGTTATCTATACCATTACCTAACCTGTGATTACTTAAACCATATCAAGACTCTTTGAGATATTGAAAAATCGTACTAGCAACTTCTGTTAAGCTACTATAAATAGGTTACTTATCATGACTGTTTTCAAAATTATGATAACCTACTCATTGTGTTTGTACTGGTAATAATTATAATACTTACAAATATGCACGTGTCTTTAGGGGTATACAAAATCCTAATATAATTAATGTGATGTGTCGATCTAGCTGAAAAGAGGATAGCGTTGCAACATTTGACCCCTAATGTAATATAAACCTAAACCCGTTTAGGTCATTTATGTAATTGAAATTCAGTATTTAATCATTCCACATATTTATGGTGTTCAAATATAATAATTACTAGCTTTAATAACCCGTGATAACACGGGTTGAATAATAAATTTATTACTTATAAATATAATATGATTCAAATTATGTATGAGTAATGACTTTAAGTAATAAATCAATGATATCAAAATTTTAAACTTTTATTTTCAATTATTTTAAACAAATCATTTTAAAACTTTATGTTATTATAACTCCTAAATTTAAATATTTTTGGTTTATAAAAATTTCACTTTTTAAAAACACCAATTTTAAAATATTTTATATTTTTAAAGAGTTTGAGTTTTAGAAAAATTTCTTATTTTATAAAATTTTGTGTTGGATCATATGAGGCTGGGCAACCAAAACAACACTTAGAATATTTTGAAGTACAATTGAAGAAGTCTTCCGAAGCTAAAGCTGCTCTTCCGAAGATAAGTTGAAGATCTTTCGAAGCTTAAGTATGAAGAACTTCCGAAGAAAAACTAAGTCTTCAGAGACTAAGTAGTTTTCCTTTCAAAGTAATTAAAGAACTTCCGAAGGTAGAACCAAGTCTTCCGAAGTAAATGAAGATCAAGTTGTTCTCCTTCCTAAGCATTCACACTTAGAAGATCCTAGACAAAGTCTTTCGAAGAATGAAGTCATGAAGACTTGCAGAAGACTAGGAAGAAGTTGATTCTTCCAAAGTATATATGGTCTCGGAAGAACTTATTCTTTCGAAGCCATTTTGCCTTTGGAAGAATCAACTATGAACCAGTGGACATAAGTATGGGCTGTCTGACATCCGCTGACAACTATGATACACTGCATGGCGCTTTCCCACTCCCATGTAGTTGACCATACTTTAATCCACTGTTCACCTTTATCAATTAGTATAGTTACCATACTTAGCTGGTGACAAAAGGTAAGTCATGGACCTATCAAGACTACGTAATCTAGGATATTATTTTATCTTAGATACTTTACTTCTAGCAATGTAGTATTTGCTTAGCGGTAAATTCCAGCTGGTTTCCAAGTATAACCGGCTGTAGATAGTAGTATATATAGTTTCTCATTGTAACTTAAGTAACCATGCTTGTAAGAGTCTTGTAATACTAAGTTGAGAAGTAATATATACAAGTATCTTGAAAACCATTCTTGTGTTCATTAACTTATTATATTATTGTCAACTTAGTTAGAGATTCTGCTTCATCAACCGAGTGAGACTTAGTGAGTTTGTGAGATACAAAACTTGTGTTGAGAGACTAACACCAATCCAGCAATTGGTATCAGAGCTTTTTTAGGCTCTTGATTGTGATATCTAACCATCCCAAATCACCCTCGTTTCTTCACACTTACTCACTACACTCAAATGGCTCTTAACCAAAAGATTTCTGAGTCCGAGATGGGAACCATGACCAAGGCTCCTATTATCACCCCTGATGATTTTGGAACCTGGTGCAAACATATTAAAGGTTTTATCAAGTATCAAGATAGCCGCATGTGGATATCTGTCACTCATGGTCCTTACAAGCCAAAGGTGGCGGACCCGGCTGGTATTGGCGCCATGATTGGGAAAGCTGTTGAAGACTGATGAACACTTCAAGAAGATGGACATCGACTCCAAATTGATGACCGTGTTGCTTACTGCTATACCAAACTCAATAATGACAGGCTTCAAGAAATGCAAGACCGCCAAAGAACTCTTTGATGCTTTGAAGCTGATATACTCTGGTTCTACTGAATCAAAGGAAAACAAAAAGGATATGCTAAAGCAGAAGTTTGAGAACTTCACTTATGTTGTTGGTGAGACCTTGAGCCAACAATATTTCAGGTATATGGACTTGATCACCTCTCTTCTAACTATGGAAGTTGTTCTTGAGAAAAGAGATATAGTTAGAAAATTCATGAGCGCACTTCCTCATGAGTGGACTTTTTACTATGGCTCAATTAATAGAACTGAAAATCTCAACACTCTGACTATGACTAAACTGTATGAAATCCTTGATGGATACCGTATGGAGATGGAGACTCAAAAGAGCCACCAGATGAACAGACCCTCAAATCCTACAGTCAATAATGCTCTACATGTTGCTAAAGGATCAAGAACTCCCCAGCCTCAATTGTACCTGAACTACCCCCAACAGCCATCATCCTCTTCCGGTCCATACATCACTTTCCCTGAGACACCCAGGTCTCAACAAGCTCAACACACTCCCTTCTAGGATAATTGTGCTTTTGTTTCAGGGAGTGAGCACCCTGGAGATTTTCAATACTGTTTTGCTGATCTAGAGTGTTTCAGCCCAAATGATGTTGAATATATGGACATTGTCCAGCAAATGGCTCTTTTAACCTACAGAGCAAATAAATTCTTTAAAAGAACCGGCAGGCAGTTTCCTTAGAACCCAACTAACAGCAAATTCAGGTTTGATTAGAGCAAGGCCAAATGCTACAACTGTAACCAGCTTGGTCACTTTGCTAGGAAATGTAAAGCTCCAAGATCTAATCCTAAAGCGGCTCAAGCCTCCCAACATCCTGCTACCTCAAAGGCTACAACCAACCACTGAGCCACAAACTGCTGCTATTACCCAAGAGGTTAACTGGAGCTTTATGATACAAGATGTCACTCCTGCTCAAGCTCTCATGGCTAGAACTGAAGACAGCAAGGTATATGTACATCTCTGTACTCTAGCCTGTATTGCTAAGGTTAAATTGTATCAGGACTACAACATGGAAATTAGATCTGATATTGAGTCTTTAAATATCCTAAATCTGATTTTAAGAGAGCAGAATCTGACTATAAGCTTAAAATAGAAAAGTTAGAGAAAACTGTGTCCTCTTTAAAACATGAACATACCAACTATAGGACTCAAATAAAAGATCTAATATCCAAGTTGACGGGAGCTCAAGCCTAGCTAGTCATAGCTGAGGCTAAAGCAGAAAAGTATGCTATTCAAGAGCACAACTTCAACACCATTATAGCGTCATCTTCCCACTCCAAGGTATGCTATCAAAACAAAAGTGGGTTGGGATCTAATGAAATTGCTTCACCACACTCTCTTATGTCTATTAGATAGCCAAGAGGTGGTACTGATAAGCAAGAGGTTCCAACTGCTGACCCACTACCTAGTGAGTAAAAGAATGATGCAATAATGGAAACCACCGCAGGGAAGGATAAGATAGAAAACCTTATCCCCACAGTTGATAATTCCTTGACCACCAAAGCCAGAAAGAACCGGATCAAGGCAGCAAGAAAAACTGCCAAAAAGGTGTCTGAGACTAAGATGAAGACTGACCCAAGGCAAAAGGGTGTATTCATCTCAGCTGGATTCCAAGTGGTTGGAAGTTCTGATTCAGGAAAGGAGAGTAGTACCAGCACTCCTATCAAGCCGAAGGATTAGAAATTAAAGGGAAAGGCTGTTGAAGAAGAGAAGAAGTGCAAGAAATAACAGCCCACATGTCCCACCAAGAATAACATTGAGTGCATAATCCGTGGCATGCATAACCACATGGCTAAAGATTATTACTACAATCCAGCAAGCACTCATTATGCAACCAATTTTAAGAAAGAAGGAGTCAAGGATGGTTCACATTTGGACCTTACTATATGGTCCAAGTGTTAAGGAAAGGAAGGCTTGTTTCCAAAGCCAAGTTGCTTTCGGAAGAAACTCATTCTTCCGAAAGGAAAATAGCTTCGAAAGATAAGCCAAAGTACAAACAAAGAAACAAAAACATTTCCTTGAAACCTTCCAAGAAGAAGACAGCTTCGGAAGAAAAGGTGGTGAAAACTTCTTCCGAAAAGAAAGAAGCCTCGAAAGCAAGTCATGTTGCATAAGCCTCTTCGGGCTCATCAACACAGGTCAACCATAGGATAGAATGGAAGACCAGAAAAGATGCTGCAGCCCAAACCTCTTCTTCACAAACTATAATTGAGCCCATATGCATACAATTTGGTACAGTTATATCATCTACATTGGAAGAACCCAAGACCAATAAGGCTTTGGTTTCCAACAATAACTAATCATTTCACCTTATGTGCAGGGACATCCATATGAGAAGAATGGAAATATCTGGATTGTGGATAGTGGATGCTCCAGGCACATGATAGGGAACAAATCTCTCCTACAACAATTTGAACATTTTGATGGAGGTCCTATTTAGTTTGGAGGTGATGCCGGAGGATACATTTCTGGTAGAGGTAGTGTATCCAATGGTAAGTTAAACATTGACAAAGTAAACTTTGTCAAACAGCCTGAACACAATATCTTGAGTGTTTCTCAATTCTGTGATCAAAAGCACCGAATGCTTTTCACAGAACATGAGTGCATTATCCTTAAACCCGGGATGACAATTTCTCAGGAATTGGTGCTTCTTAGATCTCCCAGGAGAGGAGATATGTACAAGCTTGATATGAATAATGCTTCTCCACTGGCTGGAGTATCATGCTTTCTTTCTAAAGCTAACGATGATGAGTAAACTCTTTGGCATAAAAGAATGTGCCATGTTAATTTTAAAACCATAAATAAGATGGTTAAAAATAATTTGGTACATGGTGTGCCTAAAAAGGAATTTTCCTGTAAAGATAACTACGTTGCTTGAAAAGGAATTTTCCTGTAAAGATAACTGTGTTGCTTGCCTGAAAGGAAAGCAACACAAGGTTTCTCACAAATCCAAAGAGGTTAACTCCATCACCACTCCATTACACTTATTGCACATGAATCTTTTTGGTCCATAAGTATAATGAGCATTGGAAGGAAATCATAATGTCTTGTGATTGTTGATGATTTTACAAGATTTACATGGGTATTCCTTTTAAGAACTAAAGATGAAACAGTTTAAAATCTTTTATTCTTAAAATTGAAAATCAAAAGGATAATAAGGTAAAAATCATTAGAAGTGATCAAGGGACTGAGTTTAAGAATCAAGTTCTTGACTCATTCTGCAACTCAAAACGGATTGCCAGATAATACAGTGCTCCTAGAACTCCTCAACAAAATGGTGTTGCTGAGAGGAGGAACATGACACTTATTGAGGCTGCAAGATCTATGTTAGCTGATTCAAAGCTGCCTCTAACTTTCTGGGCAGAGGCAGTCAGCACTACATGCTATGTGCAGAACAGGGTTCTCATTGTTAAGCCCCATGGAAAGACCCCTTATGAGTTATGGAACAAGAGGCCATCGTTCATTAGCTTTCTTAGGTCCTTTGGCAGCAGGTGTACCATACTCAACACAAAAGACAATTTAGCAAAATTTGCTAAAAAGTTGGATGATGCTATCTTTGTTGGATATTCCTCAACCTCTATTGCTTATAGAGTGTATAATATTAAAAATCAACAATTTGAGGATCATACAACATTGTTGTTAATGAGCATCCTTGTGTTAGAGGGAATGGCCCTGATTATATCTTTAATCTAGAATTGTTTCCAAACTATTCTAAACTATCTTATGAGAATGTTTTAGCTGGAATAAGAACTCAAAGTGACATCTATGAAGATCAAATGTTACCCAGACCTATACCTAGTTCTCCAAGAGGAATTAAAGAACAAGATCCCACTACTGGAAGTCCTGAAAGCTTGAACATCTCAGGAAATCATGGAGCTTCAACAAGTTGTCAGCCAACTGAGCCTCAAAACTCATCAGCTGAGAACTCCAGCATTCAACACCAAGCTAATGAAGACAGTAATCTGGAGGAATAGGCAACTATTGATACTACTTCTCAGCAGAATATTATTGATGTTGTCATACATTCATTCAATCAGTCCTTATTGAATGAGTGTGAGACATCATCTGGTAATGGTGTTCAAAACCTTAAGCAAAACATCTCAAACCTAGATCTATCTATGCAACTAGATATGATTCCTAGGCTCAGGATACATATCACTCACCCAGCTGAGAACATCATTAGGGATGTCTCAGAAGTTGTGAGAACAAGAAGTCAGACCCACAATGGGAATGTCTACTTGTACTCATGCTTTCTCTCTCAAATAGAACCAAAGAAGGTGGAAGAAGCCCTCAAGGACAACAATTGGATTGAAGCTATGCAAGAGGAGTTGCTTTAATTTAAGAGGCAAAAGGTATGGAACTTGTGTCCATTGCCATCTGGCCAAGTCCCTATTGGCACCAAGGGGGTGTTCAGAAGTAAGAGAGATGATAGAGGTTTGATCATCAAGAACAAGGCAAGACTTGTTGTTCAAGGATACACACAGGAGGAAGGAATAGATTACACTGATGTCTTTGCACCTGTTACAAGACTTGAGGCTGTGAGAATCTTCCTTGCTTTTGCAGCATCCAAGAACCTCACTCTCTATCAACTTGATGTCAAATGTGCATTTTTATATGGGGATATTGATAAAGAAGTCTATGTGTGTTAACCACCTGGATTTGAAGACCCATAGCACCCCAACTATGTGTGTAAACTGGATAAAGCTCTCTATGGGTTGCATCAAGCACCTAGGCTATGGTATGAGACCCTGTCTCAGTTTCTTCTTAGGAATGGCTACACCAGAGGCACCATAGACAAGACATTGTTCATAAAGTAGTCCGGAAAGGACATGCTGCTTGTTTAAGTCTATGTTGATGACATCATATTTGGTTCCTCAAATGACCAAATGTGCAAAGACTTTGAAAGCATCATGAGGAAGAAGTTTTAGATGAGTTCAATGGGAAAGATGGATTTCGTCCTAGGAATTCAAGTGAAGTAGATGGAAGAAGGGTTCTTTATCAACCCCTCTAAGTATGTCAAGGACATCTTAGAGAGATTTGAAATGAAAGATTGTAAGCCAGCCAAGACACCTATACCCAGAAATCACAATCTTTGTCCTGATTCCGAGGGGGAGGATACTGATCAGCATCAGTACAGGGCGATTATTGGATCTCTGATGTATCTCACTGCAAGTAGACTTGATATCATGTTTGCAACCTGTATCTATGCAAGATATCAGGCTGCCCCCAAGGGGTCTCACCTAATTGTTGCCAAGAGAATTCTTAGATACCTTAAAGGAGCTCCCAAATTGGGTCTCTGGTATCCTAAGAATAAGGACCTCAATCTCTATGGGAACACTGACAGTGATTATGGTGGCTACAACATCAACAAGAAATCCATATTCGGAGGATGTTAATTTCTTGGTGCAAGGATTATCTCCTGGCAATGCAAAAAGCAATCATGTGTCTCAACATCAACTGCTGAAGCTGAATACATTGCTACTGTGAGCTGCTGTGCTCAACTGCTATGGATTTAGAATCAGATGCATGACTATGGTTTTAACTTGATGCAGACTCCTATCCATATAGACAACAAGAGTGCCATTTCTATCACAGAAAATCCAGTCAAGCACTCCAAGACAAAGCATATCGACATCAGGTATCATTTCATTATAGATATTCATGAGAAAAATCTTATAAAGCTAGTCAAAGTAAATTTAAATGAACAATATGCTGACTTGTTCACCAAAGCCTTTGATGAAGAAAGATTTAAATATTTAATTACAGCTATTGGGATGATTAACATTAACTAGTTCTTTTCTTTTGAAAAACCTTTTTAAAATATGTCTTGTTTATGTTGTCTAACTACAATCTAAGCCCTGTTACAAAAAGGGTTCCTTCAAAAATCTAATTGAAAATACTTCCAAAGAGAAATTTACCCTCGGAAGAAATCTTTATCCATCTTCCGAAGGCAAATTCCTCTGCATAAATATTATCTTCCGAAGAGTTTTTAGCCTCGGAAGAACAATTGATCATAGATCAAATTTACTTCCGAAGCTTACTAACTTCTATTCTCGGAAGAATATTGTACTCTCAGAAGCAAACTTGTCATTGAGACATGGTTTGCTTTCGGAAGTAAAAATGGCGTTGGAAGACAATATTAAGAAACACAAGTATTTTCTCACTGAAGCAAGTTTATCTTCGGAAGAACATCTTTACTGTGTAACGAAAATCTTTGGGCCCCACTATGTAAAAAGTAAGATTTTATTGATGATTGTCATAATATTTTAAATGTTTTATCTTACCGCCTCTGTCAAATCGAAGCCTAAACTATCCTTTCACCTTATCAGTTTGCTTTTTTAACCCCTATTTAAAATTTTTGACTCTCTTTCTTTACATTCTTTACCACAGCAAAAGCCCCAAATTACCACCATCTTCACTCACTCTCAAATTCCTTCAATCCTACCATACCTCTTAACAATGGCCCTAAATCCCCAACATAATCAGGTCGCTATCCTTGATTCTTCAAAGGATGCCGACTTTGCCCCTATCATGGAATTTATGTCCCAATCGGCATGCTTCACTGCCCTCGCCATCAATCCCACCATCTACTCTAACCATATGGCCAAATTCTGGGCCAATGGTCAAGATGAAACACTAAATGGTGAAAGTGTCATCAGATTAAGGATCTATGGACAGGAGATGACCATTGCTGAATCAACTACCAGGGAGCATCTAGAGCTTTATGATGAGGGCGCCCCTACTGAATTCCCCAAATCTGAGTTGGAAGACACTTACACTCAGATGGGATATGGCGGTAATGTGCACAAGTCTATAGTCTACAAGTTTAACTTCTCCTACAATTTGAAGTTCTTGCTGCACATCGTCCTGCACTGCCTATCCAACAAATCCGGGGGATGGGATCAAATCACATATGATTTGGGTTGCCTAGTCCAATGGTTGGTAAAGGGCCTGTGCTTCAACTATTCAAGATTCATGCTGAACAACTTAAGAGGCAATCTCACCCAAGATCCATTCTACTTGTATCCTTGGTTCATTCAGCACATAATCAACTGTGAGCTGGACCAGGATAGATTACAATGTGCAGATGTTCTACTGGTCCATCACATGCAGCTTGGCATCTTCAAAACTTTGAAGAAGGTGTCCACCAACTTCTCTAGAAGATTCACTGATCTTCTTCCAGGTTTGCTCGAGCCAACGGCTCCTGGTGACATCCCTGCTAGCCCAGCAGGTGATGAACCCACACCAGACACCACCACTCAAATGCCAATCACTTCTTCCTACCAATCAAGATCGCATACACTAAACGCCCCAGACGAACCCCTGATCAATCTACTCTGATTGATCAAGTCCCCTCTGTTCTAATCAAAAAGGCTCGAGTAGAACTCAGGGCTCCCACTCAGGCAGGGGTCAAACCATCCCCCACCATTGACCTTAATCTACAGCAACCTTGCCTCTAGATGACTCAAAAAGAGACATCAGCATGCAAGGGTATCCAGGGCGACGAGAAACCACTACTGGTGGTGATGATGAACATACTAGGTATGTTATCTCATCTCCTAATGATTCTTCAAAAGAAGATGAGGGTAGCCTGAAACTCATTATCAGAGACCTGATTTTGAAGTCTCAAACCTTGAATCAAAGGTTAAGACTTTAAAGGATAGGTCTGCCACTCAGCAACTTGAGACTGAAAATCTCAAGGCTCAACTAGCTGAGACACAGATTGAGCAGTCTGTAAGGCATGTACATACTCAGATTGCCATCACAACAACTTCCTTTGATGCCATATCTTCTTTGTACCCCACACCTGGTAACCAGCTTCCCTCAACCAGCTCCCATTACTATTCAAGTGGATCCAAAAATGCTTATAGACCTCAATAGGTTTTTAACCACATTTTTTATAAGCTCATCCATTGAACAACCTTCCTTTGATGTAGTTGTTGCCTACTTTGGAGCTGAGGAGCTTCAAAGGCTGAGTGCACCACCTACCTCTGAAAAGGAAGTTGTTAAACCTAAGGTCTCTGTTGAACCCGAGATTAACTTTGAAGGGGATACACAGACTCATGGCCCAGTAACCAATTTGGAAGGGACAGGTAGTGCAGTTCTAATTACTTCTAAAGCAAAAATCCAAGTTACGGAAGGAATAATTGAACTGTCTTTCTCGTCCAATGATCTGTTCATTATAGAGGCCATTCTTGACCTAGCCTCTAAGGTAAACAGTGAGAACTTCCTTACAACCCCTCTTTCCCAAACACCACAAGTCCAATGCCACTCCCCCCAACCTAAATCTTCTAAACCTGAGTCTCCAAAGGCTGAATCTTGCTTTGATCCTAAGGGGAAGAGGAAGCTCACTATTGAGGAGCTTCTAGAGAAGGAAAGTTTGGAAAAGCTTAAGAAGAAGGGAAGAATTGATACTGGGAATCTATTGGCTGCAAGCAGCAAAGCAGCAGCAGCCTCTCAAGAAAGTATCAACAACAAGAGGAGAGTGGAGATTATTGACAGGCTCATCAGCCTGGGAGTAGTCAATGAAGATATCCTTCTACTCCTATTTGATAAGCTTGTAAAGCTGGAGAAGGCAACCTTGCTGCAAAAAGAAAATGAGGAAGAAGCAAGGTTGGCCGAAGAGAAGGAGAAGAGGAAGAGGAAGAGGAAGTAGGAGGCTACGAAAAGGGAAAGGAAGGAGAGAATAGCCTTTCTCTACTCTAGAGGCTATTCTCAAGAGGAGCTAGCACCTCATGATTATGATACGATCTTGTTTTTTTTTCACAAAGAGTAAGATCAAATCAACAAAGAGAGGAAGAGGACTGCCAAGGAAAAGCTGAGGGAGAAGAAGGAGGAAGAAGAGACACAACTTGATGCTGCCAAGAAGGTGGGAGATAAGGAATGGATGAAAGCCTATCTCAAAGCCCATGGCTTCACCAGCAGGCAAGTGGGTCTATGTCAGAGAAGACCCTACAGCGACATGTCAATGACATCAAGGCTGACATTCGCTTAGGAAGAAGGCAGGAGGTAAATCAAATATCAAGTGTTCAGAAGAAGGCACCCAAACCAACACCAACACCCAAACTAGCACAACCTACACCCACACCTCTTCCCTTCCCTATCAAAACAAAACCAATCACTGAGCCTTACACCCCTGAACCCACAACATCAGCCTTACCTACACCCTCACCCACTGCTTCCCAACAACCACCACCACCACCTATCCTTAAACCCAAAACAAAACCCAGAACCCAATCTATACCCAAACCATCTTCTGAACCTTCTAAGCTAATAAATTGCACAACATTGAGCAACATCCCTTATGAGGAAGAGTAAATTAAGCTGAAATACACTGATGGCTCTTCCAGATCCCTCACAAGAGATGCATTCCTTGATCTACCTAGGGGAGCACTAGACCAAGCTCTCCAACTTCTTGCAACCAACTCAGATGTTCTTACAAAAAAGAGAAGAAGTTAAGAAGGAGACTGGTGACTTTGCTAGACACTAAGAAGGGGGACAAGCTTTCATCCAAACCCCTTAATTCTAGAAAACAAATAGTCCAGTGTTCGATGAACCTTCACACAACTTTGTTATGGAATGAGAGAATGGTGAAGTAAACAGGGTTGATACTTCATCTGTGCTAGACTCCAGCAGATTTGACCTTGCTGAGTTAGCAGAGAAACCATTCTCCAATCCCTCCAACTCTCAGGTTGCTGCTTACATCAGAAATCATCTGAGCAGTCTTCATCTAGCTGAGCTTACAAAGAAAGCCAAGACTGAAGAAGAGTTGAAAAGGAGAGCAAAGGATGAGGAAGAAGGCACAACTACAAAAGGAAAACCATTCCTTCAGATGGTTGAAAGCTCAACTTCTGATCCTGTAGTTAGATGGGAGTATGACTACGATTCCCATCAACTAACTCTCTTCAGAGTGACGTAGGAAAAGGTGTATGTCATTCAAAACAACGGACTTGATCTATTATCTACGAATGACTTGTACCAGCTCCTCACCACCACATCAGGGAAAAACAAGGAAACAGATAAATATCTTCTTTCCCTGGTGTTAAAGACCTTAAGGAGCAGAGGGAAGTGAAGTTTCGATAGCATCAGCCTAGGGGGAGTTTGTTGGATCATATGATGTTGGTGCAACCAAAACAACACTTAGAATAGTTTGAAGTACAATTAAAGAAGTCTTCCGAAGCTAAAGCTGCTCTTCCGAAGACAAGTTGAAGATCTTCCGAAGCTTAACTATGAAGAACTTCAGAAGGAAAACTAAGTCTTCCGAGACTAAGTAGTTCTCCTTTCGAAGTATATAAAGAACTTCTGAAGGTAGAACCAAGTCTTCCGAAGTATATGAAGATCAAGTAGTTCTCCTTCCGAAGCATTCACACTTAGAAGATCCAAGACAAAGTCTTCCGAAGAATGAAGTCATGAAGACTTGCAGAAGACTCGAAAGAAGTTGATTCTTCCAAAGTATAAATGGCCTCAGAAGAACTTATTCTTTCGAAGCCATTTTGCCTTCGGAAGAATCAACTGTGAACTAGTGGACATAAGTATGGGCTGTTTGACATCTGCTGACAGCTCTGATACTTTAATCCACTGTACACCTTTATCAGTTAGTACAGTTACCATACTTAGTTGGTGACAAAAGGTAAGTCATGGGCCTGTCATGACTATCTAATCTAGTATATTATTTTATCTTCGATACTTTGCTTCTAGCAATGTAGTATTTGCTTAGTAGTAAATTCCAGCTGGTTTTCCAAGTATAACCGGCTGCAGATTGTAGTATATATAATTTCTTATTGTAATACTAAGTTGAGAAGTAATATATACAAGTATCTTGAAAATCATTCTTGTGTTCATTAACTTATTATATTATTGTCCACTTAGTTAGAGATTCTGCTTCATCAACCGAGTGAGACTTAGTGAGTTTGTAGTGATGTTATGTGTCCCCTTAGTTACTATTTTATTAAATTAGAAAGATATATCTATTCAACTTATAATAATTTTATAATTTATAAAATAAATTTTTATAAGGTTTTATAAATAATTATGAGATTTTAATTATTCATTTAAAATAAATAATTAAGTTACAAAGTTTTCAAGATTTACAAAAAATTATAAAGTTTTATAAATTAAAAATGTTATTCGTTATTCAAATTATGGTTTTAAAATGCTTAAGGGTTAAAATGTAATTTTTGAAACTTACGTTAAAAAAGTTTTAAACATGAAATTATAACTAATAAAACCACAAGGCCTAAAGGTGTAAATTGAATTTAAAACCCAATCCCCCCGGTCGACCCCCATCTTTGGCCAGCCTCTAGCCTAACTTCGACGACCTCAAAATTAAAAAATCCTATTGAATGAATCAACTAAAACTGTTTCTTGACCCTTATGTGAATGATTCGAACCTTTGATAAATTCTCGTTCGAATTATGTAGTCGTTTAACCATGTTTCACTCGAAACCAATTTCTCATTCAAACTTTAAAGTTTTTTCAAATCAAAATCCAATTAATCAAACCTTATTGACCATAATCATATTCATGATCATTACTGAGCAACCATTATATAATAGAGGGAAAACACTATATTAGATTCCTTTAATATTACTGAGCAACCATTTACACATACAACACACACACACACATCATATTGATCATCATCGTCAATCATTATAAACACTAATTGATCAAGTGCTTTCCATCCTCATCACCTCATAAAATTTACAATTCATCAATCGAGACAATGCTATCGAGTCATATCAACAGCATTGTCTCGATTAATTCTATGTTTTGTCGTGGTTATTTGTTTCTTGATAACCATAAACTTGATTGATCCAGGTAAATTAAACACACCTACACATTCATTTATACATAGGGAATCAATGCCTCATGGTTAATTTGATTAAAAAAACAAATTGTACTTTAATTTGATTTGATTCGATTTAGGGTTCATGATGAATTTAGGGATCTGTTTAATTAATGTTTTAAAATTTTGTTTATTGGAGTTAAAACAGATTTGGGGCCTTGGCCCACTAGATAATAGAGTTAAAAACATATTTAGACACATTATTATTCTAACATAAGACACCCTTCCGTAGGTTAAACCATTAGGAAACCGTTGGTATCAAATCTAGCATTTTAGTATTCAAATCACATTTAAATATCAAGATAATATTCATAGCACATTTACATGTGTTTTACATTTTGGGAGAACCATTTGTCAATATTCAATTAATTGTTATTCATTATTTATTATATTCAAAATTCAATTCAAATCATGATATGTTATTACTTGCAGTTATGTGTTCATCGTTTAATAAACTTGATGTTAGCATAATTATTAATTTATACAGACTATGACAATAATGATAGATATATTTTTTTGAACCCACTGCATATGATTATTCGAGGTTGATTGAAACTATATTGATACATGTGTTAATCATAAGACTTTGTATACGGATCGAGTTAAGTCAATCATCAGGTTTGATTGTGTTTTAGTTTTTCTTATATGTTTGACTATTACCTTGTAAGTCTTGACATTAACATAAGAATTGAATTGTTTCAATCAAGTTATACAATATATCTATGTATGAAAACCTGTGGATACTCACCAGCTAATTCTTTAGCTGACTTATTACTTTTTACATTATTTTAGGAAATGCAGCTTAGTGTATTACATACAAAGTTTACATCTAGGATTCTAGACCTAGATTAATAAAAGACATTTATTATGTTCTATTTGATTTATGTTTGTTTGTAATGCAGTGTTTGACTATTTAATGTTAATGAAAATTAAATTTAATATTATTTCAACACTTATAATACTATGTCCTATAAGCAATTGATTCGCCTTCGTCCCCTTCTCTCGATGATTCTGTCATCGATTGGGGTGTGACAAGGGTTCCTCGTATACATCAAGCACACGCTTATACCTATTTGACGACCGGGAAGGTCTAACGAACCTCCTACCAGTAGTTGTGGTAACAACAAGGAAGGCACTATGCCTATAGACCCAAATATCATAACCCATATTGTATGATGATATGCTCTAAATTATACATAAAAATCCTATCAAAAGCACATCAATTATTCCTTAATATCTCCCTTAAAATGATGATTATGTACTTAAAATTGTTTAATTGTGTTTTCAGGTGTTCAAAAAGGCAAGGTGGACAAAAGAAGCATATTTAACAAGAATTTGAAGAAAACCAAGCTTTGGAGTCCAAGCATGGGGTCGTGCCTCATTAAGCACGCCCCCATGACTTGCCTGAAGCACCCCCCGTGCATAAATTGGCACACCCTCATGTTTAGACATCTGACAGGACAAAAAGTATTGTCCCCCAAAAGGTATCAAGGGGCCATGCCCCATGAGTCGCGGGGCCATGCCCCACCCCAAACACGGGGTCATGCCCTATTTAACACGAGGTCATGCTCGACACCTTCTGCACGTACGACCCGACCAAATTTCGTAAGCATTGTACTAGTACGGGACCATGCCTTTTAGGCACGGGGCCATGCTTAAACACTCCAGAAAGCCTATAAATAGAGGCCTAAGTTCATCATGGGGGGAAGCTTGAGGTGGGGAGAGTTACTCTGCTGAATTCTCTCGAGAATCAAGACTTGAAGATCATTTGGAGGCTCGGGAGGTGCATACAACACTTTGAAGAAGCTCGGGATTGTCTAAAATCATCCACTGTGGATCAATGGTTTGATTGTTCTATTTCACCGATGATTTCATATCTATCTTCTATGTTACTTGTTGTTATGTGCAAGCTCATTATGAGCTAAACTCTTATTATCATCCTAATTGGATGAAACTTATGTAATTTGTGATGAACTAATGGTGTGATTTATATTATGTTAATGTTATGGTAATCATGGGAAAACTTTTAATGGGTAGCATCTACATTTGAACGGGAAGTTATGTAACACCCGGATATTTAAAAAAAGAAAAAAGAAAAAGGGAAGTATAAAGAAAGAAAGGTGAAATAACCCAAGTTGAGGGGTTAAATTTATGCAAGAGGAAAACTTTATTATTATTATGTTTAAAAAGTGGGCATAGCCGCCCACTCTTCCTGCTCTCACCAACTGCTCGGCCGCCAAAGTAAAAGAACAGAGTTTTCCATTGGTTTTCTAGAGAGAAGAAGAAGTAGATTGTCTAGAAGGTAAGATTTTGTGTGTTTTGTTCAGTTTTAGCTGGGTTTTTAGCTTGTAGACCGAGTCTTACATGTTTCTCTGTGTTCGGTTGTGTGTGTTTTGGTGTGTATGTTTGAACTCCAAGTGCTCTCGAGTTTGGAGGAGTTTTACTCGAAGGCTGCTGTAGGTGAGTTCAAGATCCCCGGTTTTGTTGTTTTAAACTTGTTTTGGGGCTGAAATGCATTTAGTTATGGTTTTTGCAAATTCAGTATGTTAACCGTATATGTTCCCCTGTTTATGTGGGTATGTGTGTTTGTGAATGTTTGACTGAATTATATGGTTGTATGCTTGTTTTATGAGATTAGTATGCTAGATTTGAGCTAAGGATATGTTAGGATGATGATCGGGAACTGAATTTAGTGTAAGTTAGAACTAGCATAGTGCCTATGCGCCCAAAACTGCCCATGCGCCTAAGTTTCCCAAGCGCCCAAGTATCCATGCGCCTACATAGTACACATGCGCCTGCATAGTACCCATGCGTCTAAGTTTTTGTCCATATGCCTAAGTGTTTGCTCATGCGCATAAGTTTCCCATGCGCCTAAGTACCATGCGCCTGCATAGTACTCATGCGCCTGCATAGTATTCATGCGCCTGCATAGTACCCATGCGCCTAAGTTTTTCCCATGCGCCTATGTAGTCCCATGCGCCCAACTGTCCATGCGCCTGCATAGTGCCCATGCGCCTACATAGTGCTCATGCGCCTAAGTTGCCTTAGAATTTTTCTGAAATTTTGGGAAAAATGGAAATTTATGATTAAGCTCTGGAATGTTTTGGTGCGTTATGTTTGTTCTTTTTATGCATGTTATGGCCTATTATTTATGTTCCTTATAACGTATTATTACATGACTTTCTGTGGTGTGTTAATGCTATAATACGTAAAGTATTAAATAATGAAAGTGAAAGACATTATTAATGAAGTGGAACCTAATGAAAGAATGTAAAGTCTTGCAAGCAATTGAAAGGAGGTTCACAACTCATTGAGAGGTTGTTAGCTCAACTCGGTGCGGTTTACCTAACCCATGAGGATGAACACAGGGGTCAATCCTTGTGATTGACCAATATGTACGAAACGGGACCCTTGTCATTTGCCCCGGTACTGGAGTCAGCTTCGTGCACAATGTTAGGGGTTTATTTATAGACTTCGGCCCAGTACCAGCTTTGTGCACAATGTTTGGGGTATAGCATATGATATGGTCTAGATGAAAGTGAAAGATAATGATGAAAGTACGAAATGAATGAAAAGAATGTTGAAAGATAATAATGATATTATCAAGGTGTATGTTTGTTGTGTGATCATGAACAAAAGTAAAGGAAAGGCATTTTACTAAAGTTAAAGTATTTTATTATATAAAACTAGAACTCACTCAGTGACGCTAACTTTTTATGCATTTTCAGTTGGCAGGTAGTTTGTTGCTGAGGATGGCACGAGGGTGAAGCTACTTGGCGAGAAAAGACTGGCATCCATCTCATGCAATAATAATGATGTTGTATTGTAATACAACTAACTGAT
Organism: Flaveria sonorensis; assembly: GCA_025506505.1. Lineage (NCBI taxonomy): Eukaryota > Viridiplantae > Streptophyta > Magnoliopsida > Asterales > Asteraceae > Flaveria > Flaveria sonorensis. Next base: position 27,282,805 of record CM046423.1, on the reverse strand, counting down.
ATTTTGTAATCTTTTGAATAATGATGTGTTACTTGGCAAATGTATTTATTAAAGCATGAAATGGTTTTTGATGAATTATTCTGCTTCAATATTTTATTACTTAATAAATCTTAATATGTTTTAATATAAATGAGGTTGTGATTGACCAACTGTGGGGTTCCCGGGAACGGGGCCTTACAAGTTGGTATCAGAGCCAAAGTTTAAGAGAAATGAATAAATATTTTCAAAACCTAAACTTAAACTGAGAATGGGACCGAATGGAGAGATGCTAGCCCAAGTAGCTACGTGCCATCAGGTAATTTACTTTCTTAAGGTAACTGGTATTATGTGCGCGTGCTATCTGATTTATGTGCTCTTAGTAGATTTGGATACTGATGTAGTCAAGATAGGAAATGCTTGGGGGATGAAGAGTGAAGTAAGTGGCTAATCACAACTGGCCACTGTAATTAAGGACTTACTATACTTGACATAATCCGAGCTATTACCTTGAATGACCGTGTTGGTGTTTAAATCTTATAGTGTTTAGAGGATGGCAGGTGGAAGATCTTTGAAGGCTTCTCGAGGAGGTGTGCAGGGTGGTCGTGGTGCTAGGCCACGTGTCATTGGAAACAAGGCTAAGGCTGCTAAGATGGCTCCTGCACAGCCCGAGCTTTATCACCAGGAAGGCGGTGATGAGAGTGCTAATTTGAGAGCTTCTGTGAAGGAGGCAGTTGTGGAGGAAGTTCATCAGGTCATGTAGATGATCCTTCCGTGGCAACCGAGATTATTCGTGCTGTAAGGGAGGATGAAAAGAAAGATAAAGATAAAGAGAAGGAGGAGAGGAGGAGGACCGTTGGGAGAGGTTCAAGTGAAGGGGAGCAACCAGAGACTGAGATGGTTGTCTCCAGTGATGATGATGAGGAGGAAGCAGTGCAGGAAATAGTTAAGGGGTCTAGTTATGGGGCATTCTAGAGATGCAAGCCCCTAACTTTTGATGGGAATGGGAATGGTAATGCTGCTGCTGCTCACCGATAGGTGAGGGAAATGGAGGCGGTGCTTGATATCAGTGAGTGTCGAGAGGATCAGAAGATGAAGTTTGCAACCCACTCATTTGTGGATCGGTCTTATGCTGGTGGGACAACATTGTCCAAACCGAGGGTAGCAGGGCAATTGGGAGGATGAGGTGGAGTGAGCTGAAGAAGTTGGTGATTGAGGAATTTTGTCCTCATAGGGAGCTCGAAAAGATTGAGAGAGAGTTCCTACAGCTGGAGGTGGGAACCATGACACACCAGTAATACATGACTAAGTTCAATGAGATGGCAAGGTTGGTCCAGATCAGGTGACGTTGGTGTCAAGGATGATCAAGAGGTGTATCCAGGGTTTGCTGGTGAATAACCATAGGCACATGATCACCGCCTGACCGAGCATGTTTAGGTCGGTGGTTGATCTAGCAGGGGGGTTATATGATGAGAGAGAATAGGTGGTGGCAGTTGAGGTGAATAAGAAAGATGATGGTGACAGAAATTGGAAGGGGAAAAGATTTGGCGGTGGTGGTTTCACCCCCAAAAGCAAAAAGGCAAGAATGGATGACAGGAGGGTGGCGACGGCAGGTACTTGGTCAAGGATTTGTAATAGGTGTGGGAAGGAGCATACGGGGGAATGCAAGTGGGGATCAAATCTCTGCTTCAAGTATGGGAAGCCCGATCATATGGCAAGGGATTATGGGGTGACGAGGTGCTACAATTGTGGCGAGGCTGGGCATACGAGTAGAGATTCCAGGAAGCCAAGGGCTGAAAGTTCTGGGACAAAGAAGGGGACCGAGAAGGATGGGCAGAGAGCAAAAGCCAGAGCATTAACGATGACCCGGGAGGATGCTAGGGTGGACCCCGATGTCGTGTCAGGTACGTTCCTAGTAAACCAAACTTGTGCCTCTGTACTATTTGATTCTGGTGTTTGATTCTGGTGCTAGTAAGAGTTTTATTTCTATTGCCTTCTGTGCTAAGTTGCCTGTTAGAAGTAGAAGTATTGATGAGCCCTTAGATGTAGAAACTGCCATTGGTAAGTCTACCAGGATTTCTGATCTGATAGAGGATTGTGACATAGAGTTGGAAGGCCATAGGTTCTCTGCTAAATTATTAGTGATGCCCTTAGGCGGATTCGAAGTAGTCCTAGGGATGGATTGGTTAGCAGCCTATGAGGCAAATATTATGTGTCACAAGAAAATGATCTGATTAACTGCGCCTAATCGGGGTTCGGTGACGATCTACGGTGATCGAGTTACTACGGTTCCGAAGGTGATTTCGATGGTGGTGGCAGAGAAGTGCATTAAACGTGGATGTAGTTCCTACTTGGCTTACGTGAAGGATGTGGATGCTTCAGTACCACAATTGTCCAATGTACCAGTTGTGTGTGACTTTCCAGACGTGTTCCTAGAAGATTTACCAGGTGTACCACTGGACCATGAGATCGAGTTCCATATCGACTTGATACCTGGTGCTCAACCTGTTGCCAAGGCACCGTATCGATTGAGTCCATCTGAGATGAAGAAACTGATGGTTCAGTTGCAAGAGTTATTGGACAAAGGGTTCATTCAACCGAGTATCTCTCCCTGGGGTTCTCCAGTCTTGTTTGTAAAGAAGAAGGATGGTAGTATGAGGATGTGCATAGACTACCGTGAGTTAAACAAGCTGACCATGAAGAACCGGTATCCGTTACCGAGGATTGATGACTTATTTGATCAGCTCCAAGGTGCCAGTTGGTTCTCGAGGATAGATCTCTGATCTGGTTACCATCAGTTGAAGGTGAAGGAGAAGGATATCCCTAAAACAGCTTTTGGCACGCGTTATGGACACTACGAGTGTCTCGTTATGTCTTTTGGTCTAACTAACGTGCCAGCTACCTTTATGGATTTGATGAATCGGGTGTGTCAGCCGATGTTAGATAAATCAGTGATTGTGTTTATCGATGATATCCTGATTTATTCGAAGAGCGAAGAAGAGCATGTCGGTCACATTTGTGAGGTATTGGAGACACTTAGAAGAGAGAAGCTATATGCTAAGTTCTCCAAGTGCGCTTTCTAGTTGTGTGAGGTTCAGTTTTTGGGTCATGTGGTAAATTCCGAAGAGATCATGGTAGACCGGGTAAAGGTGGAGGTAGTGATGCAATGGAAGACTCCAAAGACGCCATCCGAGATCCAAAGTTTCTTGGGTTTGGTGGGCTATTACAGGAGATTCATTCAAGACTTTTCTAAGATAGCCTCACCATTGACCAAGCTGACCCGCATGGATGTGAAGTTTGTATGGGGTTTAGAACAGGAGAACGCTTTTGAGGAGTTAAAGACAAGATTGACTCAAGCTCCTCTCTTGACGTTACCCAAAGGGAATGAAGACTTGGTGGTCTATTCAGATGCTTCTTATTCAAGATTGGGTTGCGTGCTGATGCAACAGGGAAGGGTTATAGCCTATGCATCCTGACAGTTGAAAATCCATGAGGCTAATTACCCTACTCATGACTTGTAGCTAGCGGCTGTGGTCTTTTGAAGATTTGAAGGCACTACTTGTACAGGATGAAGTGCACTATCTTCACTGACCATAAGAGCTTGAAATACTTCTTTGAGAAGAAGGACCTCAATATGAGACAAAGGAGGTGGCTAGATTTGATCAAGGATTTTGATTGTGAGATCCACTACCATCCAGGCAAGGCCAACGTAGTGGCGGATGCCCTTAGCCGAAAGGAGAGACCCGAGCCAATCTGGGTGAAAGCCTACCAGTTGGTGATGACCTCGGATGTAATGACACAAGTCAAGGGGTTCCAAGATGAGGCGTTGAAAGAAGAGCGCCTTAACTTTGAAAGGATGAGAGGTCTAGTCTCGAAGTTGAGTGATAACACTCTCGGAGTTAGAACCCGCTTCGGGCGGATGTGGATCCCTCGTTATGGAGACTTACGGGGGAAAATCATGGATGAAGCTTATAAGACTTGATACTCCATTCATCCCGGTGCTACAAAGATGTATCATGATATGAAGAAAGATTACTGGTTGCCGGGTATGAAGCGCGATGTAGCGGAGTATGTGAGCAAGTGCCTTACTTGCTTGCAAGTGAAAGCTGAGCATCAGAAGCCATACGGGAAGATCAAACCTTTGGAAATACCCGAGTGGAAATGTGAGCACATCACCATGGACTTCATTATGAAGTTACCACATACGACAAGGGGGTATGATGCCATATGGGTGATAGTAGACCGTCTGATGAAGAATGCTCATTTCTTGCTAATCCGTGAGACGCAATTCATCTGAGAGGTTGGCGGATATATTCATTAAGAAGATTGTGACTCGTCATGGTGTACCGGTGTCTATAGTGTCAGACCGTGACACTCTGTTGACATCTAAGTTTTGGAAGAGATTTCATGACGCGATGGGGACGAGATTGCATATCACTACGGCGTACCATCCTCAGACAAATAGTCAGTCGGAGAGGACGATTTAGACACTGGAAGATATGCTATAGGAATGCGTGATCGATTTTGGAGGAAGTTGGGACGAACACTTACCATTAGCTGAATTCTCATACAACAACAGTTATCATGCCATCATTGATATGCCACCATATGAGATGCTATACGGTAGGAAGTGTAGAATGCCTATGTGTTGGGGTGACCTCGGACAGAAGGAGTTAGGGAGCGTTGAAGTGATCGAGGCTACGACTGAAAAGTTGGAGAAGATCAAGGCCTTTATGAAGGCGGCAAAGGATAGGCAAAAGTCATATGCTGACAAGAGGCGTAGACTGATTGAATTCAAGGTGGGTGATAGAGTTATGCTGAAGGTTTCACCTTGGAAGGGGATCATTCGGTTCAGAAAGCAGGGTAAGCTGAGCCCGAGGTATATAGGACCTTTCCGAATTATTGCTCGAGTTGGTGAGGTGGCCTATAGGTTGGAGCTACCTGATGAGTTAAGTGGGATTCATCCAACATTCCATGTATCTCATCTGAGAAAGTGCTTAGCTGATGAGGATATGATTGTACCACTGGAGGATATTGAGGTGGATGAACGGCTCAATTATGTGGAGCAACCGGTGGCCATCATTGACAGAAAAGAGAAGAGGTTACGAAATAAAGTGGTTCCACTGGTGCGGGTATAGTGGAGGCACAGGAAGGGATCCGAGTCTACGTGGGAGATGGAGGAAGAGATGAGACAGCATTATCCACAACTGTTCGAGGAGTGACAGGTTTCGAGGACGAAACCTATATATGGGGGGTGGACTTGTAACACCCGAATATTTAAAAAAAAAAAGAGAAGTATAAAGAAAGAAATGTGAAATAACCCAAGTTGAGGGGTTAAAGTTATGTAAGAGGCAAACTTTATTATTATTATGTTTAAAAAATAGGCATGGCCGCCCACTCTTCCTCCTCTCACCAACTGCTCGGCTGCAAAAGTAAAAGAACAGAGTTTTCCATTAGTTTTCTAAAGAGAAGAAGAAGTTGATCATCTAGAATGTAAGATTTTGTGTGTTTAGTTCAGTTTCAGCTGGGTTTTCAGCTTGTAGACCGATTCTTATGTGTTTCTCTGTGTTCGGTTGTGTGTTTTTGGTGTGTTTAGGTGTTTGAACTCCAAGTGCTCTCGAGTTTGGAGTAGTTTTACTTAAAGGCTACTGTAGGTGAGTTCTAGATCCCCGGTTTTGCTATTTTAAACTTTTTTTAGGAATGAAATGCATGTAAATTATGGTTTTTGCAAATTCCAGTATGTTAAACGTATGTGTTACCCTCTGTATGTGTGTTTGTGAATGTTTGACTAAATTATGTGGTTGTATACTTATTTTATGAGCTTAGTATGCTAGATTTGAGCTAAGGATATGTTAGGATGATGATCTAGAACTGAATTTAGTGTAAGTTAACTGGCATAGTGCCCATGCGCCCAAAACTGCCCATGCGCCTAAGTTTCCCATGCGCCCAAGTATCCATGCACCTGCATAGTACTCATACGCCTGCATGCGCCTAAGTTTTTGCCCATACGCCTAAGTGTTTGCTCATGCGCCTAAGTTTCCCATGCGCCCAAGTATCCATGCGCCTGCATAGTACTCATGCGCTTGCATAGTACTCATGCGCCTGCATAGTACCCATGCACCTAAGTTTTTCCCATGCGCCTTAGTGTTCCCATGCACCCAACTGTCTGTGCGCCTGCATAGTGCCCATACGCCTACATAGTACTCATGCGCCTAAGTTGCCTTAGAATTTTTCTGAAATTTTGGAAAAAATGGAAATTTATGATTAAGCTCTGGAATGTTTTGGTGGGTTATGTATGTTCTTTTTATGCATGTTGTGGCCTGTTATTTATGTTCCTTATTATGTATTATTACGTGACTTTACGTGGTGTGTTAATGCTCTTATACGTAAAGTATTATATAATGAAAGTGAAAGACATTATTAACGAAGTGGAACCTAATGAAAGTATGTAAAGTCTTGCAAGCAACTGAAAGGAGGTTCATAACTCATTGAGGGGTTGTTAGCTCAACTGTGTGCGGTTTAGCTAACCCATAAGGATGCACACAGGGGTCAATCCTTGTGATTGACCAATATGTACAAAACGGGACCCTTGTCGCTTGCCCCGGTACTGGAGTCAGCTTCGTGAACAATGTTAGAGGTCTATTTATAGACTTCGGCCCAGTACCAGCTTTGTGCACAATATTTGGGGTATAGCATATGACATTGGTCTAGATGAAAGTGAAAGATAATGATCAAAGTACAAAATGAATGAAAAGAATGTTGAAAGATAATAATGATATTATCAAGGTGTATGTATGTTGTGTGATCACGAACGAAAGTAAAGTAAGGTTTTTTAATAAAGGTAAAGTATTTTATTATATAAAACTAGAACTCACTCAGCGACGCTGACTTTTTATGCATTTTCAGTTGGCAGGTAGTTGTTGCGGAGGATGGCACGAGGGTGAAGCTACTTGGCGGGAAAAAGACTGGCATCCATCTCATGCGATAATAATGATGTTGTTTGTAATACAACTAACTGATATTTGTAATCTTTGAACGATGATGTATTACTTGGAAAATGTGAGGTTTATTGACCAAAGCATGTTATAAATGATTTGTAATTGTGATTTTTGATGAATTATTCCGCTGCAATATTTTATACTTAATAAATCTGATCATTTATGGGTTCCTTTTATTAGTCTGAAAAATCTACAATAATTGTTATGGGTTTCTAAAATTAATGGTATGTAGAAAAGAACCCGATCAACTCTCTTTTAAGATTAAGTTATGTTTAAGAAATCGTATGTCAAAAGGTTACCGGAGATTTACCTACATTACTAGTGGCTTTGATTTATTCAGTAAGTCCTCTTCATCCAGATAAAGTCCTAGTCACTACCTACGGAGCGGATAGACGAGAAATCACGCTGGCTCACATTTATAAACCTTAACATAATTACTTTAAACAATATCTTTAATCACACCCACAATTCATCACAGTTAATAAGTGTAATCTAATTAGGATGATAGCCTTTTATTCCCTGGTTTTAAATCCAAAAGTTTAATCTTATTTTTTACTTTGTTTTAATTATTGTTTCTAAACCCTAAAAATCTTAATTACATCAATACATGATCGGTTCAAAAGGATCGAATCTGTGATGATATCGAAACGCAATGATCAATTCAAACACAAAGTAATCAAACACATGCAATTACATCAAAAAAATTCATAGATTTCATTGATAACAAATGCACAGGATACATTGTGTAAGGGTTTATAGTTTGTTCATCTACGTGTGTATTCTCTAGTCTCAAGTCTAAAGTCTAAAGTCTCAAGTCTCCCATCTATAATCTCCCCTGCACATTACATAAAATATCCTATTTATACTATCAAGAAACAAAGGACATATATTTACAAAATAAGTCCCTATACTATGACAAAAAACACATAAAGACAAAATGTTAATCTTCCAAGAGCTTCAATAATACTCCTCCTAAGATTCACATTATCTTCAGTCTTCAAAAAAATCTTTAGGTTCTTCTTTGATTTTGAACATCGGCTTGTCTTTGTACAGCTCGAGTTCCTTCAATGCTTTCTTGATTGCTGATTTATACTTGCTTGCTAAAACTGTTTGCTCTTGCTTTGACTCATTAGTTTTAATCTCCATTTTGTCCAATTTCTCCAAAGTCTCTTTTGATAAACCTGCAATATCAACATTTGCATAGAACTCCAGAGGTTTAGAATGATCATGTGAATGAATTTCTAACACAACCTTGCTCGAAATTCGCATAAACTCAATTGACTTTATATCTTTCTTCACAATATTTGCATACGCTAGAGCTTTACGTAATGCAATTCTTTCCATCACAGCATCCATCACTTTAATAGTTGTCATAAAAACTTTCGATCATTCTCTGCAACGTCTAATGAAACTCGTTCAACCTTTTGTATGGACAAAAATGAGATAAGCTCGGATGTAGAGTTTCAGTTCAAACACTCCAAATAATGAAATCATGTCTTGATCCCAGTCATCTAAGTTTCAAACTAACTTCAATCGAATTCGGAGCCAGCATTATAAAACGATCTAAAATTGGTTTTGTCGTTGGAGTTCCATCAATCACCTTTAATCCTGGATTTTTAACCTTTTCATAGAATTGATCACTGTAAGCATCCAAAAATATTTTTCTTCTTCAGGATTATCTACACTCTTTCTTTACTCTTCAAAGACCTAAAATACTCTTTATCCTCTTGATCACATCTTGTCTTCAGATAAGAGCTTATGCGAGAAATACTCATTTAAGAGTCTAACAAAATTTTCACCTCGCATTGCTTTTGAAGGATTAATCAATGGCAACTTGTTTAATTCCTTCAAATCTTTCACTAGAGCTCTATGATGCTTGTGTAAAATTGATAAAACATCACAGATAGCATTTACACGTTAATAAAAATGCATCAAAAACTCATCGTACTTCCATGCAACGATCTTTACGTTCTTTGTATTATCAGGTACAATCATTGCATTCAGCAATTTAGAAATTGATTGACCTTTTTGTAATACATTCCTCACTAGATCACCAGCTGTTCTCGCTTTATTCCATAACTGCTTTTGATCAATAGACACTTGATAAGCTTGTTTCTCAGTTTCTAGAAACATTTTCATCAACTCCTTTCTCTTTTCATGACTACTTCTTACCAATTCCATCTGTTTAATTTCTTGAGGCTTCAAAATTCTTGTTCTTTTGGTAATCTCCAAATATTAAGGATTATCCATATCCAGCATAATCATCTTATTTTGTTGTTTTTCCATTTCTTGAAAGCTTCTCACTAATTTCCTCAATGATTCAGCTTGCAACTGGTTTAATTTCTTTTGAGGATAATTTCTTGATTGTAACCACAATCTCAGCTCAACAATCTACATATTCTCTGGATCAGGATGATGTAATTCCGATGATGAAAGCTCCTCAATATTAATACTTTCATTCATTGAATTCCATTCCTCGTGTTCAATAATAATTTCATCAGGATCCACTGGAGCTATAGATTTAGTAATTACGCATTTCTCATATTTGTCATTGATTTGAGACATAGTGAGACCATCTAAAAATACTTTGTTGTACATCTTCTTAACCAAATAATTATACTTGTCATCAACATCAATAGGAATATTCAGTAACAGCCTCAATAGGAGAATTGTAAGATCATTTGAAGATTATGTGGCTGATGCAACCAACAAGCCAGAACAACCAAGTCTTCCATGCATGCACTAAGGAACAAAGATGAACTAGCTTTGGAAGTCTTACACTCTCAAATGTGTCTAAGTGTAAGATCTTCCAAAGCTAACAGTTCAGAAGGAGTTACTTCGGAAGTTTCACACTTAAACAGAAAAATATTCTAAGTGTGAAATCTTCCGAAGCCAAAGACCAGCATTTCTGAAGCCAAAAATGAAATCTTCCGAAGCTTCAAAGACAAAGTCTTCCGAAACTATGAAGACTGATTTCTTCAGAGGACAGAAAATATGCTTTCTCTGAATCAACTTTTGATAAAGCTGACACACTTTCTGCTGCCCGCTCTGGTGGTTCACCTACTTTACACTAGTTGGTGAAACTTCCATGCTTTCAAAAAGTAGGAATGGTCTTTGTCTGTAACTTACCTTACTTGTTCCTGTAGACTTTTTGTATTAGGAAAAGTCAGTGAGCTATGGCATGTCATAGTCACTAGTCAAAAGGCAATCTGCCTTTTGACTTTAGATTGATCTTGTTGTCTAGATTAGTCAAATCCTAACTGTCTTTACATGTAAGTGACGGTTGTAGGTTGTAGTATAAAAGTGTCTCAGGTCCTTGTAATTTCTTTATGCTTTGTAACACTTGTAAAAGAACTTAAGATCAATATACAACATCCTTGAAACCAATCTTGTGTTCTTGTGTTGTTCTTAGTTTTGTCTCTTTAATTTACTTGTGTTCTTAGTATCATCTGTCTCTAGTTACCAGTTCCCTATTTGAATTGTTAAGTCATCTAAGATCTCTCCTCAGTGTGAAACTAAGTGTTAAGTACCCTTACCCCAGTCCTGTTAGAATAAGCAGCTTCATTAATATCTTTTGCTTCTAACACTTCATCATACCATGCATCTAAGAATTCTGGTTCTAAATCATCTAGAGCACCAATTCTCTCTTGAGCTTCAGCTTCTTCACTTTCATGAATCAAAGGCTCAGATACTATCTTTTGTATTTTAGACATAGGATTAGATGATGATCAGCTAAAACTAACACATCTATATCATCTATCTTTCTCTTCCCTTTATTCGCCTCAGATATTCTTTTAACATCAATTGGTTTAACTTCAGATACAATAACTAATTCAGGTGATTGGGATCTCAAACTATCTTTCATGCCTTCAAATTCTTCTTTCAATTTCTCATTATCTTCTTTTAACTTCTTGAATTTTTCTTCAATCAAATCATAATCTTTGAGTATCTCTTCAAAGTTCTTTAAATTTGATTCTTTATCTTCTTCAAGTTCAGCAATTATCAAATCTTTCTTTAACAATTCATCTTTTAATTTTTCATTCTCATCTCTCAGCTTCTCAATTAGCTTAAGCTTATTAGAGTTCTCTTCTTTCAATTCATCAATTATCTACTGGGAATTCAATTCCTCAGTCAGAACTGTATCTTGTTGACTCAACCTTTCCACTTCATCTGGTAATACAGATTCAAAGGCTTTAACATTTTGTACATCATATTCAACTTCTTGTTGTACATCAGCTACAACATCTTCTTCATTCATATCTAACAACTCATCAACTTCATTAACACCTTCATTAACTTCACCAACTTCATCATCTCCATCATTATCATCATCATCATCACTACTTGAAGATGAACTTTCTTAATCATCAGTTTCATCATCATCTTCATTTTCTTCATCAGCTTCAGATACAGATGGTTCTTGAGGAACTTCTTCAATTAAGGTGGTGTTTGTTTTTTGTTAGAAGTACTTCCTGACCTCTTTTGTTTGTGCCGTGCAGACCACGAACAGACGTTAAGGTCTGCAGACTGTTTGTTTTTTGGAAGACCTTTCATTAAAAAAGGTCTTCCTGAGGTCTGCATGAGGCAGACATGGACCATCCACTTCTGCAATCTTCTAACCTCTTCTCATTCTTCACCATCAGCCACACACCCACCCGCCACCGCCACTGCCGGCCCACCTGCCACCGCCACCACCACCGCCAGCCTCCCGGTCATATGCTGACGAAATTGAAGCGACGATGAACCAAACCCTCAAGAACCAAACAAAATTTCACCTTTAATCGAAGGATACGATACGAGTTACAGAGGTCTGACGACAAGAATGAACGTGCGCATTACATCTAAGTAGCATTTGAGGTAATCTACTAATGCAAACTTCATCTTTGGTTGTGGTAGTAGATGAAGTAATCAGACTTGGTGGTGGTGTAATTGAACCATAAGGTTTCAGTGGCGGTGAGGGGGCGGCCGACTGCGGCCTCGGCGTCGTGCACGGTGGCATGCGGCAGCATTTTCCGGTGCCTGAGAGATGGGGATCGGCGGCGAAGTGTTCGGTGTTGTTTTTGTTGGGGAATCACTTGAATCGTATGGGTGTCGTTTTCATTGGTTATAGTTTTTGTCTCGCTATATATTTTCTTTTAATTGTGTTTGTATTTGTTGTTTAATTGGGTGTTTTGATTGAGTGATTGAGGGGTGATTTGGTTGTGGTGGTGGTGGTGGTGGTGATTTGAGTATGGTGGTGTTTTTAGTCTGCAGATGTTAAAAAACAAACAGTCTTTTTCTTGCAGACTGTAGATGTTTGGTCCACCTCTTCTCCTGCAGATGTCTACAGATGTGGTCCGTAGACTGCAGACATTTTCCTGCAGAAAAAACAAACAGCACCTAAGTCATTTGGATCAACTGGTTTGTCCAGAATTAGATGAAAAAGATCTTCATGTATATTCACATCACCTCTTGCAACTGCTCTCGTATACTCAAACATAGGAACAGTTTGAGCTCCAGTAATAATAGCAAGTCTCTTGTAAGTAGTTTTAGTCATATGCTCAAGCAATATTTCTCCACCCACTCCATAAGCATGGAAATATGGATATTCTTCATTAATAATCATTTGAAGAAATCTTGGATACATCAAGTACTTATTTCTAATTCCCTTCTCCAAATTAAAAATGAAACCATTCATGATCCATTTAGCCATATTAAATCTTCCATTAGTGGCTATGGCAACTATTGGAGATGCAATGTCTATGTAAGGCCCCGTTCCCGGGACGTTTACAACTGGACCGTCATCGCATAAATTATTTAAAATACTCATTTCTTTGAAGCGGAAATTAATAACTTTCATTCATAATTAGAACATGTTATGTCATTACATAAATCATTTACATTTCAAAATACAATAACATGTCCAAAAATGTGGATGCCAGTCTCAAAACGTCCCCAGTAGCGAATGCATCCATGCCGGCAACTCCTCCGCATCAACAAAATACCTGCCAACTATTATGCATACAAAAAGTCAGCGACGCTGAGTGAGTTCTAGTTTTATAATAAAATACTTTACTTTCTTTAAAACATAACTTTCGTAATCGTATGCGATCACACAACATACGTACACATAGATAATAATATTTATTATCTTTATCATTGTTCAATTCTTATTCGTTCATTCATTCCTTCTTTCATTCATTATTATTATATACCTTCATGTGGATCTCGTCACATGCAATACCTACCGAAGACAGACCAGGGTACGCGACAGGGATCCCCTTCGAGTCAATCTCAAGGATTGAACTCCCTTCGAGCCATAAAGATTCCCTTCGAGCCATAAAGACTCCCTTCGAGCCATAAAGACTCCCTTCGAGCCATAAAGACTCCCTTCGAGCCATAAAGACTCCCTTGGAGCCATAAAGACTCCCTATCTGAATCCTGTCTCATGCAATACCCCCGACTCGTGCTCGAAAGCTGATAATGTGCCGGGCCTGTAAACAAACCCCCAACTCGTGTCCGAAGACTAACACAGTACCGGGTACGCGACAAGGATCCCCTTCGAGTCACGAGAGACTTCCTTCGAGTCACAAAGACTCCCTTCGTTCTTACGTTCCACTTTTCATTATTATTATCTTTCATCATTATTACATATATTACGTCATTCATACATCATACCACGTAAAGTCACAACATAATACACAACAGGTATATATAACATAATACATACGTTTTGAAAACCGTTTACGAAGAAAGATAACACTACATACACCCCATACACACACACATCAATCAACATCATCAAAGCATCACATTATAAATAAGCATCCAGCCCGGACATCATTCTTAGCACTTAAATTCTACTTCCTAAAACCAGAAAGAAACCTAAGTCCCAAAGAAATGCAGACGAGCAAGAACAAATGCGGATGAACAACACTAATGCGGGATGAACAACACTAATGCGGAGAAGTCTTAATAAAACATTCTAAGTGTCCAAAGAAATGCTGATAGAACAAATGTGGACACTGTAGCAAGTGTGGATACTATAGCAAATGCGGGAAAATAAAAGAAATGTGGATGAACAGATTAACCCGCAACATACTTATGCTATTTCCAGCTCCTAATCACCATCCTAATACATCCATGGCTCAGATCTATCATACCACACACTTAGAACATACTAAACATCAAGTCTAACCCATAAACAACCTCTAAACAAACATTCACAAAACATCCCTCGAACATAAAGCATAAACTCATGGTTATCTTTTAAAAATGCTTGTCCGGTATGCATAATTGCCCCAACACTTCAAAAATAAGTAAAAGAGGGGTCCTAAAACTCACCTTGAAGCAGCTCTTTGAACAAAGCACCTCCAACTCGAAACCCACATGCAACAGCAGCTTCAAAAATCCTGAACACAACCTCTAAACATCGAGAACTTCGGTTACAAGCTGCAAACTAAGCTAAAACCGAACATAGACCCAAGAAACTAACCTTTTGCAGCTTTCTCTTCCTTCTTCTTCTCCAAAACCGATATTTCTTTCTTCTTCTTCTTTTCTTCTTCTGGCTGAGAGCAGGAAAGCAGATCCCTGCTTTATGTGCGGTCATACCTCTTATATTATTAAAATAAAGAAGTTTTGTCCTTTTACAACTTTAGCCCCTCTACTTGTGTCCATTTACCTTTCTTTTGGACACTTTTCTTTTCTCGTCTTTTAAATAAAAATTAGGGGTGTTACAAGTCCACCCCCTTATATAGGTTTCGTCCCTGAAACCTGTCGCTTCTCAAACAGTTACGGGTAATGTTGTCTCACCTCCTCCTTGATCTTACACGTAGGCTTAGTCACCTTCTAGGCTCCACTGTACTCACATAAGTGAAACCACCATTCTCCTTAGCCTTTCTTTTCCTTCTATCATAAATGACTCCCAGTTGCTCCACGTAGTTAAATCTTTCATCCATCTCAGTATTCTCTAGTGGCATGATCGCATCACCATCAGTTGAGCACTTTCTTAGATGAGATACATGGAATGTTGGATGACTCCACTTAACACGTCGGGTAGCTCCAGTCGACATGCCACTTCTCCTACCTGAGCAACAGTTCAGATTAGTTCTTTACACCTCAGTATTAGCTTCACTCATTTTTGAAATCGGGTGATGTTCTCTCCCAAAACGAGGCCTTCATCATTACTCCATCACAGTAGGTCAGCACCGAACTCTTGTCGGGCATGGCTATTCAAACCACCTTGTTGCAACACTCGGTGTTTGCTTCACAGGCTACTAGCCAATCCTTCCGAAGGCACACGTCTATCCATCCATGTCTGTCCTGAACAGTCTAGCTGGAAACACGCGCTCTCTCAAAACTATCGCGCAATTCTCTAGGACATCCGGTAACCTAGTGGACTTACCAATAGCAATTTCTACATCGAAGGATGCATCGATCTTCCTACTCCTAACGTGTAACTTAACACAAAGGCAACAGGAATGAAACTACTACTAGCACCACAATCACAGCATAGATGCATAACTTTAAATTACCAGAAACGTACCTGACGTCGCGTCGAAGTCCGCTCTAGCCTCCTCCCGGTCAGGCAATTGCTCTAACCTTCATCCTCTGTTCTCCTTCCTTGCACCGGAGCTTCCTGCCCTTGACTTCATGCAGTCTCCGCTCCTGTGTCCACTCTCTCCACACCTGTAACATCTTATTGCACAACAATCCCTTGCCAAGTGGCCTTCCTTTCCATACTGAAAACAGAGATTCGATCCCCGCTTACATACTCCTGCATGCTCCTTCCCACATTTCTTGCATACCTCTTCCCTCTCAAACATCCTCTTTCGATCATCGAACCTCATCATCTTACCTCTAGCCACAAATTCACCATCATCATCATCCCGCCTTCCGTTCCCATTCTTAACATAACTCTGCTCTTCCTCCTCATCCATCATCGCCACCGCCTCTCGCTCGTCATACAGCCTCCCCGCCAAATCGACCGCCAACGTAAATGTGCTTGGCCGGGCAACGACCAGATGTCTGCGGATATCTACCGGCAGACCTTGAATATACCTTTTAATCTTTCGTAACACAGGCGTCACCTGATCTGGTACCAGCCTTGCCATCTCGTTAAACTTTGTGGTGTATTGTTGGTGCGTCATGGTTCCCGCCTCCAACTGCAGGAACTCTCTCTCAACTTTGTTCAGCTCCCTATGTGGACAGAACTCCTCGACCACCAACCTTTTCAGTTCCTTCCACCTCATCCTCCCTACTACCCTGGTAACCTCAGCCTGGACAATATTGTCCCACCAGCATAAGGCTGAATCCACAAAAGAGTGGGTAGTAAACTTCACCTTTTGATCCTCACGGCACTCGCTGATGTCAAGCACCGCCTCCATTTCTCTCACCCAACGCTAAGCAGCCACAGTACTTCCGTTTCCATCAAACGTCGGGGGCCTGCACCTTTGAAATGCCCCATAACTGCATCCCCTCGCAGTTCTCGGCACTGCCTCCTCGTCATCATCGAAGACAACCATATTCGTATCGGGTTGCTCCATATCCCCAGAACCTCCAGCTTCACCCCCTCGCCGGGCGGTTCTCCTATTCTCCTCCTTCTCCTTCTGCTCGTCATCCCTCATAGCACGAATAACTTCAGTCACTACAGACGGTAAGATTGTCTGCATGACCTGATGAACCTCCTCAACCACCGCCTCCTTCACTGAGGCCCTCAAATTTGCGCTCTCATCAACGCCCTCGTGCTGATGAACCTCGGGACCTATAGAAGTCGTCTCCGCATCCCTAACCTCTCTCCTTGTGGCACGTGTTCCAGTACCACGTCCACCACGCACTCCACCTCGGGAAGCCTTAGAAGATCTACCACCAGCCATCTATGAACACTACAAGATTCAAACACCAACATGGTCAATCAAGGTAATAGCTCAGTTAATGTCAAGTACAGTAAGTCCCTAATCACAGTGGCCAGTTGTGTTTAGCCACTTACTTTACTCTTCATTTCCTAAGCATTTCGTATCCTGACTACATCAGTATCTAAATCTACACAAAAGCACACAAGCCACATAACATGCGCACATAATACCGGTTAACATTAACTAACATAAAACCTTTTACTTAAAACTTTTACCTGAAACTTTTACCTGCAGGCATGTAGCTACTAGGACTGGCATCCCTTTTCTTTCCGTCCCATTCTCAGTTTAAGATTAGGTTCTTTTTGAAAATATTTACCCAATTCACTTAAACTTTAGCTCTGATACCAACTTGTAAGGCCACGTTCCCGGGACGCTTACAGCTAGACCATCATCGCATAAATTATTTAAAATACTCATTTCTTTGCAGCGGAAATTACTAACTTTCATTCATAATTAGAACATATCATCTCATTACATAAATCATATACATTTCAAAATACAATAACATGTCCAAAAATGTGGATGCCAATCTTAAAACGTCCCCAGTAGCGTATGCATCCATGCCTGCAACTCCTCAGCATCAACAAAATACCTGCCAACTATTATGCATAGAAAAAGTCAATGACGCTGAGTGAGTTCTAGTTTTATAAATAAAATACTTTACTTTCTTTAAAACATAACCTTCGTAATCGTATGCGATCACACAACATACACATAGATAATAATATTTATTATCTTTATCATTGTTCAATTCTCATTCGTTCATTCATTCCTTCTTTCTTTCATTATTATCATATACCTTCATATGGATCTCGTCACATGCAATACCCCCGTCTCCTACCGAAGACAGACCGGGGTACGCGACAGGGATCCCCTTCGAGTCAATCTCAAGGATTGAACTCCCTTCGAGCCATAAAGACTCCCTTCGAGCCATAAAGACTCCCTTCGAGCCATAAAGACTCCCTTCAAGCCATAAAGACTCCCTATCTGAATCCTGTCTCATGCAATACCCCCAACTCGTGCTCGAAAGCTGATACTATGCCGGGGCCTGTAAACAAACCCCCGACTCGTGTCCGAAGACTGACACAGTACCGGGGTATGCGACAAGGATCCCCTTCGAGTCACAAAGACTCCCTTCGAGTCACGAAGACTCCCATCGAGTCACAAAGACTCCCTTCATTCTTTACGTTCCATTTTTCATTATTATTGTCTTTCTCTTCATTACATAATACTTTACGTTCATTCATACATCATACCACGTAAAGTTACAACATAATACACAACAGGTATTATAACATAATACATACGTTTTGAAAACCGTTTAACGAAGAAAGATAACACATACATACAACCACAACATTCACATCATAAACATCATCACAAGCCATCACATTATAAATAAGCATAAGCCGCCCCGAGACATCATTTCTTAGCACTTAAATTCTACTTCCCAAAATTCCAGAAAAGAAACCTAAGTCCCCAAAGAAATGCGGACGAGCAAGAACAAATGCGGGAGAACAACACTAACGCGGATGAACAACACTAATGCGGATGAAGTCTTAATAAAACATTCTAAGTGTCCAAATAAATGCTGATAGAACAAATGCGGACACTGTAGCAAGTGCGGATACTATAGCAAATGCGGGAGAATAAAAGAAATGCGGATGAACAGATTAACCCGCAACATACTTATGCTATTTCCAGCTCCCAATCACCATCCTAATACATCCATGGCTCAGATCTATCATACCACACACTTAGAACATACTAAACATCAAGTCTAACCCATAAACAACCTCTAAACAAACATTCACAAAACATCCCTCGAACATAAAGCATAAACTCACAGTTATCTTTTAAAAATGCTTGTCCGGTATGCATAATAGCCCCAACACTTTAAAAATAAGTAAAAGAGGGGTCCTAAAACTCACCTTGAAGCAGCTCTTCGAACAAAGCACCTCCAACTCGAAACCCACTTGCAACAGCAGCTTCAAAAATCCCGAACACAACCTCTAAACACCGAGAACTTCGGTTACAAGCTGCAAACTAAGCTAAAACCAAACATAGACCCAAGAAACTAACCTTTTGCAGCTTTCTCTTCCCTTCTTCTTCTCCAAAACCTGATATTTCTTTCTTCTTTTTCTTTTTCTTCTTCTGGCCGAGAGCAAGAAAACAGATCCCTGCTTTATGGGCGGCCATACCTCTTATATTATTAAAATAAAGAAGTTTTGTCCTTTTACAACTTTAGCCCCTCTACTTGTGTCCATTTACCTTTTTTTCTGGACACTTTTCTTTTCTCGTCTTTTAAATAAAACTTCGGGGTGTTACAGTCTACCGGGAACGAATTCCATCTGGCAATTCTTTTAGACATTCCGTGCTGAAAGATATAGCAAAGAAGTTTCCTATGGTTGTAAACTCTTTCTCTGAAAAACTGTTTCTTTGGGAAATGGTCAGGATGACCCATGGCTATAAATGTTTCTCTACACTCATTAAATGAGAGTTCAGCCAGATCTTGTGCATCATTGTTACCCAGTCTGAGAGCTTCCCTAATTGATTGCTCAGACACTTCAACCATACGATCATTGGTAACAAATCCTCTAGCCACTTTCCTTCCTTCTTCATCTTTTTCAATCACAGCAGAATTCCAAAATCTTTTGATTAACCGAGCATATATGACTGGTTGTGAACACATAGCATATACATACTTAGTCCTCAATAAGAATCTGATCATCACTTTGTATCCAGTAGCTTCTCGAACATCTTCGTTAAGAAAAGAAGCTACATTATGCTTTGGTTCAGACTTAAGCTCTTCCATCTGTATGCATAAAACAAAGAATGTTAGTCACATTTGAATTTCCAAAACTTAAAAACAAATTGTGATTTATCAATTTTGAACCAAAACACTTAAAAATTTTCTAAGTGTTTATTTATATCTCATTACATGAACAAGAATATATTGGTTACAAGTTTGATTTACAAAATTCATAATAATCAAGTAATGCATCATGTAACTTGAATATTTATTAAATTTTAATTGAATTAGCATGTTTTAAATCTTTAAACCTAACTTTCATACTTAAAAATTTTCTAAGTGTTCAACATACTCTGTCAAGAGCAGAACACTTTCAAGTTTAAGTTCAAAAGATTTAAAGCACACTAGACTCATTAAAATTTTCTCAAAAACAGATTAATGAATGATTTTTTATGATCAACTTGACAATTTTTAATGTAAATTTTTTGAACTGACTGTTCATATGCAGGTCATATCAACCGGTTCGTCCTGAATTAGATGAAAAAGATCTTCATGCATATTCACATCATCTCTTGCAACTGCTCTCATATACTCAAACATAGGAACAGTTTGAGCTCCAGTAATAATAGCAAGTCTCTTGTAAGCAGTTTTAGTCATATGCTCCAAAAGCAATATTTCTCCACCCACTCCATAAGCATGGAAATCTGGATGTTCTTCATTAATAATCATTTGAAGAAATCTTGGATACATCAAGTACTTATTTCTAATTCCCTTCTCTAAATTAAAAATGAAACCATTCATGATCCATTTAGCCATATTGAATCTTCCATTAGTGACTATGGCAACTGTTGGAGATGTAATGTCTACCGGGAACGAATTCCATCTGACACTTCTTTTAGACATTCAGTGCTGAAAGATATAGCAAAGAAGTTTCCAATGGTTGTAAACTCTTTCTCTGAAAAACTTTTTTTTTGGGAAATGATCAGGATGACCCATGGCTATAAATGTTTCTCTACACTCTTTAAATGAGAGTTCAGCCAGATCTTGTGCATCATTGTTACCCAGTCTGAGAGCTTCCCTAATTGATTGCTCAGACACTTCAACCATACGATCATTGGTAACAAATCCTCTAGCCACTTTCCTTCCTTCTTCATCTCTTTCAATCACAGCAGAATTCCAAAATCTTTTGATTAACCGAGCATATATGACTGGTTGTGAACACATAGCATATACATACTTAGTCCTCAATAAGAATCTGATCATCACTTTGTATCCAGTAGCTTCTCGAACATCTTCGTTAAGAAAAGAAGCTACATTATGCTTTGGTTCAGACTTAAGCTCTGCTATCTGTATGCATAAAACAAAGAATGTTAGTCACATTTGAATTTCCAAAACTTAAAAACAAATTGTGATTTATCAATTTTGAACCAAAACACTTAAAAATTTTCTAAGTGTTTATATATATCTCATTACATGAACAAGAGTATATTGGTTACAAGTTTGATTTACATAATTCATAATAATCAAGTAATGCATCATGTAACTTGAATATTTATTAAATTTTAATTGAATTAGCATGTTTTAAATCTTTAAACCTAACTTTCATACTTAAAAATTTTCTAAGTGTTCAACATACTCTGTCAAGAGCAGAACACTTTCAAGTTTAAGTTCAAAAGATTTAAAGCACACTAGACTCATTAAAATTTTCTCCAAAACAGATTAATGAATGATTTTTTATGATCAACTTGACAATTTTTAATGTAAATTTTTTGAACTGACTGTTCATATGCAGGTCATATGAACCTTCTGATGAACACACAATCATCGTGAGCACAATTTGATGAAACTTGAATTCGACTATCACAATATGTTCGAAATCATGTTACAGCAGTCGTTCAATGTTCAATTTTTGTTATTAAAACTCATTCTCATCACAAATTTCAAATTTTTCGGACAACTAGGGTTCGAATGCCTGAACAGACTTCAAACGCCCAGTTAAATTTGAAGTTTAAAACTGAAATCAGATGATGTTAATCACAAAATTATGTATGGATTCAATGATAATACCTATCGATCACAAGTATTAACCAGAATCAATCGATAACGATGAACTGATGAGTAGAGGGTTTAAGAGTATTGGGTGTAATATCAGAGGATTTGAGTGAATAAATGAATGAGAACACAAGTGTTGTATATATATAAGTGTAAATTTTTAGGCGCATAAGCACTGTGAAGGCGCATGAGACTAAATTTCACACCAAGTTTTCAGATGCATGAGCACTGTGAATGCGCATGAGGTTTAGACGCATGAGCACTGTTCAGACGCATAAGCACTGTTTAGGCGTTTAGGCACTGTTCAGGCGCATGAGACTTGATGAAATGCCTAACACTTGTATTTTACATTCAAACGTCAAACCACTAGGAAAGCCTGGTACTGTTTAGGCGCATGAGCTTGATACGCCCAACACTTAACCATTTTTCAGTCACATGACAACTGTTTAGGCGCATGAGCTTGAATGAAACGCCGAAAACTTGTACAAGTTTTTTGAAATTCATCATACTCCTGATTTAGACTTATGAGTACTATTCAGGCACATGAGAAACCTTCCATGAGTCTTGACACTTGAAATTTGTCACACCATCCATCTGAACACTGTTTAAACACATTAGTACTCTTCACACTCAATTTTTTTAATACTTAATCAATTTTTTACTATTACCCAAAATTTACATTAATGACCCTCAATTTTAACATTTTTGACATTCAAACTTTTATTTTTATTTTGTTTTTGACCATCTTATTTTTATTTTAAATTTTCAAAAATAATTTCCCGTCATTTTAGTCTCTATTTAATTTTTACAAAACAAATAGTCTCATTTTGTTTGCAAGAAACTTTTCCATTGATTTTGAATTCTTTTCAGGTTTATTTTTACATCATATCAAACACACACATGCTAGAAATTTCAGCTTCATCCTTTCATCCAAAACTCTTTATTTTTGATTTTTCACTTTTGTGAAATTCAGTTATTTTCTCTTTTTCATTTTTTTACTCCCCCTAAACTTTTAAGTTTTACAAACTTAGAAGTTTCTTTGACTTTGTAAGAAGAGGAAACTAATTATTGTCAACATGCCTGCACACAGAAAATCATGCAAATTTCAAAAATAAAGCAGAATAAAAATCTACTATATACATTTGAATCACATGCCAGCAGTGAGATCATATCAGTTAAGATCAGCACATTAAAATAAAATAAATTGATGGATAGTCATAGACAGTGATTAAATCCTGATCAAGTATGTTCCAAGTCTGCATTTCTGTAGCAAAGGAGACACGAGATCTAAGGACAGAAAATGAGCTTTTGGCAAGATACTCAGCACACTTAGTTTTTCAATTCTTGGATTGATTAAGGTACGATTAGATATGACATTATATAAGTCACACTTAGACGTAGAGAGTTCAACTCTCATCAAGATATGAAAGAAATCACTTTTCTCAATTTGTTAACCTGACATATACTTATAACCAGATCTTATGTTTAGATTATGCACATTGGCATCTTTTGCATCAAAAGAGAATATCCAGGTCTGTAATGACTTACAACAAAGGATATCTTGTCACTTCAGGTCTATGATGACTCATAATAGAGAAGTGAATAGATGCTTTAAATAATTAGAGCTTAATGGTTATTCATATCACCACCAGGTGTGAGATTATGACTTAACAAGCAATCAATTCGAGAAGTCAACACTACTCATCGGTACTAAAATGGACAAACATGAATGCATGATTGAGTTAGTTTGATCACAAGAATTTACTTTTTCAGTATAATTGCATGAGCTTACCTGCACATCATATCCGATCACGTCAGTCTTTAGTAGCAAGTGAAGTATGCAACTGATCAGAACTAATGTATCTATCATTTCTCACAAATTACAAAGATAGATTCAGTCCTAAACAATTAACTAACAAAAATAAAACTCTATTTTTGTGTTTTTGTTTTTTATTTTTCTATTTTTATTTTGCAATTTTCTATTTTTGTATTTTTTTTACATTTTCTATTAAACATGCACACATAATATATACAATCAGGCAGTTAACTTTGACAGTTTCTCTATATTCAAGATTAAGCTAAAGGAGGGTTCTTATCATTTTTAATGACTCAGAAAACTGAATTAAACTCAAAACCAGTTTTTTTAAACATGATTAACAAGTCCAATTGGTCGACCAAATATTCAAATTGACTTGGTAAAAAGACTTTTGTAAATAGGTCAGCCAACTGTTTTTCAGTTTTGATTTGAATCAAAATGATTAAACCTTTTTTAGAGTTATCTTTGAGAAAATAATATCGAATCTCAATATGTTTTGTTTTTGAATGTTGGACAGGATTAGCTGTAATGAACATAGCAGCAGTGTTATCAATGTAAATAGGAGTTTTAAGAAATTTGAACCCGTAATCCAACAGTTGGTTTTATAACCAAAGGATTTGAGAACATCCTGCTGAAGCAGATATGTACTCAGCTTCTGCGGTTGAAACAGAGACATTTGTTTATTTCTTACATTGCCATGAGACTAATCTGGGACCTAAAAACCGACAACCACCCGTCGTAGATTTACAATCTTAGCAACATCCTCCATAATCACTATCTGTATATCCATGTAACTCGAAGTTTCCTTCATAAGGATACCATAACCCTATAGTCGGTTTTCCTTTGAGATACTTGAATATTCATTTGATAGCAATTAGATGAGATTTCTTCGGGTCAGATTGGTACCTGGCACAGACAAAAACAGCATACATTATATCAGGTCTAGATGCAGTAAGATACATCAAAGATCCAATCCTAGATCTGTATAAAGTTTGGTCAACAAATTTTCCTTTTGGATCAGGTACAATCTTGGTATTTATGTCAGTTGGAGTTCTGATGGATTGACAATCTTGCAGTTTAAATTTCTTCAAGAGTTTTTGATAGAATCAAAATGGATCGATCTGTGATGATATTGTGATGCAATTGAATCAAAACAAACACAAGTAATCAAATCAATGCAAACATATCAGAAAAATTCATAGTTTTTCATTGATAGAAAGCATAGAAATACAAGTGTAAGAAAACAGTTACAATTTGTTCTCTGATTCTAAGGTGCTTTTGTCTAGTCTTTATGCTTATCTACACAATACATAATCTATGCTATTTATACTATCAAAGAAAAGAAAAAGGAACATATATTTATAAATAAGTCCCTAAACTATGACAAAACTATTAATAAAGACAATAAAGACTAAATGTTAATCTTTTAGAGGCTTCTACAATACTCCCCCTAAGATTGACATTGTCTTCAGTCTTCAAAATCATCAATCTTCTGTCTTCTATCTTCAAAATTCTTCTATCTTCAGTCTTCTTCAATCTTCAATCTTCTGTCTTTTGACTTCTCTCTTTTGTCTTCATGCATCAAAGAAGTCTTCTGGTTCTTCTTTAATCTTGAAAATCGGCTTCTCTTTGTACATTTCTTGCTCTTTTAAGGCTTTAGCAATGGCAGACTTAAACTTGCTCGCTAGAATTCCTTGCTCTGATTTCGATTCATTCGTCTTGATTTCCATTTGATTCATCACCTCCAATGCTTCTTTAGATAAACCTACGATATCAATATTAGCATAAAATTCAATTGGCTTTGAATACTCTTTGGAATGAATTTCCAACACTCCTTTACTCGAGATCCTCATGAATTCTATTTCCTTGATATCCTTCTTAACTATGTTTGCATAAGCTAAGGCTTTTCTTAGAGATATTCTCTCCATAGCAGCATTCATAACTTTGATAATTGACAAAAAATACTTTTTGTCATTTTCTGCAACTTTTGGTACAACTCTTCAAACTTCTGGATAGACAAAAATGAGATGTAGCTAGGATGTAAGAGTTTCAATTCGAATACACCAAACAATGAAATCATGTCACGATCCCAATCGTCTAGATCTCGAACTAACTTTAACTCAAACGTATCAGAGTTGTAGAACCATCTTAAAATTGGTTTCGAATTTTGATTTCCATCAATAACTTTCAAGCCAGGATTAGTTACCTTCTCAAAGTATTGATCGCTAAAAGCATCCAAAAATTTTTCTTCTCCAACATCTTTATCACCATCTTTTCTTTTCTTTTTTCAATGACTGAAAATATTCTTTATCTTCTTGGTCACATCTTGTTTGCAAAAATGAACTCATTCTACTTATACCTCTGTTCAATAACTGTACAAAATTTTCTCCTCGACTTGCTCTAGTCAGATTGATTAAAGGAAGTTTATTCAACTCCTTCAAATCTTGAACAGGTAGCTTTATAATGCTCAAGAAAAAATGATATACATCACAAACTGCATTAACTCTTTCTATCAAAAATGCATCAAATACCTCGTCGTATTTCCATGCCATAATCTTTACTTCCTTGGTCGTGTCAGGAACAATCATTACATTAAGCAACTTTGAAATTGATTGTCATTTTTGTAACACATTACGAACCAAATCACCTGCCGTTTGAGCTTTATTCCATAATTGCTTCTGTTCAATTGAAACTTGATATGCTTGTCTCTCAGTTTCAGGAAACATTTTCATTAGCTCTTTCCTTCTTTCATACACACTACTATTCATCGCCATGGATTTAATCTCTTGAGGTTTTAAAATCCTCGTTCTCTTTGTTATCTCTAAATATTATGGGTTATCCATGTCAAGCACAATCATTTTATTTTTTTGCTTCTCCGTTGCTTGAAAACTTCTCACCAAATTTCTTAAAGAGTCTGCTTGTAATCTATTAAGCTTCTTCCTTGGATAATTTCTTGATTGTAGCCACATTCTTAAAGCAGTTACGTTCATGTCATCAGGATTTGGATGATGTAACTCAGATTTTGAAAGTTCCTCAATATTTATGCTCTCTTGAAGAGGATTCCACTCTCCATGCTCTACAATTATCTCATCAGGATCAATAGGAGCAACAGATTCAGCAGTAATACACTTCTCAAACTCTTCATTAATTTGAGATACTATTAATCTATCAAGAAATACTCGATTATACTTCATCTTGATCAGATAGTTATACCTGTCTTCAATGTCTATAGGTACATCTTCTTGTATTATCTCAATTGGTGAAAAAAATTTATCAACATTAGCTTCAACTAAATCTTCATCTTCTAAAACCTCATCATACCAGTCATCACCAAACTCAGCTTCTAGATCATCAAGAGCTCCTATGGTCTCTTGAATATCTAACTCTTCTTCTTCTTCACTTGCAGGTTCATCAACAATCTTTTGCACTTTTGTTGATGATTCAGTTAAAACTGAAACATCTATATCATTAATTTTCCTTTTACCTTTATCTATTTCAGCTATCTTTTCAACATCTATTGGAGTGATTTCAGAAATAATCATAAGTTCTGGAGATGAAGACTTTTGACTTTCTTTTATTCTTTCTATTTCTTCTTTTAAAGCTTCATTTTCTTCTTTCAACTTATTGAATTTTTCTTCCATCAGATCATAATCTTTCATCATAACTTCAAAATTTTTTACATTATCTTCTTTATTTTTCTCAAGATCAGCAATTACTTCATCTTTTTTTTGTAGATCTTCTTTCAACTTCTCATTTCTTCTTTTAATTCCTCTATAAGCTTCAATTGCTTAGAGTTTTCTTCTTTCAACTCTTCAATAATCTGCTGAAAATTTGTTTCTTCAGCCACATGACTATCTTGTTGAGGCAAGCTTACAAATTCATTGTGTATCTCAGCTTCAAATACTTCAAAATCTTGAACATTCTCATTGAATTCAACTTGTTCTTCAGTTTCAACAATTTCTTCAATCATTCCCATAATCTCCTCAACATTTTGACTTTCTTCAACAACTTTTTCAGCTTGATCTACTTCATTAACATCTTCATGACTTTCTTCAATAACTTCTTCATTAACTTCTTCAGTTTCTTGATCAGCTTCATGTACTTCTTCATGAACTACTTCTATAACAATATCATCATTACCACCTTCATTGTTATCATCATCAGAAGAAGAAGAACTTGAACTTTCATCATCATCATCATTCTCATCATCATCACCTTCATCTTCATCATCATTAGATTGTTCTTGAGGTATTTCTTCAATAAGATCATTTGGATCAATTGGTTCTTCCTCAATCAAATGAACGTGATCTATAGTAATATCCACCTCATCATTTGCAACATTTCTCATGTATTAAAAATAGGTACATTTTGTGCACCTGTGATCATAGCAAGTCTTTTGTAAGATATCTCTGACATATGTTCTAGTATCATTGTTTCTCCACTAACACCATGAACATGAATATCTGGATGCTCTTCATTGATTATCATTTGTAAGAATCTAGGATACATCAAGTACTTATTCCTGATTCCTTTCTCCAGATTAAAAATGAAACCATTAAGAATCCATTTTGACATGTTAAACCTTCTGTTAGTTGCAAGAGCTACAATAGGAGATGCTATGTCAACTGGAAATGAATTCCATCCTACACTCCTTTTTGACATGCAGTGCTGGAATATATAACATAATAGCTTCCAATGGTTGTAAACTCGTGCTTTGAAAAATTGTTTCTTGGGGAAATTGTCTGGGTGACCCATAGCCATGAATGTTTCTCTACATTCATTAAAAGATAATTCAGCTAAGTCTTCTGGGTCATTGTGTCCTAATCTCAATGCTTCTCTAATTGAATCTTCAGAAACTTCAATCATTCTAACATTTGTTATAAATCCCCTTACAACTTTTCTACCATCATCATTGATTTCAACTGTGGCTGTGTTCCAAAATTTCTTTATCAATCGTGCATATATGACCGGTTGATAGCACATAGCATATACATACTTAGTTCTCAACAAGAACCTTATCATCTCTTCATAGCTAACAGCATCTTGTACTTCTTCATTTAATAATGCTGCCACATTATGCTTTGGCTCAAACTTTAACTCAGCCATCTGCAAAAATGAAATAAGAAATTTAGACACTTTGAATTTTATCACTTAAAATCAATGAATATTTATTGAAATTTAAAGAATTAGTATGTTTTAAAGATTTTTTAATCTAACTTGCAATTAAAAAAAATTTATAAGTGTTTAAATGATCTGTTCAAGAACAAACTACATTCAAGTTAGTATGTAGATGATATAAAACACATCAATTCAGTAAATTCTTCTCAAAAACATATTATAACATGAATTTATGATCAATTTTTTATTTTTATTAAAAATTCAAACATTGACTATTCATCTTTAACAGTTTGACTGATGAAGAATCATCATCAGGAACAATTTTGATGAAAATCTGATTTGAATGTATCAATATGATCGAAATCAAGTTTATATCAACAATCAATCATCAATTTCAGTTCTTAATTCCATTTTGTTCACAAATTTCAAAGATTCCAGTCGACTAGGGTTCATACGCCCGTATAGCATTGAAACGCCCAATCAAAATCAAACTTTAAACTTGAAATTTGTATGAATTGGTTCAAGTACTTACGTTTAGAATCAGAAATAAACACTATCAAACGCAAGTTTAGAACATAAATCAATCAGAATCAGAGAATCAATGGTAATCGAGAGTCGGGTGTAAGAGTTCAGGGGTTTATGAGTGAATGAATTGACTGAAATCACAAAGTGTTGTATTTATACTAAGTGAAATTTTTAGGCACATGAGCACTGTTTGTGCGCATAGAGTTGATTTTTACACTAAGTATTTAGGCGCATGAGCACTGTTTGTGCGCGTGAGGTTAGGCGCATGAGCACCTTTCAGATGCATAAGCACTGTTTAGGCGCTTTTGCACTGTTCAGGCGCATGGGTCTAGCTGAAATGCCCAACAATTTGGTAATTTTTCACTTGATACGCCCAATTCTTGAAAGTCTGGTACTGTGCAGGCGCATGACTATAGATGAAACGCCCAACACTTAACCACAAATTCAGACTTATGACAACTGTTTAGGCGCATGAGGATGTCCGAAACACCCAACACTTGTACAAATTCTGAAAAATCATCGTGCTCCTAATTTTGGACTTTTTAACACTGTTTAGGCACATGAGATAACTTTCATGAGTCTTAACACTTGTAATTTTCAAGTCTTCCACCTGAACACTGTTTAAACGCATTAATAATGTTCATATACTAATTTTTTTAAACAATTTGTTAAATTTTGACTTTCACCCAAAATTTACATAATTGACCCTCAATTTTGAACTTTTACATAATTGACCCTCAATTTTGAACTTTTGACATTTAAAACTTTTATTTTTATTTTTGATCATTTTATTTTTGTTTTAAATTTTTTAAAAAAATTTCCGTCATTTTAGTCTCTAATTTTAACAAAAAAAGTCTCATATTAAAATATTGCAAGAAGCTTTTCCACTTTAAAATGTTTTCTTCATGTTCATTTTTATATTATATCAAACACACACATGCTTGAACTTTTTAGCTTCATCCTATCCATCCATAACATTTAATTTTTGATTTTTCATATCTTGAAATTTGAAAATTTTCTCTTTGACACTTTTACTGTTTACTCCCCCTAAACTTTTAAGTTTAATAAAACTTAGAAGTTTCTTGAAAGTCACATGAAGAGCACACTAATCATTGTTAATATGCCTACACACAGAAAACATGCAAAAATCAAAATTAAAGCAGAATAAAAATCTATTATGTACAATTGAATCATATGTCTGCAGTGAGATCATATCAGTTAAGATCAGCACATTGAAATAAAAAAATGATGGATAATCATAGACAGTGAATAAATCCTGATCAAGTGTGTTCCAGGTCAGCATTTTTGCAGTAAAGGAGACACGAGATCTAAGGACAAAAAAATGGGTGCATTTAGTAAGATATTCAGCACACTTACTTTTTATTCTGCTTTAATTTTGATTTTTGCATGTTTTTTGCAATGAGGTACAATTAGATATGACATTATGCAGTCACACTTAGACTTAAAGAGGTTAATTCTCATAAAGATATGCAAGAAGTCAATGTTCTCAACTTGTTAACCTGACATATACTATAACCAGATCTTATTTGGTGTTTATGCACATTGGCATCTTGTTGCATCAGTGAGAATATCCAGGTCTGTAGTCACTTATAACAAAGGAAATCTCATCACTTCAGGTCTATGATGACTTATAACAGAGAAGTGTTAGATGCTTTAAATAATTAGAGCTCATGGTTATTCATATCACCACCAGGTGTGAGATTATGTCTTAACAAGCAATCAATTTGAGAAACAACACTACTTATTAGTGCTAAGATAAACAGACATGAGTGCATGAGTGATTTTGTTTAATAACAAGAATTTACTTTTTCAGTTTAATTGCATGAACTTACTTGCACATCATATCTGATCACGTCAGACTTTAGTCGTAAGCGAAGTATGCAATGATCAAACTAATGTATCTATCATTTCTCACATATTGCAAAGACAGATTCATTCCTAAAAATGAATTAACAAAGAAAAACTCTATTTTTTGTAGTTTTTGTTTTATATTTTTATCTTTTGATTTTTCAATTTTCTATTTTTGTATTTGGTTTTACTTTTTCTAAGAAACATGCACACACAAAATACAATCAGGCAATTAACTTTAACAGTTTCTCTTGCTATTTCCTATTTAGTTAAGGGAGGGTTCTGATCTTTTAAAGACTCAAGTAACTAAAATGCTCAAAAATCAGTTTTTACACATGATTAATAAGACCAAATGACTCTACCAAATACTCAAACCTTCCTGGTAAAAAGGCTTTTGTAAATAGGTCCACCAACTATTTGTCAGTTGCAGTTTGGATTAAAATGATTAAACCTTTTTCAGAGTTATCTTTAAGAAAATGATATCGAATCTTGATATGTTTTGTTTTTGAATGTTGGACAAGATTAGCTGTAATGAACATAGCAGTAGTGTTATCAATGTAAATTGGAGTTTTAAGAAAATTGAACCCGTAATCCAGCAGTTGGTTTTGTAACCAAAGGATTTGAGAACATCCTACTGAAGCAGCTATGTACTCAGCTTCTGCGGTTGAAACGGAGACATTTGTTTGTTTCTTACATTGCCATGAGACTAATCTGGGTCCTAAAAACTGATAACCACCCGTAGTTGATTTTCTATCTTGACAACATCCTTCATAATCACTATTCGTGTATCTATGTAACTCAAAGTTACCTTCATAAGGATACCATAGCCCTAAAGCCGATTTACCTTTGAGATACCTGAATATTCGTTTTACAGCAATTAAGTGGGATTCCTTCGGGTCTGATTGATACCTGGCACAGACACAAACAACATACATTATGTCAGGTCTAGATGCAGTAAGATACATCAATGAACCAATCATAGATCTGTATAAAGTTTGGTCTACAGATTTTCCTTTCGGATCAGGCTCAATCTTGGTGTTTACGTCAGCTGGAGTTCTAATTGATTGACAATCTTGCAGTTTAAATTTCTTCAAGAGTTTGTCAACGAACTTCTCTTGATTAATAAAGATTCCATCTGCAGATTGCTTGACTTGAAGTCCAAGAAAGGAATTTATTTCTCCCATAGAACTCATTTGAAATCGAGACTTCATGATTTCTTCGAATTCATTACACAATTTTGGACTTGTAGAACCAAATATGATATCATCGACATACACTTGTACACATAGGAGATCATCAGCATCCTTCTTTATGAACAAAGTTGGATCGATTTTCTCTCGTGTGTATCCATGTTAGATTAAGTGTTGTGACAATGTTTCATACCAGATTCTAGGGGCTTGATGTAAACCATACAAAGCTTTGCTAAGCTTGTACACACGATGTGGAAATTCCAAATCTTCAAAACCCAGAGGTTGCTTTACATACACATCATCGGTGATCGGTCCATACAAGAAAGCTCCTTTAACATCCATTTGGAACACCTTGAATTTCATGAATGATGCATAAGCCAGGAAGACACGAATTGATTCAAGTCTTGCAACTGGAGCAAATACTTGATCTTCTGAAACTGAATGATCTTCCTCTTGATAAGATTGATCATTATTATTAAACCAAATTATTGAGTCTTTGACAAAAGAAATAAATGGATAATCTGGGCTTGAGTCATCCATATCATCAGAATCTGAATCATCACTGAAAGAGCCGAGATCTCCTTGAAGTTTCTTCTCATCTATAGAATCAAACAAGTTAGATTGATTAAAAAAGTTAGATTGAAAAGAGTTTGACAATGAATCTAAATCAAATAACCAAGCTGGACCATTTGAAACTGATGGAAAGAATTTTCAAGGAATTTAACATTGAGTGTTTCAAGTATAACATTTGTCCTATAGTTATAAACTTGATAGGCTTTTGAAACAGATGAATATCCAATGAAAAATCCTTCATCAGATTTTGAATTAAGTTTTCCTAGATGATCACTTGAATTTAAAATCAAAACTGGACAACCAAAAGATTTAAGAAAATCTATGTTTGGTTTCCTGCCAAACATCAACTCATAAAGAGTTTTCAGTTTGTCTTTCACAATTAAAGTACGATTCTGTACAAAACACACAGTAGATATGGCTTCATCCCAGAAAGTGATAAGAATTTTCGCATCTGCTAACATGGATCGTGCAGCCTCAATCAAAGTTCTATTCTTCCTTTCAGCAACTCCATTTTGTTGTGGAGTTCTGGGAGCACTGAACTGATGAGCAATTCCTTATTCTACACAGAACATGTCAATATTGGTATTTTTAAATTCCGTTCCATTATCACTTCTTATTATTTTTACTTTTTGTTCTAATTGGTTTTCATCTTTTGTGATGAATTCTTTTAATAATTCAACCATTTCAGATTTAGCATTCAGAAAGAAAACCCATGAAAATCTTGTGAAGTCATCAATGATAACTAAACAATAAGATTTTCTTCCAATACTCTTCACATTTGTTGGTCCAAAAAGGTCCATATGCAACATCTGGAGAGGTTTGGAATTTGAGTTTATTTGCTTGGGCTTATAAGACGCTCGGTGTTGCTTCCCCTTTAAACATGCTGAGCAAAGATCAGTAGTGGCAAACTTCTTTGATGGAAGGCCGATAACATGATTTCCTGCTACAAGCTTGTTCATATTCTTGAAGTTGGAATGTCCGAGACATCTATGCCAAAGCTGACTTTCGTCATTTGATGCTTGAGCAATAAGGCAAGTTGTTTCTGTAGATGGATCAACTTGAGACATATACAGCTTGTATACATCTCGATCCCTAACAGCTTTAACAACTACCTAGTCTTTGCTAATTTGAAAACCTGGCTTCAAAATATAGCAAAAAGAATCATCAAAAAGAACAGAATACGATTTATCACAAATTTGGGAAACGCTTAAGAAATTAAAGTTCAACTGTGAGCAGTAGTTGACTTTATCAAAGCTTATTATCCCGTTCGATACTATTCCCTCGCCTATGATTTTTCCTCCTGCATCACCACCGAAGGCGACATGTGTACCATCCTTTAACTTAAAATCTTGAAGTAAGGCATGATTGCCCGTCATGTGTCGGCTACACCAGCTATCCACATACCATGTGTTGATTGGTCTTCTCGGGCGTACCTACAAGACAAAGAAATTAAGTTGAGTTATCTACCCAAGCCGAAATGGTCTTAGGCTTGCCAAACTTATCAACGATGGTAAATTGTCTAAAATGGAGTTTATTCACATCAGGCTTGTTTTTGATGAATTTACCAATTCTATTATTCACAAATTTTTGATCATTATTAAGAAAATTCATACCATTTGAATGACCAATTTTTGAAAAATTTTTATTTCTAAAATTTTTATCATTCATTCTCACAGACCTTGGAATGAATTGATCTTGAATGTATTGTTTTGGTCTCACAAAGTCATTTCTTTTGAAAGATCTCAAGCCTAAGGAAGGTTGGTTAGTTAATCTTTGAAAACTGACAGTTTGATTTCTTTTAAACTGAGGATTAACATAACCTTTGCTCAATTACATGTGTTGATTGGTCTTCTCGGGCGTACCTACAAGACAAAGAAATTAAGTTGAGTTATCTACCCAAGCCGAAATGGTCTTGGGCTTGCCAAACTTATCAACGATGGTAAATTGTTTAAAATGGAGTTTATTCACACCAGGCTTGTTATTAATGAATTTACCAATTCTATTATTTAACAAATTTTTGATCATTATTAAGAAAATTCATACCATTTGATTGACCAATTTTTGAAAAAATTTTATTTCTAAAATTTTTATCATTCATTCTCATAGACCTTGGAATGAATTGATCTTAAATGTATTGTTTTGGTCTCACAGAGTCATTTCTTTTGAAAGATCTCAAGCTTAAGGAAGGTTGGTTAGTTAATCTTTGAAAACTGACAGTTTGATTTCTTTTAAACTGAGGATTAACATAACCTTTGCTCAATTACATGTGTTGATTGGTCTTCTCGGGCG
Source organism: Flaveria sonorensis (assembly GCA_025506505.1). Taxonomy (NCBI): domain Eukaryota; kingdom Viridiplantae; phylum Streptophyta; class Magnoliopsida; order Asterales; family Asteraceae; genus Flaveria; species Flaveria sonorensis. Next base: position 27,247,754 of record CM046423.1, on the reverse strand, counting down.
TACCTACAAGACAAAGAAATTAAGTTGAGTTATCTACCCAAGCCGAAATGGTCTTGGGCTTGCCAAACTTATCAACGATGGTAAATTGTTTAAAATGGAGTTTATTCACATCAGGCTTGTTATTAATGAATTTACCAATTCTATTATTTAACAAATTTTTGATCATTATTAAGAAAATTTATACCATTTGAATGACCAATTTTTGAAAAAAAATTATTTCTAAAATTTTTATCATTCATTCTCATAGACCTTGGAATGAATTGATCTTAAATGTATTGTTTTGGTCTCACAGAGTCATTTCTTTTGAAAGATCTCAAGCTTAAGGAAGGTTGGTTAGTTAATCTTTAAAAACTAACAGTTTGATTTCTTTTAAACTAAGAATTAACATAACCTTTGCTCAATTGTATATTAGCAAATCCTTTCCTTGGCGAACTCTTTCTAAAGTAACAGTTTTCTGTATTGTGAGTCCTTTCATTACAGAAGGTACAGTACTTATTAAAGTAATAATCTGCTGTTGAGTGATTTCTCATATCACATATATGACAGTACTTGTTGAAAAAGCATTCAGCAGTCTTATGATTATACATGTCACAGATTTCACAGTACCTTTGTGGTGTGTTAAACAAATGTTTATTAACTTTTGATGTTGATGCAACGTTTGATGCTTGTTTAGATTTAGACGTCAAAAAGTTAATCTTTTGATTTTTATTTGACAAATTTTGTTTTTTATTTGGCAATTTGTTCTTTTGTATATTTGGTTTTGACTTTTATACATTAACTACATTCTTAGAATCCTTAGAAACAAATCGTTTAACGACAGCGAAGACTTCGAATCTGAACCAGTTTTCAGATCAGAGTTTGATTGGTTCTTAGGAGTTTGTTTAACTTTTATTATTAAGTTCATGTTTAAATTACCAGCAGACACAAATTTTATTGGTTTAAATTGACTTGCTTGATTTGTTGTTTTTGTCTGATTTTCTTGACTCTTATTTTGATCAGTTTTAGCTTTAGTTAATTTTCTTCTTCTTCTTTGGTTCCTTGATTTTGTAGAACTTGATTTTATCTGAGATTAAACATCTTCAGGTGAAGATTCTTTTTTAGTTTCTCTCTCTTTCTAATCTTTTTGCCATTTAATAAACTCTGGATTATTTAGACCATAAGAGTTTGAATCTTTTGATGTTCCTTCTTCTTGTTTTGCTTTATCTTTGTTTTTGGATTTTTCTTTGTTGTTTTTAATGATCAATTCTTCCAACACAAACTCATTTGGAACAAATATTTTCTTACTTTTCGGTCATGGTTCATATGATCTTACTTTTACGGGATGACTGTTTTTGATCTTTTCAGTATCTTTTTCTTTAAAGATTTCAACATTGGTTTTCTCTTCTTAACTATCAGAAATCTTGTTGTTTTTGTTTTGGAAAGCTTTAAGTTTAGCTTTATTTTCAGGAGAATGATCATGCATGTTGAAATTATCTGGTAAAGTGTTTGTTATGGATTCAGGCATTGGTTCGTGTGTAAAACCTAAGCCTGTTTTTTTCTTTGTCCTTTCGTTCACTTACTAGTTGTTCCATAATTGTTTTGGAACTTTTTAGTTTAGCAAGATCAACTTGTGTAGCAACATGTACTATTTTCTCCTCTTCCAAGTTCTTAGTCATTTCTTCAAGTTGTTTGGAAACAATTTCTAGTTCTTTCAAGGTTTTGTTCCATGAAGTTTGTAGAGAAATGATCTTTTCATATGATATTTTGTGATCCTTTTTAAGTTTATTATGCATTAATTCCTCTTGCTTGAGCTTTTCACAAATTTTGTATGAGTAAGTTCGATAATATTCAACATGTTCAAAGCAAGATTTGGTGCATAGTTTTTCTCTTACTTCAGCTGGTATTTCAGGATATTTAGGTGAAGAAGTCTCAGAGTTAGAAGATGAATTTTCAACCTTTGGTTGATCTAACTGTGCCATTAAAGCAACTTCTTCTGAATCCTCTTTAGGATCATATTTATCACTCCAGTCATATTCTTCTTCCTCATTCTTAGAATTACCTTCAGCTTTAGGATCACTATCCTCTGACCAATCTTCTCCTTGAACTTCTGCAATAAGAGATAAACTGGAAGTTAGATCAGTAGTAAATTGCTCTACATAAGCACTCCAATCATATCCGTCCTTAATGCTAACAACTAGAGCTTTCTTTGGCTCTTCAGATGACTTAGATTCATCTTTAAGTTCAGGCATCGGTAAGCTTTGGTATGGCTTTTGGAATGTCTTCTGAGATGATTGTTGAAACTTTTGATTGCTTGAACTCGATTGGCTATTTCCTCCTTTGTTTTTGGGAGCTTTGCATTCCCTTGAAAAGTGACCATAGCTATTGCAGTTGAAACACCTTGACTTAGACTTGTCAAATCCAACAGTCTTGTTAGCACTTGGCTTGTAGTTCCTATTGATATAAGAGTGTTTCTGAGTCCTGTATGCAATCATCACCATCTGCCAGTTTAGATCCATTTCCTCCACATCATCTTGATCCATCTCAAATAAGTCCTGCAAAACAAGATCTAATTGAGTTAAATGACTACCATGATAAGCTTGAAAACTAGCCATAAAAGCAGTAAAAGCATATTTGGACTCTTCATCCTGTAATAGGACGTTAATGACATCTTTAACTTTGCTAGTTTTAGCAGAGTTAATAGATGGAGTCTCAGTTTGAGGTTTAGAGCTTTGAGGTTTAGGAGGAGATTGAGGTTGAGGTTGAGATGCATAAGCAGGAGCACTTGTATATGAAGAATCTGTAAAGAATCCTGCTCCAACAAACAGATCACCCTCTTCTTCTTGTGAATTCTCATTCTTTGCCATAAAGGCATTCTCCACTGTACTAGCTGGAGATGCAACATATTTGTACTGAGACATTGAGGATGCTCTATCATTATTTCTTGAGCTTTCATTAATCTCAACTGACTCAATCTTGGCAATCAATAGATCAAGATCCATAGGAAATTTCTCAGTATGCTTCAATAGTGTTACTGTTTGTTTCCATGAAGATGGAAGAGAATTGAGAAGTATAAAATTTAGATCTTTGAGATCATTTTTGATGCCAGTAGTTGACATCTCAGTTGTGAGTTTTTCAAATCTATTCATCATTTGGTTTATAGTTTCACCAGATAAATGCTCAAACAGCTCTAACTGCCTCTTCAGTTTCTGCTCTTGAGATCTTGAATCTCCTTACCACCTTCATAAACTATCTTCAAAGCTTTATACATGGTATATCCCGTTTGATATCTATCAAGTCTAGTTAAGACTTCAAGTGGAAATCCTTTACACATCAAAGAATAGGCTTTAATGTCATTCTATACTTTCCTTAGATCATCACCTTGTAACCCATCTTCAGGATATGGTTTTGGAGAGTCTTTAGTGTATACAAACCCTCTATCAGGACCATCTGAAGTGATAGAAATATGAGGTCCTCTTTCTATTGACTTCCACAACTCAGTGTCAAATTGTTGGTCCTCTCGATCGATATAACAGTGCACTTGATTAATAAACACAAACAAATCCCACTGAAAAACACAAATATCAATGATATTTGTGTAAAATATAGATCAAACATAATAAAATATTGATGAACAATGATGAACACCTTAAGAACACTCAATAAACCCTTGTTTGATCTGAATTGATTGCTAAAGATATTACAAATATGAAAAGACCCTCAATCAATTGCTCATTCCAGCTTAATAAGACTCTAATAACTCTAGCTATATATAGTCTAATGACAATTAGACTTAATGACATTTAGCCCCTAGACTATGATTAAAACATGACAATTATGAAATTACAATTAAGACACAAACAAGACAAATAAAGATTAAATATATATTTCGTTGACAACAAAATATATATTAACTCTAAGACCCGTGTTCTTTGTATCTTCAACGACTCACGACTAATCTTCATTCCGAACGTGTCGTCTTGATTTTTGCGTTGACTTTGGCTTTAATGTTGACTTTTGTTGACTTTGATTATGTTGATAATATTAGACTATTTTTCAGACCCAACAATACTCCCCCTTAGTCTATTATTATCAATGTCTTTCATCGTGATCAGCACCGATAAGTCAACTATATAATGATCTTCAATCTCCCCCTAGATTGATGATCTGGTATGGAAGATTTTTCATCTTTCAGGCTCCCCCTTTTTGTATGCTCCCCCTATTCGTGTGCATTCTATGTGAATGATCAAGAACAACTTTTCCAACTCTCTATTCTTGAGTGCTTCAGAAGATGTAGGAGGAGGAATCCTAGCTCGGTATCTTCTGCAAACTTAAGGAACAGATTATCTGGTCTGGTACTTTGCTCAGTTGATGATCAGCCATCAATTGCAGCAAGAATCTGTAACACAATTACAGACACATTCTACACATTTCTCGTTAGATCATTTCAACAAAACAAATAAACCCGTGTTTATCTGAATGTGCAATTTCCCGTGAAATGCATGTGAAAATGATAACATTTTAATAGCATAATATGGAAGACTTGAAATGAATATTTTATTTTATTTTGTTTTATCATATTACACCAAGAACTAATTTGATCATGAGATCACATCCTCAAGATATACGAAAGCACAAAGATGTATTTGAACATCGATAAGTTAGTGAGATCATATTGATACAGAGTCTGGTCATAATTTAAGTTTGTGAAAGCCAAAAACAGTTCAAAAATGATTGTTGGTATATTTGTCCAATTTAAACCCATGCCATATCCTTTTCAGCAAGTGATCTGCAACTGATTTTATCATGTTTTAGATTTAATTAGAGAAGCTCAGGTGATTTGGTTCCCATAGACATCTGGCAAAAAACTTATCCCATCATCAGGGCTTATTGAGTAATATGATTAACTCTGCTTGATTTTCTTTTAAGTTTTCAACAATGATCTTAATTTAAGAATCACTGTACCTTTATTTGGGGAACAGATGATGAGAGCTCCAGGTCTATACTTACGTATAACAGAGGAGATGATCATCTGAGCATGCTGATGAGAGCTTCAGGTCTATACTCACGTATAACAGAGAAGATCATCACTCAAGGTCAATGCTTCCACATAGCAGAGGAGATAAGCACGAAAAGGATTCTGAAGAGCTTACAAGAAGCATCAATTCAGAAGCAAGGGTGAGGGAATTTGGGAATCGAAGTAATCAAGGCAGAAGTCAGATACTCTCAACCCATTTTTGACGAGACTTATAACTTTGTGTAGGCCGACATGTCAGGAGAATAATCCTTATCATTGAGTTCTAAAGCTTTAGTTAGGCTACAGAATCACTGTTTACATCGTTTTCAGGCTGAGCCTACCAAGCATATCATATAATGAAACTGTCTTTTTCAGATTTTAGAATATTAAGTGATACAGACATCTACATCAGTTACTATCATTTCTCACAAAGTACAAGTCATGCAAATAAGCATACCAAGAAGACATACTATCATTTCTCAGTCATCCCAAATCAAGTTCTTAGTTCCCATGAAAATTTTTATTCTCCCTTGAAATTTCTTTTTAACTACCATGAAACGAAAAAAAAATTCCCTTTTTTTTAATTATATAATAAACGGAATTGAAAAAAAAAATTACTAAAGAAAGTCTTCCAAATTATACTCGCAAAAACATGAGAAATGAAGTAACAAGAAAAATGCAGTGATTGTGAATGGTAGATAACAATCCAAAATATGGATGAGATACCATAACCTGTTTGTTCCGCCTCAAATTTGAATTAGGAACAATCCCAGTTAGTAAACCGGATTACTGATAGGCCTTCTGAATTGTTCCTGCACTCATAAACAGATTAGTTAGAGAGGGGGACCCAGGCCATCGTGGTCTTGGGAGTTCCTTTTTCATCAGTGTATGTAACCTGTTTAAGCACACACTCTTTTGAAAAATTATTTATTTCTTTATCCTTTTATTTTTGTTTTACTTTCCAAATTTGTTTTTGTTCAATTACTTTTGATTTGAAAGAATTGAATTTGGAAATCATTTTCTGTTTAAGACCCGAAGGAAGAGATTTTAATTTTGAAACGCTGGTCTTTTTCATCTTTGAATCATGTGAAACCGGCTTCACATGAGAAGGTTTGGATAGATTGTTCTTTATCCAACCATTCAAAGATATGTGCTTTTTACCTTTTGAACCCAAGAAGCAACCTATGTTATCTTTATCTCCCACAGCTTGCCTTTGAACCTGAGGGCACTTCTTTAGCACATGACCTTCTTTTCCACATCTAAAGCAAGCCTTGAAAGGCTTTTGGTTCTTTGTAGTCCCGTGGAAAGCTGGAGAGGGTGGAGCCTGCTTTGAGGTTGATGCAGCTTGTTGATAACCTTGATGCTTCTTCTTTTGGATATAAGGAAATTGAACCTTTTGAGACTTTGTCAATGTGGATTTCGAACTAGGCTATGATTTGATTTGTGATGTTCTGGGAGCTGAGATCTGAACATTCTTTTTAGAACCTTTTTGTATGACTTGTGACTTGTTAGACTTGGAAGCAGATTTATGAAGATCATGATGGATAGCAGATGAAGATGGTGAGTGCTTCTGCTGAGCTTTGGAGGAACAACTGATTTGCTTAGCAGTTGGAGATGAGATCCGTATAGGTCTTGATTCTACTTTTGGAAGCCTTTGACACTTGATAACTTCAGGTGACTTGATGATCTCTGATTCATCATCAGAGCTTGTCCAGTCTTGTATACACAAGTCAGCTTCCAATGGATCTTGATTGATGACTCATGTTGTGTCGGTTTGTGTTGTTGAGTTCTGATTGCTTGACGATTCCACAGCTGTTCCTTCTTTGACAAACTTGACAGGAACAAATGAAGGGATGTTACCTGTCTTGAATTTGTTAAAGAAGTTACGGGAAACAACTGATATTGTTTTTGAAGCATCAGAGGTGGAATTATCATTTTGCAGATCAGATCCTTGCTTGATGAGCCCCAAACCTGCAGGAAAATCATATTCATCTCGAACCTCTTTGTGATTAACGTTGTTTAAACCTGCATGTAAACTATTAGTATCTGCAGCTTCAATTAAATCATTAGATGGATGAGGTTGAGGCATAGGAGAGTAACAGTAGGTGCTAGGAGGAGGATAAACGTATGAAGTTTCACCACATCCCACACCCGTTTTGATTCTAGCTCCCCTTTGCTTAGATAATAGTTCTTCCAGTTTCATCCCAGATATTGTCGATTTGTCAAGTTTAGTTTTAAGTTTGCTAGTCTCAGATTCTGCTAAAGTGACTCATTCGCTCAAAACATTTATCTCGACATTCTTTTCTAAAAGATTTCGTTTTAAAGGATCATTTTCTTTTAAAGCTTCTCTTAGTTTAATAAAATATTTGGACTCATTGATTTTAAGTTCTTTGTTTATTCGTTTTAATTCTTTTTCGTTTTCTAACAATAATCTGTTAGCTTTATAAACCCCAAATAAACGAATTTTGCAGGGAGGAGAACACATGTCTTGAACAACCTCATAAGGAAGCCCCATAACTATCTTTTCAGTAGCTAGGGCTTTTTCACATTGACAGACAGGAGTGTTCTTTTTGTATTCTTCCTCCTCAGCAGCTCTCTTCTTAGCTTCTGCAGCTTCAACTTCCTCTTGATTTCCTTCATCCTGAACCTCCTGCTTCACTTCATCTGTTTCACTATCCTGTTGCTTCTGAATTTTACACCAGCTTGCACAGGCATCAACATCACCAACACTCTCGCCTTGAGTATCACAGTTGAATTCTTTGAAAGGATCAAAATCCTCAACATAATTCTCATCACTATTTACCACCTCAGCCATCAATGCATGGTTGACTTCTTCTTTAGTTTCTTTGATCTCAACACTTGAAGATACACCACTTGAAGATCTCAACACAGAGCCGAGTCAAGATGGTCGTGCACCTCCTGTAAATTTTTACTTGCAAGTCTTTCATTCTTTAAGTTCCACTTTTCGTTAATATTAATCTTTCACTAGATTAATAATACTTCATAATTACGAACAAACCACATAAGGCCACATAATAGTATCATAATAGGCACATAAGGGCAGCCCACATCATGCATAAGATAACCAAATAAAAGCATCAAGTCAACCGTGGTCAAATCCTAATTTCTGATCTTCCAAAATTCCATAAAATTTCTCAAGTCCTAAAGAAATGCGGATGAACAGAACCAATGCGGATGAACAACTTGCAAATGCGGATGAACAAAACTAATGCGGATGAACACTTGCAAATGCGGATGAATAACTTGCAATGCGGATGAATAACTTGCAATGCGGATGAATAACTTGCAATGCGGATGAATAAAACTAATGCGGAAGAACACTTAGGCTGAATTTAGGCAAATGCAGCTGAACAAAGGTGAATGCGGGTGAACAAAACACTTAGGCAATTATCACGGTGTAAATGCGGATGAACCATCAGACCTGTAAATTAGACTTATGCTATAACCAGTTCTAAAACCTCATTTTCATACATTCTTAACATCGATCTATCATGCTAAACTCTTAGAACAAGCTTACAACCACATAAAACACAGAAATTCATACACATACATAAGCAGTCAACATACACGACGGTTGTAAAACATTTTAAATGCATTTTCAGCCCCAAAGAAGTTTAAAAACAGAGAATCAGGGTCCTAGAACTCACCTATTGCAGCAAACAAGTGAATCTCCTCCCAACTTGCTTGCACAAGAGTTCAAACACCTAGAACAAGCCAAAACAAACACCCAAACACCAAAAACACATAGAAATCAGTTTCTAAGGTTGAAACCTCATAGAAACCGAACCAAATAAATCTCAAAAACCTACTAACCTTGAAGATTCTTCTCCTTCTTCACAATTCGACCGAGAGAAAACACAAAACCCAGCTTTCTTTCTTTTCTTCTTCGGAAAGCAGCAGCAGGAAGAGCATGGGCGACCATGCTCTTTATACACCCACTTTTGACTTTTGTATTATTTTACACTTTTCACCCTTCAACTTTGGCCTTATAAAAATTCGGGTGTTACAAGTCTACCCCCCCTTAAAGAGGTTTCGTCCCCGAAACCTGTCATTCTTCAAATAACAGAGGGTAGTGCTGCCTCATTTCTTCTTCAGTCTCCCACGTAGACTCAGAACCCTTCCGGTGTTTCCACTGCACACGTACAAGCGGAACCACTTTATTTCTCAATCTTTTGTCCTTCCTGTCTATGATGGCCACTGGTTGCTCCACATAGTTGAGTCTTTCATCCACTTCGATATCCTCCAGTGGCACAATCATATCTTCATCGGCTAAGCATTTTCTCAGATGAGATACATGAAACGTCGGGTGAATCCCACTCAACTCATCAGGCAATTCTAGACGATAGGCCACCTCTCCTACTCGTGCAACGATTTGGAAAGGCCCTATGTATCTTGGACTCAACTTACCCCTCTTCCGGAATCGGATGATCCCTTTCCAAGGCGAGACCTTTAACATGACTTTATCACCCACGTTGAACATGATGGGTCTACGCCTCTTATCGGCATACGACTTCTGTCTATCCTTCGCCGCCTTCATAAAGGCTTTGATCTTTTCCGGCTTCTCAGTCGTAGCCTTAATCACCTTGATGCTTCCCAATTCTTTATGCCCAATGTCTCCCCAACACAGGGGCGTTCTACACCTCCTACCGTACAGCATCTCGTATGGTGGCATACCAATGCTGGCATGATAACTGTTGTTGTACGATAACTCAGCCAATGGTAGGTGATCATCCCAACTCCCTCCAAAGTTGATCACACATGCTCGGAGCATATCCTCGAGCGTCTGAATCGTCTGCTCAGACTGACCATCTGTCTGAGGATGGTAAGCCGTGCTAATGTGTAGTCTCGTCCCCATGGCATCATGGAATCTCTTCCAAAACTTCGATGTGAACCGGGTGTCACGATCTGACACAATAGACACCGGCACACCATGGGGAGCTATAATCTCTTCGATGAACAAGTCCGCCAGTCTCTCAGAGGAATACGTCTCGCGGATCGGTAGGAAGTGAGCACTCTTTGTCAATCGATCAACTATCACCCAAATAGCATCGTACCCCCTTGCGGTACGGGGTAGCTTCGTGATAAAATCCATAGTGATGTGCTCCCACTTCCACTCGGGTATATCCAATGGTTGAATCTTCCCGTATGGCTTTTGATACTCTGCCTTCACTTGCAAGCAAGTAAGGCACTTACTCACATACTCTGCCACGTCACGTTTCATACCCGGCCACTAGTAGTCTTTCTTCATGTCTTGATACATCTTGGTAGCACCGGGATGTATGGAGTATCGAGTCTTATGAGCTTCATCCATAATTCGCCCACGTAGATTCCCATATCGAGGAATCCACATTCGCCCAAAGCGGGTTTTAACACCGTGGGTATTCTCCCCCAATTCTGCAACTAGACCTCTCATTCGTTCGGAGTTGAGGTGATCTTCTTTTAACGCGTCACTTTGAAACTCTTTAACTTGCATAATCACATCTGAGGTCATCACCAACTGATACGCCTTCACCCGAATCGGCTCGGGTCTCTCCTTCCGGCTAAGGGCGTCGGCCACTACGTTGGCCTTGCCCGGGTGGTAATGGATCTCACAATCATAATCCTTAATCAGCTCTAACCACTTCCTTTGCCTCATGTTGAGATCTTTCTGCTCGAAAAAATATTTTAAGCTCTTGTGATCCGTGAAGATTGTGCACTTGGTCCCGTATAAATAGTGCCTCCAGATCTTCAACGCAAAGACCACCGCAGCCAATTCTAAATCATGAGTGGGGTAATTAACTTCGGACGCGTAAGCTTTCACTCGTCCATGTTGCATTAGCACGCAACCCAGTCCCGAATAAGATGCATCTGAATACACCACTAAGTCTTCACTTCCTTCGGTTAATCTTGCCTTTAACTCCTCAAAAGCATCCTCCTGTTCTCGTCCCCACACAAACTTCACATCTTTGCGTGTCAACTTAGTCAAAGGTGAGGCTATCTTGGAAAAGTCTTGGATAAACCTTTGGTAGTAACCCGCCAAACCCAAGAAACTGCGAATCTCGGATGGCGTCTTTAGAGACTTCCATTGCATTACCGCCTCAACCTTTGCCGGGTCCACCATAATTCTTTCGGTATTCACCACATGACCCAGAAATTGAACTTCTCGCAGCCAAAAAGCACACTTAGAGAATTTTGCATACAACTTCTCCTTTCTAAGTTTCTCCAACACTTCACGTAGGTGGCCGGCATGTTCTTCTTTGCTCTTCGAATAAATCAGAATATCATCAATAAACACAATCACTGATTTATCTAACATCGGCCAACACACTCGGTTCATCAAATCCATAAAGGCAGCTGGTGCATTAGTTAAACCGAATGACATAACGAGAAACTCGTAATGGCCATAACTCGTGCGGAATGCTGTCTTCGGGATATCTTGTTCCTTTACCTTCAGCTGATGTTAGCCAGATTGAAGATCTATTCGGGAAAACCAACTGGCACCTTGAAGCTGGTCAAACAGGTCATTAATCCTTGGTAGGGGGTATCTGTTCTTTACTGTCAACTTGTTCAACTCCCGGTAGTCTATACACATTCTCATACTACCGTCTTTCTTCTTTACGAATAATACCGGAGCACCCCAAGGAGAGATACTCGGTCTAATAAACCCCTTATCCATCAGTTCCTGTAGCTGATCCTTCAGTTCTTTCATCTCGGTCGGAGCTAACCGATACGGTGCCTTGGCAACGGGTTGCGCACCGGGTATCAGGTCGATCTGAAATTCTATCTCACGGTCCGGTGGCACACCTGGTAGATCTTCAGGAAACACATCCAGGAAATCACGTACCACTGGCACTTCTGATAATTGTGGTATCGACACGTCCACATCCTTTACGTATGCCAAGTAGGCACAACAACAGCGCCTCATACACTTCTCTGCCACTGCCATCGAAATCACTTTCGGAACCGTAGTGACGCGATCACCATAAACTGTCACTGAACTCCCATCGGGTACGACTAACTGAATCATCTTCTTCTGACACACGATGTTTGCCTCATAGGCTGCCAACCAATCCATCCCCAGAACTACATCAAATCCGCCTAGGGGCATCACAAATAGTTTAGCAGAGAACCTATGGCCTTCTAACTCTATGCCACAATCCTCAATCATATCAGAGTTTCCGGTAGACTTACCAATAGCAGTTTCTACATCAAAAGGTTCATCGATGCTCCTACTACTAACAGGCAATTTAGCACAAAAAGCAGCAGATATGAAACTCCTACTAGCACCAGAATCAAATAATACAGAGGCACAAGTTTGGTTTACTAGGAACACACCTGACACGACGTCGGGGTCTACCCGGGCTTCCTCTCGGGTCATCGTGAAGGCTCTTGCACTTGCCCTCTGCCCTCCTTCTTCCGGCCTCTTCTTCAACCCAGAACTTTCAGCCCTTGGCTTCTTGCAATCCTTGTTCATATGGCTGACTTCACCACAGTTAAAGCATCGTGGGGCTCCACACATCTTTGAAATGTGACCGGGCTTGCCGCATTTGTAGCAGACATTCATTCCCAAGCGGCATTCCCTGCTATGTTCCTTCCCACACTTATCATACCTCCTCAACCCCGAGCTTGCAGTAACCACTCGGCGATCATCCATCCTCGGCCTTTTACTGTTCGGGTTGAAACCACCGCGCCCAAATCTCTTCCCGTTCCAACTCCTGTTATTACCACCCGTCTTCTTCACCTCCACCACCTCCACTTCTCTTTCATCATAAAGTCTCCCAGCTAAATCCACCGTCGACCGAAAAGTGCTCAGTCGGGCAATGATCAAGTGCCTACGGATGTCAGCAGGCAACCCCTGCATATACCGCTTGATCTTCCTTGAAGCCGGTGTAACTTGATCGGGCACCAACCTCGCCATTTCGTTAAACTTGGTGGTATATTGCTGGTGGGTCATGGTTCCCGCCTCAAGCTGTAGGAACTCTCTCTCTATCTTTTTGAGTTCTCGATAAGGACAAAATTCCTCAATCACTAACCTTTTCAGTTCACTCCATCTCATCCTCCCGACAGCCCTGTTGCCTTCGGCTTGGACAAGATTGTCCCACCAACACAGAGCCGAGTCGACAAATGAGTGAGTGGCAAATTTCACCTTCTGATCCTCCCTGCACTCACTAATTTCCAACACTGCCTCCATCTCTCTAACCCAGCGGTGGGCAGTAGCAGCGTTACCGTTGCCGTCAAAAGTAGGGGGTTTACACCGTTGGAATGCCCCGTAGCTGCATCCCCTCGCGGTTTCCCGCACCTCTACATCTTCTTCATCACTGGAGACTCCCCTTTCGACATTTATCTCCTCCTCAACATCATGATTTTCCTCATTCTCCCTTCTCCCAGTAGCAGCCCTTTTCTCTTCCTCCCTTTCTTTCCTCTCATCCTTCCTTACGGCCCAGATCACTTCAGTCACGAAAGACGGTAGGATCGTCTGCATGACTTGGTGAACCTCCTCCACCACTGCCTCTTTCACTAAGGCCCTCAAATTGGCACTCTCATCCACTCCCTTCGAGTGATGAAGCTCAGGCTCAGCAAGAGCCGTCTCTGTGGTTCTTGCCTTGTTCTTTGCGGCCCGGGGTCTCCCAGCATGACCACCCCGTACACCACCTCTAGAAGCCTTAGATGATCTACCTCCAGCCATCCTCTAACACTATAAGATCCAAACACCAACACGGTCATTCAAGGTAATAGCTCAGTTAACGTTAAGTATAGTAAGTCCCTAATTACAGTGGCCACTTGTGATTAGCCACTTACTTTACTCTTCATTCCCCGAGCATTTCCTATCCTGACTACATCACTATTCAAATCTACTAAAGCACATAAATCAAATAGCATGAACACACAATACCGGTTATCATAATAAAAGAAATACCTGATGGCACGTAGCTACTCGGGTTGGCATCCCTCCATTCGGTCCTATTTTCAGTTTAAGTTTAGGTTTTTGAAAATATTTACCCATTTCTCTTAAACTTTGGCTCTGATACCAACTTGTAAGGCCCCGCTTCCGAAGACCTCACAGTTGGACATTCATAGCACTATTCATGATCCATTTTATAAATTCATTATCACGATGCAGCAGAATTTAAACATTTAAAAGTCATTCATTAATTTGTAAACGTTGTTGCTAAGTAATACATGTTTGGTACAGTTACAAAAGATCATTAGTTTCCATTACAAAACAACAATGTTATATTCATGAATGGATGTCGACAAGTAGCCTCCCCGAGTGCCATCCTCAGCAATATTACCTGCCAACTGAAAACGCATAAAAGTCAGCTTTGCTGAGTGAGTTCTAGTTTTAAAATCATAAAAATATCTTGATAGATTTGTATACAAAATACTCCTTAAAGAAAATATCTTATCTTTCTTTCGGATGTGATCACACATCATACATACAAATCATAACCATTACATTATCACCATTCTCTTTCTTGCTTATTATTATTATCTTTCACTGTTGATATGGACCAAAGTGCTATACCCCCCATAAAATGCGCATAAACCTGGTACTGGGCCTTGAAGTCTATAAATAGACTCCAACCGTGGTGCACATATGCTGGCACCAGTACCAGGGCAACAACAGTGGTCCCCTCAATCTTAAAGATTGACTCTGTGTACATCCTTTGGGTTAGCTAAACCGTACACAGTTGAGCTAACGACAACATGGTCGTGCACCTCCTGTAAATTTTTACTTGCAAGTCTTTCATTCTTTAAGTTCCACTTTTCGTTAATATTAATCTTTCACTAGATTAATAATACTTCATAATTACGAACAAACCACATAAGGCCACATAATAGTATCATAATAGGCACATAAGGGCAGCCCACATCATGCATAAGATAACCAAATAAAATCATCAAGTCAACCGTGGTCAAATCCTAATTTCTGATCTTCCAAAATTCCAGAAAATTTCTCAAGTCCTAAAGAAATGTGAATGAACAGAACCAATGCGGATGAACAACTTGCAAATACGGATGAACAAAACTAATGCGGATGAACACTTGCAAATGCGGATGAATAACTTGCAATGCGGATGAATAACTTGCAATGCGGATGAATAACTTGCAATGCGAATGAATAAAACTAATGCGGAAGAACACTTAGGCTGAATTTAGGCAAATGCAGCTGAACAAAGGTGAATGCGGGTGAACAAAACACTTAGGCAATTATCACGGTGTAAATGCGGATGAACCATCAGACCTGTAAATTAGACTTATGCTA
This sequence comes from Flaveria sonorensis, assembly GCA_025506505.1. Taxonomy (NCBI): domain Eukaryota; kingdom Viridiplantae; phylum Streptophyta; class Magnoliopsida; order Asterales; family Asteraceae; genus Flaveria; species Flaveria sonorensis. The sequence continues at coordinate 27,232,494 of CM046423.1, read as the reverse complement.
TAACCAGTTCTAAAACCTCATTTTCATACATTCTTAACATCGATCTATCATGCTAAACTCTTAGAACAAGCTTACAACCACATAAAACACAGAAATTCATACACATACATAAGCAGTCAACATACACGACGGTTGTAAAACATTTTAAATGCATTTTCAGCCCCAAAGAAGTTTAAAAACAGAGAATCGGAGTCCTAGAACTCACCTATTGCAGCAAACAAGTGAATCTCCTCCCAACTTGCGTGCACAAGAGTTCAAACACCTAGAACAAGCCAAAACAAACACCCAAACACCAAAAACACATAGAAATCTGTTTCTAAGGTTGAAACCTCACAGAACCCGAACCAAATAAATCACAAAAACCTACTAACCTTGAAGATTCTTCTCCTTCTTCACAATTCGACCGAGAGAAAACACAAAACCCAGCTTTCTTTCTTTTCTTCTTCGGAAAGCAGCAGCATGAAGAGCATGGGCGACCATGCTCTTTATACACCCACTTTTGAATTTTGTACTATTTTACACTTTTCACCCTTCAACTTTGGCCTTATAAAAATTCGGGTGTTACACTCGATCGATATAATAGTGCAATTGATTAATAAACACAAACAAATCCCACTGAAAAACACAAATATCAATGATATTTGTGTAAAATATAGATCAAACACAATAAAAATTTAATGAACAATGATGAACACCTTAAGAACACTCAATAAACCCTTGTTTGATCTAAATTGATTGTTAAAGATATTACAAATGTGAAAAGACCCTCAATCAATGGCTCATTCCAGCTTAACAACACTCTAATAACTCTAGCTATATATAGTCTAATGACAATTAGACTTAATGACATTTAGCCACCTAGACTATGATTAAAACATGACTATTATGAAATTACAATTAAGACACAAACAAGACAAATAAAGATTAAATATATATTTTGTTGACAACAAAATATATATTAACTCTAAGACCCGTGTTCTTTGTATCTTCAACGACTCAATACTAATCTTCGTTCCGAACGTGTCGTCTTGATATTTGCATTGAATTTGACTTTAATGTTGACTTTTTTTGACTTTGATTACGTTGATAATATTAGACTATTTTTCAGACCCAACAGTGTCAACAGAATTAAGGTGATGTTTCAATCTAAGAGACCAGTTCTTAAAATCAGCTCTGTTCTTCAACTTAGAAACTCTAATCTCTGAATCTTCTGACTTTACCATTTTATATTTTTGATTTTAGAAAAAGAGTTGGTTTTGTTGTTTTTAAGTTTTTGAATTTAAACAATGAATTGAAAATATTTTTGGATTTTTAAATTTTGAAAAATTTTCTAAGTATTGAGTTGATGCGCCTAAACAGTGATGAAGCGCCCAAACAGTTGTGAAACTTCTGACTTTGACATAGAAACGCCCAAGGGATTGCCTTAGTAGAATTCTCAAAACGCCCAACTTGAAATGCGCCCGAACAGTTGTAAAACATCCAAACAGTTGTCAGACGTCTGGGTGTAAAAACGCCCAAACAGTTCAAATGCGCCTACACTGTTGTAATGTGCCTAGAATTACTTTGTTTCTGAAAAGTTTCAAAGTGACCAAACAATTGTAATATGCCTCAACAGTGGTCAAACGCCTAGACCAAAAAAGCCTGAATAGTGGTCAAACGCCTGAACAATTGTCAAGCGCCTATACACTTAGGCAATTTTCAGTAGTGTTTTAACCTAATCCGCTAACTTCAACAGATTCATACGAACACAGATCTTCTGAAATTCTTCAAAACTTGTTGAATTGACCTAAAAATCTCCAGTTAGGTAGTAATTGGATCAATTAATAGTCCTTTATCTTCAAATTCACCAAACAACAACAACAATTCAATCTTTTGATTGAAAATCAGTTTGAAAATGAAGAACAGGTTCGAACACTAATTTGAACAAATTCACTGATTTTGAACGAATTGAACTGCAAATTGTGATTCAATCATGTTTCTAATGATGAAACACAACTAAAATCAAAAATTGTTTGATTGAATTGCTTAACAATCACAGATTCAAGTGATTCAAAAGTTCGACAGTTTGACAAACTCAAATCACTAAACCAACAGCTCTGATACCATTTGATAGGATCAAAATGGATCGATCTGTGATGATAATATGATGCAATTGAATCAAAACAAACACAAGTAATCAAATCAATGCAAACATATCAGAAAAACTCATAGTTTCATTGATAGAAAGCACAGAAATACAAGTGTAAGAAAATAGTTACAATTCATTCACTGATTCTAAGGTGCTTTTGTCTAGTCTTTGTGCTTACCTACACAATACATAATCTATGCTATTTATACTATCAAAGAAAAGAAAAAGGAACATATATTTACAAATAAGTCCCTAAACTATGACAAAACTATTAATAAAGACAATAAAGACTAAATGTTAATCTTCGAGAGGCTTCTATAGGTTTTCAACGAATTTCTCTTGATTGATAAAAATTCCATCTGCAGACTGCTTCACTTGAAGACCAAGAAAAAAGTTAATTTCTCCCATAGAACTCATTTGGAAATGAGACTTCATGATATCTTCAAATTCTTTGCATAATTTTGGACTTGCAGAACCAAATATGATATCATCAACATACAATTGAACACATAAGAGATCATCAGCATCCTTCTTAAAACAAAGTAGGATCGATTTTCCCTCGCGTGTATCCATGTTGGATCAAATGTTGTGATAACATTTCATACCATATTCTAGGAGCTTGATGCAGACCATACAATGCTTTGCTAAGCTTGTACACACGATGAGGATATTCTGAATCTTTGAAACCTGGAGGTTGCTTGACATACACATCATCGGTGATTGGTCCATATAAGAAAGCACCTTTAACGTCCATCTGATACACCTTGAATTTCATGAATGATGCATAAGCCAAGAAGAGGCGAATTGATTCAAGTTTTGCAACTGGAGCAAATACTTCATCATAATCTATTCCTTCTTCTTGGGTGTAACCTTGTGCAATGAGTCTCGCTTTGTTGCGAACAACAATTCCCCGATCGTCTATTTTGTTTCTAAACAACCATTTTGTGCCTATGACATTTTCTCCTTCAGGTAAATCCACAAGCTTCCACACTTCCTGTTTGCGATATGCAATAATTCTTCTTTCATTGCCTCAATCCAACTATTGTCCTTTAATGCTTCGATGATGTTTGAAGGAACAATTTGAGAAAGAAAACACGAGTATAAGTAAAGATTTGCTTGTTCTAATTGACTTCTCGTCGTTCTCACATTCAATGGACCGATAATCTAAGACGTTGGATGGTTCTTATGAATACGAGATGTTGGAATCTCATTCCCTTGAACATGAACATTCAGATTAGATTGGTTCAAGTCGGAATGATGATGCAATAAGTTTGAAGAATGTGGATTGAAATTAGGAACTTGAGTCGGTTAGTTAATAAAATAATCAAGATTATCAGTACCAACTACATCACCAGAAACTAATGACGTTCTGGACTCAGGTTGAATAATTTCAGGACCATCATTAGGAATAGGTTGTGAAACATTGGAATTTTTTGAAATGGGATGTTCTTGATCATGTTGATGTTGATCATTTGATTCAGACTGAAATATAGGATCTTTAACAAAAGAGAAAAATGGATAATCTGGGCTTGAGTCATCCATATCATCAGAATCAGAATCATCACTGAAAGAACCGAGATCTCCTTCTTGATTTTTCTTCTCACCTAAAAATTCAAACTAGTTAGAATGAAAAGAGTTTGACAAAGAATCTAAATCAAATAACCAAGCTGGACCATTTGCAACTGATGGAAAAGAATTTTCAAGAAATTTAGCGCTGAATGTTTCAAGGATAACATTCGTCCTGGAGTTATAAACTCTAAAGACTTTTGAAACTGATGAATATCCAACGAAAAATCCTTCATCAGATTTTGCGTCAAATTTTCCTAGCTGGTCATTTGAGTTTAAAATCAAAACTGGACAACCAAAAAAATTAAGAAAATCTATATTAGGTTTCCTGCCAAACATCAACTTATAAGGAGTTTTCTGTTTATCTTTCACAAGCAATGTATGATTTTGCACAAAACATGCAGTGGATATGGCTTCATCCCAAAAAGTAATTGGAATCTTTGCATCTGCTAACATAGAACAGCCTCAATCAAAGTTCTATTTTTCCTTTCAACAACTCCATTTTGTTATGGAGTTCTAGGAGCACCGAACTGATGAGCAATTCCTTTTTCTGTACAAAATCTATCAATATTAGCATTTTTAAATTCCATTCCATTATCACTTCTAATTATTTTCACCTTTTGTTCTAATTGATTTTCAACTTTAATGATGAATTCTTTTAATAATTTAGCCGTTTCAGATTTAGCATGCAAAAAAAGAAAACCCATGAAAATCTTGTAAAGTCATCAATGATAACTAAACAATAAGATTTCTTTCCAATACTCTTCACATTTGTCAGTTCGAATAGGTCCATATGTAACATCTGGAGAGGTTTGGAATTTGAGTTTATCTACTTAGGCTTATAAGACGCTCTGTGTTGCTTTCCTTTTAAACATGCTGAGCATAAATCTGATGTAGCAAACTTCTTTGTTGGAAGACCTACTACATGATTTCCTGCTACAAGCTTGTTCATGTTCTTAAAGTTGGAATGCCCGAGACGTCTATGCCAAAGTTGACTTTCATCATTTGATGCTTGTGCAATTAGGCATGTTGTTTCTGTAGAAGGATCAACTTGAGACATATCTAACTTGTATATATCTCGAGCTCGAACAGCTTTAACAACTACCCATTCTTTGCTTATCTAAAAACCTGGCTTCAAAATATAACAAAAAGAATCATCAAACAAAACTGAGTAAGATTTGTCACCAATTTGGGAAACACTTAAAAGATTAAAGTTCAACTGTGAACAGTAGTTGACTTTATCAAAGCTGATAATCCCATTAGACACTATTCCTTCGCCTATAATTTTACCACCTGCATCACCTCCAAATGCAACATGAGCACCATCTTTTAACTTAAATTCTTGAAGCAAGGCATGGTTTCCTGTCATATGCTGGCTAGACCCACTATCAACATACCACGTGTTAATAGGTCTTATCGGGCGTACCTGCATTTCAAAAGGAATAAAGTTGAGTTATCAACCCAAGCCAAGATGGTTTTGGGCTTGCCAAATTTATCAACAATGGTAAACTGTTTAAAGTGAAGCTTTTTCAAATCAGGCTTATTGTTAACAAATTTACCAATTTCGTTTCTTACAAATTTTTTATTATCTTTGATTTGTTTTGTCCTTAAAACATTGTAACGTTTTTTGAGATCAACATCAAGATAGTTCAACCCATCTGAGTAAACCTTTTTAGAAAAGTTTTGTTTATCAAACTTCCCATTGTTCATTCTCACAGATCGTGGAATGAATTTTCCTTGATTATACTGCTTTGGTTTTGCAACATAAGAATCATCATAATTAAAATCATTCTTTCAAAAAGATCTCAAGCCTAAGGAAGGTTGTTTTGTCAATCTATGAAAACCAACACTTTGATTTCTTTAAAATTGTGGATTGACATATCCATTCCTTAACTGTGGATTAACATATCCATTCTTTGGTGAGTTCTTTCTAAAGTAGCAATCTCAGTTTTGTGAGTTATTTCATCACAATAGGTACAATATTTGTTGAAATAACAATCAGTTGTTGAATGATTTTTCATATCACATATGTGACAATACCTGTTAAAGAAACATTCTTCAGTCTTATGATTGTGCATATCACATATTTCATAGTACCTTTGTTGTGATTTAAACAACTGTTGATTAACTTTAGATATGGAGGCCACATTTGATCCTTGCTTTGATTTAGGAGTTGAAAAGTTAATCTGTTGTTTTTGATTGAAAAGTTTGTTCTTTTGAAATATGGGTTTTGACTTTTGCTCATTAACACCATTTCTTAACTCTTTAGATACAAATCTTTTGTTGACAGCGAAAGACTTAGGACCTGAACCTGTTTTCAGATCATAGTTAGATTTGTTCTTTGAGTTAGATTTGATTTCTGGAATTTTGTTCATGTCAAAAATACCCGCAGAAACAAACTTTACTGGTTTAAACTGATTTGTTTGATTTGTTCTTTGAGTTTGATTGTTTTGACTTTTATTTTGAGATCTTTTAGATTTAGCATTTTTTTCTTCTCCTTCTTTGGTTTCTCGATCTTGATAATCTTTGTTTGCTTTGGGATTGAATATCTTTAGGAAAAGATTCTTTTTCATTTTATTTATCTTTTTGTTCTTTCTGCCATTTGATAAAGTTTGGATTGTTTAATCCATAAGAAAATGAATCTTCAGATGTTACTTCATCAAGTTTTGCTTTCTCTTTATTATTTGAGCTCTGTTTGTCATTCTTTACCATCACTTCTTCAACAACAGACTCTTTGGGAACAAACATTTTCTTATTCTTTGGTCGTGGTTCGTAAGATTTAACTTTCACTGGATGACCATTTTTAATCTTTTCAGAATCTTGTTCCTCAAATATCTCAACATTTGTTTTCTCTTCATCACTTTCAGAATTCTTTTTCTTGTTTTGAAAGGCTTTTAGCTTAGCTTTGTTTTTAGGTGAGTGATCATGCGTCTTAAAATTTTTTGGTAAAGTGTTTGTAATAGATTCATGCATTGGTTCATGTGTGAAACCTAGACCTGCTTTTTGTTTGTCTTTCCTCTCACTTACCAATTGTTCAACAATTGTTTTTGAACTTTTAACTTTGGCTAGATCCACCTGAGTTGCAGCATGAGCTATTTTTTCTTCTTCTAAATTTTTAGTCATCTCCTCAAGTTGTTTCTTCACAAGTTCAAGTTCTTTTAGAGTTTTATTCCATGAGGTTTGTGAAGATAAGATCTTTTCATCAGAGACATTGTGATCATTTTTCAATTTGTTGTGCATTACTTCTTCTTGTTTAAGTTTGTCACAGATCCTATATGAATATGTTCTGTAATGCTCCACTTGATCAAAACATGCTTTTGTGCACATTTTCTTTCTGAATTCAACAGGAATTTCAGGATAACTTGAAGAAGAAGTCTCAGAGTCAGATGATAGATTCTCAACCTTTGGTTGGTCAGACTGAGCCATAAGTGCAATCTCTTCTGAATCATCGTTTGTTTTAGATTTGTCACTCCAGTCATAATCTTTATCATCATTTTTTGAATCACTATCATCCTTAGGATCATTATCGACCAGTCTTCATTTTGAATATCTGCAACAGGAGATAAACTAGAGGTTAGATCAGCTGTAAATTATTCAGCATAAGCACTCCAGTCATAGCCATCTTTGATGCTAACAACAAGAGCTTTCTTTGGCTCTTCAGATGATTTTGATTCATCTTTAAGTTCTGGCATAGGAAGACTCTGATAAGGCTTTTGAAAGGTCTTCTGAGACTGCTGTTGGTACCTTTGACTGCTAGAACTTGCTTGACCATTTCCTCCTTGGTTTTTGGGAGCTTTACATTCCCTTGAGAAATGACCATAACTTTTGCAGTTGAAACACCTTGATTTTGATTTGTCAAAGCCAACAGTTTTGTTAGCACTTGGCTTGTAGTTCCTGTTAACATAAGGGTGTTTATGTGTTCTGTAAGCAATCATCACCATCTACCAATTCAAGTCCATCTCTTCCACATCATCAGGATCCATCTCTAACAAATCCTGCAAAACAAGATCTAACTGGGTTAGATGACTACCTTGATAAGCTTGAAAACTTGCCATAAAAGAAGTAAAAGCAGATTTTGACTCATCATCCTGTAAAAGGATATTAATAACATCTTTAACTTTGCTAGTTTTAATAGAGTTAGAAGATGAAGTCTCAGTTTGAAGTTTAGGAGTTTGAGTTTTAGGAGGAGATTGAGTTTGAGGTTGAGTTGTATAAACAGGAGCACTTGTGAAGAAGAATCTGTAAAGAAACCTGCTCCAACAAACAAATCACCCTCGTCTTCTGGAGTATTATCATCTTTGGCCAGAAAAGCATTCTCCACTATGTTAGCTGGAGATGCAACATACTTATACTGAGAGATTGAAGCAGCTCTATCATTGTTTCTGGAGCTCTCATCAATCTCAACTGATTCAATCTTGGCAATCAAAAGATCTAAATCCATAGGAAACTTTTCAGTATGCTTTAACAGAGTAACTGTCTGTTTCCATGAAGATGGAAGAGCATTGAGAAGTCTATACTTTAGATCTTTGAGATCATTTTTTATACCAGTAGTTGACATCTCAATAGTTAGTTGCACAAATCTGTTCATTTGATTAATTGTTGTAAGATCATCTGAAGATTATGAGGCTGATGCAACCAACAAGCCAGAACAACCAAGTCTTCCATGCATGCACTAAGGAACAAAGATGAACTAGCTTTGGAAGTCTTACACTCTCAAATGTGTCTAAGTGTAAGATCTTCCGAAGCTAACAGTTCAGAAGGAGTTACTTCAGAAGTTTCACACTCAAACAGAAAAATATTCTATGTGTGAAATCTTCCAAAGCCAAAGACCAGCATCTTTCGAAGCCAAAGATGAAATCTTTCGAAGCTTCAGAGACAAAGTCTTCCGAAGCTGTGAAGACTGATTTCTTCAGAGGATAGAGAAAATATGCTTTCTCTAAATCAACCTTTGATAAAGCTGACACACTCTCCGCTGCCTGCTCTGGTGGTTCACCTACTTTACACTAGTTAGCGAAACTTCCATGCTTTATCAAAAAGTAGGAATGGTTTTTGTCTGTAACTTACCTTACTTGTTTCTGTAGACTTTTTGTATTAGGAAAAGTCAGTGAGCTATGGCATGTCATAGTCACTAGTCAAAAGGCAATCTGCTTTTGACTGTAGATTGATCTTGTTGTCTAGATTAGTCAAATCCCAATTGTCTTTACATGTAAGTGATGGTTGTAGGTTGTAGTATAAAAGTGTCTCAGGTCCTTGTAATTTAGATATGCTTTGTAACACTTGTAAAAGAACTTGAGATCAATATACAACATCCTTAAAAACCAATCTTGTGTTCTTGTATTGTTCTTAGTTCTGTCTCTTTAATTTACTTGTGTTCTTAGTATCATTTGTCTCTAGTTACCAGTTCCCTATTTGAATTGTTAAATGATCTAAGATCTCTCCTCAGTGTGAAACTAAGTGTTAAGTACCCTTACTTCGGTCCTGCAATTGGTATCAGAGCATTCTAGGCTCTTGATTGTAAGATCTCACCATCTTTAATCCTCTTAGCTTCACACATCACTTAACTCTTCAAATGTCAGCTATCTCTAAGGCTGATATGGAAACTGCAACTATGACAAAGTCCCCACTGATCACTCTTGAGGATTTTGACACTTGGTGACAAAGAATGGAAGGCTTCATCAAGTCTCAAGATTCCAGGATGTGGGACTCTGTTGTCAATGGACCTCATGTACCATGCACCTCTTCAGCTGTTGCTGGTGGTGGCATGATACCGAAGGAGAGGGCTGACTTTTCTGATGAAGACTGGAAAAGGATTGATATTGATCAGAAAGCCATGACAGCCCTCCAAACTGCTCTTCCAAACTCCATCTATAGAGGTTTCAAGAAGTGCAAGACCACTAAACAGCTTTGGGATGCACTGAAACTGATGTATGAGGGATCCAATGAAGCCAAGGAAAACAAGAAGGACCTCCTAAAGCAACAGTTTGAAAACTTCACCTTCAAGACAGGTGAAACCATGACTCAACAATACTTCAGGTATGTTGAGATTGTGGATACTCTGGCTGATGTTGGAGTCCCTATTGAGAACAGGGATATTGTTAAGAAGTTCATGTCCTCTCTTCCCAGACAATGGACACACTACTGTGTGGTCATTAAGATGACTGGAAACCTCAAAACCCTTACTCTCACTAAGTTGTATGGGATACTCAGTGGATACCAGATGGAGATGAACATGCAAAGTTCATCTGGTAACTCTAATACTCACTAGAGTTCAGCCCTTCATGTGGGTAAAAGAGATAGCAGAGAACCACAGCATCATCTTATCTGCTACCCTAAAACTTCATAAAAGGGTCCTTTCATCACCTTCCCAGAGACACCTAGAGATCTACATCCAAGGAAGTCCTTCCAAGAGACAAGTTCCTCTCAAGCCTTTGTCTCTACTGATGAAAGTTCAGGCAACTTTCTCTTCACTCTTAAAGACCTGGACTGTATCCATCCAGATGATCTGGAATATATAGAGATAGTCTAGCAGATGGCTCTTCTCACTCACAGAGCCCAGAAGTTTTACAAGATGACTAGGAGAAGGTTTCCTAGCAATGCAGCCAGTGGCAAGTTTGGGCTGGACAAAAGTAAAGTAAAGTGTTACAACTATAACCAGATAGGACACTTTGCCAGAGAATGCAAGGCACCTAAGTCAAATGGTGGCCAAGCATCATCCAGGCCAAACTACACTGAAGGAAGGCACCAGAATGAAAAGCCAAGACAGCAAGCTGTAGTTGCTGTTGAAGAAGGAGGCTTTGACTGGAGCTTCCAAGCTGAAGATGCTTCTCCAAATCAAGCACTCATGGCTGACCATGATAAAGCCAAGGTATTAGAACATCTTTGCTCTCCTGAATATATTGCTAAAGTAAATAGATACAGGTCCTACAACTTAGAAATGAGATCTGATATTGAGTCTTTAAACATTTTAAAAGCTGATTTTAAGAGAGCTGAAAATGATTATAAGCTTAAAATAGAAGATCTAGAGAAAACAATTTCAACTCTTAAACATAAGCAAACAAACTACAAGACTCAAATAAAAGATCTTGTTACTAAGTTGACTGAATGCCAGGCTGAGCTTGTGATCAGCAAAGCCAGGGCAAAAAAATGTGTTCTTGAAGAAGAGACCTTCAAGAACATAATATCCTCATCTCTGCATGCAAAAGTATGTTATCAGAATAAGCAGGGACTGGGATCTTATAAGATAGCTCCTCCACACACTCTATTATCTGTAAGATCTCCAAGGTGTGGAACTGGTGAAGATAAGCTTCCCCTCATAGACCCTAGTGTTGAAGAGGATGAAGAGGAGATGGTGAGGGATGAATCTTAAATGAGTGAAAAGAGTCAATCCAAAAAGGGTCACCATGCTCTTGAGGAGAGTAAGAAGGCTGGTATGACAAAGACAAAAAGGAAGAACTTGATCAGAAGAGCAAAAAGAAGATAAAAGAAGGCTCAAGAGATCAAATGCACTTTTGACCCCAAGCAGAAACAAGTGTTCATCTCTGCAGGGTTTGAAGTGGTAAAGGCTGAGGAATCAAGTCAAACTCTAGTACCAGGAGTTTTAGTATAGTTCCAACTCATTCCAGCAAAAAGAAGGCTGAATTGCTGTGTACCACTACTACACAGTCTAAACCATCCTCCTCCAAGAGCAATTCTCTCCCTAAGAAAATTGCTGCATCATCTGTAAAGAAGAAGCTGAAGAAAGAAAGTGTTTAAGTTCAATCTTGCTCTCAGAAGAAGACTACCAGAAGGAAGAAAATAGACTACATCATGTGTGGCAGTACTTCTCATCTGGCTAAGGATTGCTTCTAAAATCTTAACAGTACTATCCACATGGTCAAAGAGATGGCTTCTGGGAAGAAGAAGGAAAAGAAAGCTTCGGAAGGAAAATCTGTTTCCTTCGGAAGCTCTAAAATGAATAAGAAGGCAAGTGAAAAATGCCTTCAGAAGAAAATTTGGTCTCGGAAGAAAGGAATGCTTCCTAAGTACTGAAGCTTGCTGCAGTGAAAGCAAGATCTTCCGAAGGACCAGTCTCCAAATCTTTCGAAGCTGCAAAAGCTTCCGAAGCTTTGAAGGTCAAGCCAAATTTTCCAAAGGTGGTGTGGAAGATGAAGGAAGACCGTGTGACTAAAGATTCTTCATCAGCAACAGCAAATGATCCTCAGAACCTGAACATAGGATCACTTACTGTTTCATTGCCTTCAACTCATTTTAACAAGCCCAAGACGAATGAGGCTTGGGTTTCCAAATGTAACTAAATTATATCTTTTTGTGAAAGGATAGCCAAAGGCAAACAGAAATGTGTGGATCATTGATAGTGGCTGCTCAGGGCACATGACAGGCAATAAGTCCTTACTTCAAAACTTTGAAAGATTTAATGGAGGACCAGTTGCTTTTGGAGGAGATGCAGGAGGTTACAATACTGGCAGGGGCAAGGTTACAAATGGTAAGCTCAGAATTGAGAAGGTAAACTTTGTCAAGGAGCTTGGATACAATCTTTTGAGTGTGTCCCAATTTTGTGACCAAAAACATCACATGCTCTTTACTGAGCATGAGTGCATTGTTCTCAAGCCCGGGGTTGACATTCCTCAAGAGCATATTCTGTTTAGAGCCCCCAGGAGAGGGAACATGTACAAGATGGATCTATAGGAAACATGTCCCTCTGGAGAAGTTTCTTGCTTTCTGTCTAAAGCAAATAGTGATGAATCTTTCCTTTGGCATAAAAGAATGTGCCATGTAAACTTTAAAAACATGAATAAATTGATTAAGAATGATTTGGTAACTGGAATGCTAAAGAAAGAGTTTACAAGTGATGACCACTGTGTTGCATGCCTAAAAGGGAAGCAACACAAAGTGTATCACAAGCCAAAGGAAATGAACTCTATCACTACTCCCCTACACTTGTTACATATGGATCTGTTTGGCCCCACCAGTGTAATGAGTCTAGGAAGGACCTCTTACTATTTAGTGATCACAGATGATTTCACAAGATTCACTTAGGTGTTTTTCCTTAGAACTAAGGATGAAACCCCTGAAATCTTAAAGAACATTCTGAAAATTGAGAATCAATCTGATCACAAGGTTAAGACCATAAGATGTGATCAAGGAACTGAATTTAAAAACCAAATCCTTGATACATTTTGTGATGAAAAAGGTATTTCAAGACAATATAGTGCTCCCAGGACTCCTCAGCAAAATGGTGTTGCTGAGAGGACACTTATTGAAGCTGCTAGAACCATGTTATCTGACTCAAAACTGCCTATCACCTTCTGGGCAGAGGCTGTCAACATAGCCTGCTATGTGCAAAACAGAGTTTTAGTGGTTAAGACACAAGGTAAGACTCCTTATGAACTGTGGCACAAAAGGAGACCATTCATTGGTTTTCTCAGAACATTTGGATGTCCTTGCACCATCTTGAATACCAAAGATCAAATAGCCAAGTTTGCTGAGAAATCAGATGATGGACACTTTGTTGGATACTCTTCTCAAGCTAAGGCTTATAGAGTATACAATCTCAGAACTAGAATCATTAAAGAGTCAGCCAATGTGACTTTCAATGAACACACACCCAGTGTGAAAGGTTCTGGTTTGGATTGGCTGTTTGATCTTGATTTAGTTACCAACTGTTTTAACAAGTCTTGTGAGAATGTTTCAGGATCTACAGATAACAGATCAACAGAAGATCCTGATCTAAGATTTGAGCTGAGAAGACCAACCAAGAAGACTACTTCAGCTCCAGTGGTGACTAACCCTATAATTAAGGCTCCTATCAGCACAAGCATGACAAATACTGTTGATTCAACTTAATTGCCTTCAAATTCCAGCTTAGAGGCTCAGAATTAAAGAGAATGAACATCTAATACAAAAGGAACTGGAGGTGGTGATAGTGATCAAGAATTTCTTGATGCTGATAACCACTCCATTGAAGACAACATGAATGATGTCACATACTCATTGGATCAAGTCTCTTTTGATAAGTGTGCTGATGTGGTGGGAGACACCTTATCGCCAGATCAGAATTTCTCTAATTTAGATCTGTCCAACAAACTTGCTGTGATCCCTCAACTTCGGATCCACAAGTCACACCCCACCACAAACATCATTGGAAATGTTGACTCAGGGGTAAGAATAAGAGGACAAACTCATGACAGCCATGTTTGTCTACATTCTTGTTTCTTATCCCAGATAGAGCCAAAGAAAGTTGATGAGGCTTTGAAGGATGGAAGCTGGATTGAAGCTATACAAGATGAGCTGCTTCAAATCAGAAGACAGAAGGTGTGGAACTTATGCCCTCTTCCTCAAGGGAAGACTGTCATAGGTACCAAATGGGTATTCAGGAACAAGAAGGATGATAGAAGCATTATCATCAAGAACAAGGCTAGACTGGTTGTCCAAGGATACACTCAAGAAGAAGGGATTGATTACACTGATGTTTTTGCTCCAGTTGCAAGACTTGAAGCTGTAAGAATATTCCTGGCTTATGCTGCATCCAAGGATTTCAATGTCTACCAGCTTGATGTGAAATGTGCTTTTCTCTATGGGGTGATTGATGAAGAAGTTTATATCAAACAACCACCTGGCTTTGCAGACCCAGATCATCCTAATTATGTCTGCGAGCTTGATAAAGCTCAATATGGACTGCATCAAGCTCCAAGAAAATTGTATGAGACACTATCAACATACCTCTATCATCATGGATACAAAAGAGGTACTATTGATTGGACTCTTTTCATTAAAGAAATAGGGAATGACACACTGCTAGTTCAAATATATGTAGATGACATCATCTTTGGTTCAACTAATCCAAAGCTTTGCAAAGACTTTGAGATGCTGATAAAGAATAGATTTGAAATGAGTACCATAGGGAAACTCAGTTTCTTTCTAGGAATTCAAGTGAAGCAGGTTGAAGATGGCATCTTCATTAGTCAGTCAAAGTATGTACAGGACATACTTACAAGATTCAAGATGACTGACTGTAAGGTTGCAAAGATACCCAAAGCCAGAAACCACTCCCTTGGTCCTGATCTTGAGGGGGAGTGTGTTGATGAACATCTCTATAGGGCTATGATTGGGTTACTCATGTACCTTACTGCTAGCAGGCCTGATATTATGCTTTCTATATGTATATATGCAAGATATCAAACCAACCCCAAGATGTCACACCTAATCACTATCAAAAGGATTCTCAGATACCTCAAAGGTGCTCCAAATCTAGGCCTTTGGTATCCAAAGAATTTAGACTTTAATCTGTATGCTTATACAGATAGTGATTATGGTGACGCAACTTGACTGCAAAGTCCACATCTGGGGGATGTCAATTCCTTGGTGGAAGGATAGTCTTTTGGCAATGCAAGAAGCAATCCTGTGTGTCTGCATCAACTGCTGAAGCTAAATACATTACTACTGTAAGTTGTTGTGCTCAAGTGCTTTGGATTCAGAATCAGATGCTAGACTATGGGTTCAACTTCAAGAAGACTCCTATCTACATAGACAACAACAGTGCCATCTCTATTACAGAAAATCCTGTGCAGCACTCAAGGACCAAACACATCAACAACAGGTATTATCTGATTAGGGATAATTTTGAAAAGGGATTGATCAAACTAATCAAAGTTAACACAAATGAACAATATGCTGATCTATTCATAAAGGCATTTGATGAACAGAGATTTAAATATCTTGTATCAGCTATTGAGATGATTAACTTTGAATAGATTTTCTTTAATAACTTAATCAACTTTATTTTCTAAAAATTGTATGTTCTAAGTTGTCTATTAGATCATCTCATAAGCCCAGTTCTCTTTGGAAGAAAACTAACTTTTAACTGATATTCCTTAGATTTGTGAAAATTTACCTTCGGAAGAACTCAAATTGCCTTCGAAAGAAATTTATGTCTTTAAATCATTTAACAGCTTATCTAAGATTTACCTTTGGAAGAAATTCTTAGAATATCTTCTGAAGCTTAAATTTGTATATAACCACTTAAATGTATTCAAAGAACAAATATCTTCCAAAAGCAACTAAGTCTCGGAAGACTTGTTCACTTCTTCCGAAGCCAAATTTTCAAAATTCTTTGAAATATCTTCCGAAGCAAAACTTGCCTTCGGAAGCTTTGCTACAAAGCTTCAGAAGCCAAAATTGCCTTCAGAAGTTTTACAACTTCCAATAACTTTTTGGGCGCACTTTTTCAGAAGTAGGACCCACTTGCGGATTTCAAAGTTTATCTTTTTGTCATAACTTTGTCTCAAATCCATGACATATATCTTCCAAACGGTTCTATTTCGTCTCTCTACTCTCACTGATCCTTACCCTAAATTTTACCCCAAATTTCATCTTCTTCTTCCTTTCTTTACTGCAAAAGCTTCCTCAAATGGCCAACATTGATCGTCGCAACGACCCTGATTTTTTCATGCACCTACACAGGCAACACAATCAGGTTGCCCTATTACACTTTGAGAAGGATCCAAGCTTCTCAGATGTGTGTAGGTACCTTTCTTCGTCGCACTACTTCACCTCCCTTACAATTGATCCTCCTCTCTATGAGGATCAGTTGCTTGAGTTCTGGAGGACCTATCAAGAGGTCACCATTGACGGGGAGAAGACACTGTCTTCTACAGTGCAGGGGAGGATAGTTTTCATCACTCCGGCCATCATAAACACCCATTTGCAGCTGGATGATGAAGCAGGTGAGTTGTCCTTTCTAAAATCTGCTGTCAACCATTCCTTCCAGCAGATGGGCTATGAAGGTGACTTCTTAGTCAAAACCTTCAAGAAAGGGAAGGTCTCATCCCTGTGGAAGTTCCTCCTCCATGTCATCATACACAGCTTATCTAACAAACATGGAGGATGGGATCAAGTTCCAGAAGACCTCTCCTTCATAGTCCATGGGATGGTATAAGGGGTCAAGTTCAGGTACTCTGAGTTTGTTTACACAAATTTACTTGCTAACTTGGACTCCTTAGAATATTACATGTTCCCAAGGTATGTTTAATACATTCTCAACTGTGAAATAGGACCATAGTTGAGGGGAATAGGAAATATTCTTAAATTAGGACAGATGAGGCCAGGCATTTTCAAAATCTTGAAGAAGCCAACTGTTGGCTTCTCAGGGGTAGAAACAGCCCTTGTCCTACAAATGTTTGAGCTCATTGCTCAGGGTGACAACCTAGCAGCACCAGCTAATATTGATCCCACACCCTCAACTTCTCAACCACCTCAAACATAGCCTACCATCACCATCACCTACAAAAGAAAATCCAAACGAACCCCTGCACTTGCTATTGAGCATGTGCAGGCTCCCATATCATAACCCATACAGGAGGAAGTGGAATCTCGAGCTTCCACTTCCCCTGAGGAGCAGACCACTCCCATCTTTCAACCAATCAGTGCTGAGGTTCCTCATGCTCAGCCTGATGAGCTCACAACCCCATAAACAGCGTTAAGCCATCACTCTGAGTCTTAACACTCTAGTGATCAACCTTCTGGGGAAAGCTACCATCCCCAACCTCTTGATCTAAACTAACCCATTCCCAGCCTTGACTTCTATTCTAATAAAGATTTGGGCTTCAGTGAGTACCATGAGTCTCTCCTATCTTCCCACACTCAAGGAGAGATGAGTACTCCTGCTTCCCCCATCTCTAGCCCACATCAGCAACCCCCTACTGAGGTGGATAGTCCTGAACTAATTCAGGAAATCCATATGGCAGAGGCTATCACCTTTGCAAGTGATAACATTACTAGGACCTCTACCATGGCAACCCAGCCTCTTGACACTTCTCTGGAAGTTGTCATTAGGCAGGGGAAATCCAACAGCCAAGAAACCTATGCTGGTGGTGAGGAAGAAGACTTAGGTCCAGTTCTCTCATCCCCCAATGATTCTTCATCTAAAAATGAGGGGATTCTGCAACAAAAAGTGCACAAACTGTCACATCTTTGCACCTATTTTGTTTCAAAGATAGCTCACCTGGAATCTCAGGTGACTATCTTACAGAAGAGGGTCAATGACCAGCAACTTGAGATCACCGATCTCAAGGGCAAGTTGGCTGAGAGACCCATGAGGACAACTCATCCAGGTGCACAAGAACCTATGGATGTCATGGATCAATCTCCCAGCTCACCTATGCAAGAGGGTGATGCTACCAAAAAGGGGGAGGAAATTCTGACAATCACAGAACCTGGGAGTTCTTCCCGGAGTATGGACATAAAGGAATCACCATCCTCTCTTGCAATTGTTCATACTCAGCAACCTCCTCTGGACAGTGATCTAAACTTGCTCATCCAACAGTTAGTTCATCCAATAATTGTTTGAGGAGGGAATACCAAGAGCAATGTCTGCCCCTTCTGAGAACCCAATCTGGGGTTGGGGGTATGACAACAATAGGAGAGCTCTTGTGATCTCTAGAGCTCAGGGTCAACTAGAAGTTCTCAACATTTCACACCTGAGTTTCTATGAGAGCATCAACTTGGTAGATCTGCCACTTGTCAACCCAAGCAATAACAGACAAGTAGCAAACTTGGCAGAAAGAATCCAAGATAGGGTGCTAGAGGAGTTTAAATTAAGATCAAAATTATATAGACAGAGGCTAGTAGGTGAGATCTTTGGTCAACTGGATGTTGAGGTAGACCTGGAGATTAGCTTCGAAGGGAAAACCTTGACTGAAGGCCCAGAGGTTGAACCTGGGTACCTTGAGACAGGATCTCCCTCTGCACCCATTACCCTAAGTGAAACACCAGCTGGTGATGGTGTTTCACAACCTCTCTCTGGATAGAGATTGACAGCTGAACCAAGCAATGAAGGCCAAAGCTCTCTCCAGCCTGAGTCACCAAAGCCTGTTGATGATAAAGGCAAAAGGAAAATGACTCCTAAGGAGATTGAGGAGGAAAAGAGAGAGAGGAAGAGGAAGCTGAGGGGAGAGAGTTCAAGTGGTTCCCCAGGGTTTATGGAAGCTGCAATCATGGCTGCCCCCAGGCTAAACACTCAGGAAGATGAGTTAAGGGCAGCCAGGCTAAACTATCTGGGAACCAGAAACTATAATGTTGATGAACTCATCTCTCTCCCCTTAGATGAATTGAATGAACTGGCTGACATAAAGTTGTCAAAGGAGAGGAAAGAAGCAGAGGATGCAGCATTGCTCCTCAAGCACAAGGAAGAAATGAGGCTGAAAAGACTCTATAAGAACATTCATGTCCTCTCCCCAGTTCAAGAAAGTCCAGAGCCAGAGACTATGGCCACTGAACAACCTCAGGTAGCAACTGAAGAAGAAAGACTAAAGATGATCAGCTACCTGAGTGCCACAGGTCTCTATCAGGCAGATGCACTTCTTCCCTTACCATCTGAATACATAATGTTTGAATACAGCAAGCAGCTGGAAGAACAAGCCAAGAAGAAAAGGCAAGCTGCAAGGAAAAGATTAAGGGAAAAAGCTGCAAAGTCAAGGGACATCATCCATAAAAGCCAAAAGAAGTCTGCTAACAGACAAAGGATGATGTGCTTCTTGAAGCTGTATGGATTCTCCAGAAGGAGGTTTGGCCCTATGTCTCTATCCACAATAGATGAGCATATCAGGATAATCAAGCAGAAGATAAAGAAGGGAGAGCTGGTGGACTTGCATTCTCCACCAAGTCCAGCTCAACCTGAAGTTGAGGTGAAGGTTGAACCCACTGAGACAACACAACCTGAACCTAGAGCTACATCTCAGCCAACTTCATCTTCTGATCCACAGAAGGGTCCTCCTCTCTCTTCTTCTGAACCTGTGAGAGAGGAGATCCTAACTGAGGGGGACTCAACTGAACAACCTGGTACTCAAGACCAATCCCCTCAGTTAAAATCATCAGGGAGAAGAAAAAGGATGGCCAGAAGATCAACCTCAAATAGAAAAAGAAGAAAGGCATCCACCTCCTAACCTTAGGATGAGTCAGAGCATCCTGAGGGAGTGCATGAAGAGGGCTCTCAACAAACTCCAATCATAGTAGAGCCTCTTGCTATTGGAAGACAAATTATGTCATGGTCTTATGATGAAGATCAAGATAGATGGTATGTCATAAGAGATCAGGAAGGCATGCATGTCTATTCCTCAAAAGACATGCTTAATCTTCCTCTGCATGATCTCTTTGACATGAGAAGGTTCTATGTTAGTCTGAAGGATCCAGACCTAATGATGAAGAAAGGTATGCTGAGGATCCTAATGTGGATTATCAAAATCTGAAGAACTTCTCTGTTTTGGTAGCATCAGCCTAGGGGAGTTTGTAAGATCATCTGAAGATTATGAGGCTGATGCAACCAACAAGCCAGAACAACCAAGTCTTCCATGCATGCACTAAGGAACAAAGATGAACAAGCTTTGGAAGTCTTACACTCTCAAATATGTCTTAGTGTAAGATCTTCCGAAGCTAACAGTTCAGAAGGAGTTGCTTTGGAAGTTTCACACTCAAACAGAAAATATTCTAAGTGTGAAATCTTCCGAAGCCAAAGACCAGCATCTTCCGAAGCCAAAGATGAAATCTTTCGAAGCTTTAGAGACAAAGTCTTTCGAAGCTGTGAAGACTGATTTCTTCAGAGGATAGAGAAATATGCTTTCTCTGAATTAACCTTTGATAAAGCTGACACACTCTCTGCTGCCTGCTTTGGTGGTTCACCTACTTTACACTAGTTGTTGAAACTTCCATGCTTTATCAAAAAGTAGGAATGGTCTTTGTCTGTAACTTACCTTACTTGTTTTTGTAGACTTTTTGTATTAGGAAAAGTCAGTGAGCTATGGCATGTCATAGTCACTAGTCAAAAGGCAATCTGCTTTTTGACTGTAAATTGATCTTGTTGTCTAGATTAGTCAAATCCCAATTGTCTTTACATGTAAGTGATGGTTGTAGGTTGTAGTATAAAAGTGTCTCAGGTCCTTGTAATTTAGATATGCTTTGTAACACTTGTAAAAGAACTTGAGATCAATATACAACATCCTTAAAAACCAATCTTGTGTTCTTGTATTGTTCTTAGTTCTGTCTCTTTAATTTACTTGTGTTCTTAGTATCATCTGTCTCTAGTTACCAGTTCCCTATTTGAATTGTTAAGTGATCTAAGATCCCTCCTCAGTGTGAAACTAAGTGTTAAGTGCCCTTACTCTAGTCCTGCAATTGTTTCTCCAGAAAGATGCTCAAATAACTCCAATTGCCTCTTGAGTTTCTGCTTTTTGAGATCTTGCATCTCTTTACCACCTTCACAAATGATCTTCAAAGCCTTATACATAGTGTACCTAGTTTGATAACCATCAAGTCTAGTCAAGACTTCTAATGGTAATCCCTTGCACATCAATGAATAAGCTTTGATGTCATTCTTCACCTTTCTTAAGTCATCACCATGTAGACCATCCTCTGGATAAGGTTCTGGAGAGACTTTTGTATAAACAAATCCTCTGTCAGGACCATCAGATGTGATTAGAATATAAGGTCATTTCTCTATTGACTTCCACAAGTCAGTATCAATAGAGTTTAGATGATGCTTCAACCTTAAAGACCAGTTCTTGAAATCAGCTCTGTTCTTTAGCTTTGGAACCCTATTCTCAGAATCTTCAGACTTAACCATTTTGTATTTTTGAATTTAAGAAAATGACTTGTTTTTGTTGTTTTTAAGTTTTGAAATAAAACTATGAAATGAAAATATTTTTGGATTTTAGTTTTTGAAAAAATTTCTAAGTGTTTACTAATAAGTCTGAGTGCTCAAGCGCCTAAATAGTTATCAAGCGCCCAAACAATGGTTGAAGTGTCTGAATAGTTCTGAAATGCCTGACTTTGAAGTAGAAACGCCCAGGGGAATGCCTTAGTTTAATTCTGAAATGCCTAACTGATGATGCGCCTAAATAGTCTTCAAACGCCCACACAGTTATGAAATGCCTGGGTTCCACCCGGTGATGAAACTCCTGAGTAGTTGTCAAACGCTCGAACAGTTGTCAAATGCCTGGGTTAAAAATGCCCAAACAGTCCTCGTGCGCCTAGAATTACTTGGTTTCAACAAAGTCTCAATGTGACCAAACAGTCATAATGCGTCCCAATAGTGGTAAAACACCTAAACTGAAAAACGCCTAAACAGTGCTCAAAAGCCTAAACAGTTGTGATGGGTCTAGACACTTGGTCAATTTTTAGCAACTTTTCAACCACATGCACCTAATTCATCTTCTCCAACGAACTCAGATCTTATGAAAATCTTCAAAATTTGTTCAATTGATCTAAACACTTCCAATTTGGTAGTAATTAGGTCGATTAACAATCCTCAATCTCAATTTGATCAAACAACAACTACAAATCAATTTTCTGATTGAATTGAAGTCCGAAAACGAAGAACACAGTTCGTACACAAATCTGATCAATTACTCAGATCTGAATGAATTGAACACCGAATTGTGATTCAAATCATGTTTCTATGGATGAAACACAACTAAAAACAACAATTAATTGATCTAATTGCAATCAACACAGATTTCAAGTGATTCAAAGAGCTCAACAATATCGATAAGCTCTGATCATTGGACTGAAAGCTCTGATACCAATTGATCGGTTCAAAAGGATCGAATTTGTGATGATATCGAAAAGCAATGATCAATTCAAACACAAAGTAATCAAACACATGCAATTACATCAAAAAATTCATAGATTTCATTGATACCAAATGCACAGGATACAATGTGTAAGGGTTTACAGTTCGTTCATCTATGTCTGTATTCTCTAGTCTCAAGTCTAAAGTCTCAAGTCTCCCATCTACAATCTCCCTTGCACATTACATAAAATATCCTATTTATACTATCAAGAAACAAAGGAACATATATTTACAAAATAAGTCCCTATACTATGACAAAAAACACATAAAGACAAAATGTTAATCTTTCAAGAGCTTCAACAATACAAATTATCATTCTCTCAAAACAAAAATCTATTCCGGTAGTCAATCATTAAGGTTGTTGAGTAGGCTCGGTGTGTCCACGAATTGATACTCAGTTCTTACCATCACTATATTTGCCTTTTATGTGTGTAGTTTGGTATTAGCAATAACCAATTAAAACTAAATCTGTGCAAAACACCTTTATCAAAATAGATATACTTTTCACACGCATCAAGTTTTTGGCGCCGTTACCGGGGACACACGATAGTTTTGAAAGACAATCTAAATTTTTGACTATCTTGCCTATATCCTGTTTATATACTTTTGTTCAAATTTATTTTATTTTTTTTAGTTAGTTAGTTTTGTTACATTTGCCTGATTCATTCTAAGCCTTAGTAAGTTTATGCTTCGTTAAGTTAGTGTATGTCCGACTCGTCTAGTCCTGAACTTGTTTCGCCTCTTTCGGAACCCAAATGACTTTTCCATCAAAGGTTACACGAAAGGACAAGATAAACAACAACGATTATCGAAGAAGACGCTTTGGAAGGTACACCATCCGAAGAAGACATGGCTAACCAAGACGAGGAAATGAAGATGACACACTATGCCACACCGTCAATTGATGGTTACGAGTCTAGTGTTGTCCAACCAGCAATAGCGGCCAACAATTTCGAGATTACGTCTAGCATTATCCAACTTGTAGAAAACTCTGTTCAATTCCACGGATTGCAAGATGAAGATCCTAACGCTCACATCTCATGATTCCTTTGTATCTGTGCAACTTTCAAAATCAACAACTGTTCAAACGACGCCATTAGACTAAGACTTTTTCCACTCGAGGCCGAGCCATTGACTGGCTTGATTTGCTTCTGTCTGGTTCCATCACTACATGGGCGAAAATTGCCGAACAATTCCTTTTGAAATACTTTCCACCCGATCGCACTGCCAAACTGAGAAACAGCATCACAAGCTTCCGCCAAGACGAATTATGCTAAGTTTTTAAAGGGTGTGTTATCAAACAAAAAGAAACTGGAAGAGTTATCACACGTAGTTAAAATATGGAATGCTTTGCAGTTCTTTAAAACAAACTACCTCAAAAGATGACTGATTCAGGAAGCTTCACCATACCTTACCTAATAGGAAATCATTTTGTTAGTAACGCGTTAGCTGATTTAGGTGCTAGCATTAACCTTATGCCTAATGCGGTTTTTGAAAAGTTAAACTTAGGTGAACCTAGACCTACCCGTATGAGCATCCAGCTGACCGTTCTGCTAAATATCCGAGGGACATCATTGAAAACCTTTTAGTTAAAATCGACAAATTTGTATTTCCCGTTGATTTTGAGATCCTTGACATGGATTAGGATAAGAATGTTCCTCTTATCCTTGGTCGACATTTCTTAGCAACTGCTCGAGCTTTCATTGATGTTTGCACCGGAAAACCTACACTTCAAGTGGATGAGGAGGAAGTGACATTTGACATAGGACAATCCATGAAACATTCTCAACATCATGATGACTCACTCTATTACATTGATGTTTGCGATTCGAACATAAGCTGTCATTTAAGGAAATCTCTTGAATATGAAGCTTGCAACACTCAATTAATAGATATCCAAACCACCAAACCCGTCTGTGAGAATCAAATCATTTCAAAACTAGAAGTTGATGAAAGATTATCTCATCAAGAAGCATTTGAGATCATCGAACAAGAACTAGAACCTAAAGCCAAACCTTCTATCAAAGATCCTCCGGTTTTAGAGCTCAAAGAACTTTCGTCTCATATTGAATACGCCTTTCTTGAAAACACATCTCAACTTCCTGTCATAATCTCATCCGCCTTATCAAATGATGAGAAGAACAAGTTGCTCAATGTGCTTAAGGCACATAAACAAGCAATTGCATGGAAAATCATGGATATCAAGGGAATCAATCCATCCTTTTGCACTCATAAAATATTGATAGAGGATAACTTCAAATCCGTCATTCAACCTCAAAGATGTTTAAATCCGAACATGCAAGAGGTTGTGAAGAAAGAAGTAATCAAACCGCTAGATGTCGGTTTGATTTGCCATATTTCTGATTCGCCTTGGGTTAATCCCGTCCAAGTTGTTCCAAAGAAAGGAGGAATGACTATTATAACTAACGAGAAGAATGAGCTTATTCCAACTCGTATAGTTACAGGATGGAGAGTTTGCATCGACTATTGCAAACTCAATGATGCCACAATGAAAGAACACTTCCCTCTGCCTTTCATCAACCTCTGGAAAAATGTTCTATTGTTTCCTCAATGGTTTATCAGTTTATTTCCAAATTCTTGTTGCTCCTGAAGATCAAGAGAAAACGACATTCACCTATCCATATAGCATATTTACTTATCGGCGAATGCCTTTTGGATTGTGTAATGCGCCTGCTACATTTCAAAGATGCATGGTAGTAATTTTTCACGACATGGTCGAACATTCAATAGGAGTTTTCATGGATGACTTCTCCATCTTTGGAAACTCATTTGAACAATGTATTGAAAATCTGGAAAAGATGTTGGTTAGATGTGAAGATTCTAACCTTGTTTTGAATTAGGAAAAGTGCCACTTCATGGTTACTGAATGAAAGTGTTAGGACATAAAATCTCTCGAGTAGGGCTTGAGGTCAATCAAGCCAAAGTCGACACTATTTCCAAACCTCCACATCCTACAACCGTGAAAGAAATCATAAGCTTCCTAGGTCATGCAGGATTCTACCGTCATTTCATCAAAGATTTCTCAAAAATCACACGACCAATGACTCAACTTCTTGAGAAAGACGCACAATTCGTATTTTCAGACGAATGCATTAGTGCATTCAATTTGCTTAAGGAGAGACTGGTAACAACTCCTATCATGGTTCCCCCTGGTACAAGAAGCGATTTCGCGGTAGGAGCCGTGTTAGGCCAACAGAAAGACAAGCAATTCTACCCAATTCACTATGCGAGAAAAACCTTAAACGATGCAAAAGAAAACTACATCACCACCGAGAAAGAGCTTCTTGTGGTAGTTTTCGCATTTGACAAACTCCACTCGTATCTAATCCTTTCAAAAATAATCGTTTACACCGATCATGCAACCCTTTGTTATCTATTCAATAAACAAGATGCAAAGCCAAGACTGATTCGTTGGATAATTCTGCTTCAAGAATTCGACATTGAAATTCGCGATAAGAAAAGAGTTGAAAATTTGGCGGCAGATCATCTCTCGCGTCTTGAAGATTCAAGACATTCACAAACTGAGGAATCCAAAATAAATGATAATTTTCCTCACGAATTCCTTATGCACATCCAATCCTCAATCGATGAACATCCCTGTTTTGCCGATTTTGCAAATTACTTAGCAAGTGAAATCCTTCTCAAAGGAATGACTTATCAGCAAAAGAAGAAATTCTTTGCTGACATTAAGCATTACTATTGGGAAGATCCAAATCTATTCAGAATCGATGCAGACCAACTTATCTGAAGATGCGTGTACGAAAGTGAAGTGGAACAAATTCTAAGGCACTGACATGAAGGACCGACAGGAGGATACCATGGAGCAACCCTAACAGCCAAGAAAGTCTTTGACTCTAGATTTTACTGGCCCACAATCTTCAAGGATGCTCACAACATGGTACGCACTTGTGATGCATGTCAAAGAGCAACCAATATCTCAACACGGGATGAAATGCCTCAGAGACCTATTCAAGTATGCGAGGCATTTGATATATGGGGTATTGATTTCATGGGTCCATTCCCGGTGTCCTTAGGCAATCGTTACATCTTGGTAGCAGTAGATTATGTTTCAAAATGGGCCGAAGCTCAAGCCCTACCTACCAATGATGCAAGAAACGTTGTCAGATTCCATAAGAAACTATTCTCTCATTTTGGTGCCCCCAAGGCTTTAATTAGTGAATGAGGAACGCATTTCTGTAACAACCAGCTTGAAAGAGCAATGGCTCGTTATGGAGTGCACCATCGCTTTACAATTGTTTATCATCCACAACTGAATGGCCAAGCTGAATTCAATAACCGAGGCATCAAACGAATCCTCGAGAAAACCATAGGTCAAAATCACAAGGATTGTTCTGCCAAGTTAGATGATGCATTATGGGCTTTTAGGACAGCCTATAAGACTCCCATTGGCACCACACCGTTCAAATTAGTTTATAGGAAATCGTGTCATCTAACTGTGGAACTGGAACACAAAGCCTATTGGGCACTTAAAGCAGCAAATCTAGACCAAAACATTGCAGGAAAAAATCGATATCTATAAATCCACGAACTAGAAGAACTGAGAGAACAAGCATACGAAAACGCTAGGGTTTACAAGGAAAAGACAAGGAAATCCATGACTCTCGATTAAAGAACACTAAACGATTTCATATGGGAGAATGTGTCTTACTATACAACTCTCGTTTACGTCTGCTTCCTGGACAGCTTAAGTCACGTTGGTCCGGACTTATACGATTAAAAACATTTTTCCGAACGGTCCCATCAAAATCAACGACCTCGACAGTTTAAGTTTCAAGGTAAATGGTCGTCATTTGAAATCGTATACCAATGGACCAACCAAGATTTTCTCAGAGGATTGCAACTCCACCCCGACGAAGACTAAGTTTGGGGAAGGGTCACGCCAAAGACCCGAAACTTAAACGCGGCACCTGTACATAGGTTTTACTTTGATTTTTGTAAGACCTCGTTTCCTGAACACTTACAAATTGGACCATCATAGCATAAAACATTTTAAAACATACATTACTTTTGTAGCGGAATTCAAAAACTTTCATTTATAATTAAAACATGCCATTTCATTACATTACATCATTCATTTACATAACAAAATACAATAACATGTCAAAATGTGGATGCCAGCCTCAATACAATCCCAGTAGCTTATGCATCCATGCCTGCAACTTCTCAGCATTAACAAAATACCTTCCAACTATTATGCATACAAAAAGTCAGTGACACTGAGTGAGTTCTAGTTTTATAAATAAAATACTTTACTTTCTTTGAGAACCAAAACTTTGCATTCGTTCGTGGTCACACAACATACGTACACATTGCTAATAGTTATTATCATCTTCATTACCATTCATTCATTACTTCTTTCATTCATTATTATCGTACACCTTCATATGGATCCTATCACATGCAATACCCCCGTCTCCTAACGAAGACAGTACCAGGGTACGCGACAAGGATCCCCTTCGAGTCAATATCAAGGATTCGACTCCTTTCGAGTCAAACTCAATGATTGCACTCCCTTCGAGTCAATCTTAATGATTGAACTCCCTTCGAGTCTATCTCAAGGATAAGCTCCCCGTGTGCATCCTTCGGGTTAGCTAAACCGCACACAGTTGAACTAACGACAACATGGTCGTGCACCTCCCTTCAATTTGCTTGCAAGGCTTTCATTCATTCGTTACGTTCCACTTTTCATTATCGTTATCTTTCACTTCATTACATAATACTTTACGTTCATTCATTCATACATCATAGCACGTAAAGTCATAACATAATACATACGTTTTGAACACCGTTTAAACATGGAAAGATAACACATACAACAGCAACAATCACATCATCCACATCATCACATCATAACAGAACCTAACTCAACCAACTACCTCATAAAATCCTCAGAAAATCCTAATTCCAAGATGAGGCACATTTGAACATTCCAGGCGCATGAGCGAAAAAATTCTAAGTAAAAACAGTCTGAGCGCTTTAGCACTATGTGGGCGCATAAGCCCTGATTAGACGCTTTTCCACTATACAGGCGCATGAGCCCTGCTTAGGCGCATTAACACTTAGGCGAATGAACAATTTCAGGCGCATTAGCACTATTGGGGCGCATGACCTTTACTTAGGAACATCAGCAACACTTCTGGGCGCATGACCTTGGGCGCATGACCAACACTTAGTCATTTAGCAGTAGGCGCATGAGAACATTCTGAAATTATTATCTATGCTACAAACAACACCCGAACACCAATCTAACACTTCCTAACATAGATCTATCATACTAAAGGCACTTAAACATGTTAAACATCATGCCTAACCCATAAACAAACTCTAAACACACATATAAGGAACATCAGTCAAACAACATCCTGAAACACACGGTAGTTTTTAAAAATCTTTTACTAGGTATGCATAACAGCCCCAAAACTTAGAAAATCAGTAAAAGAGGGTTTCTAGAAACTTACCTGTAGCAAATCTTAGAGCAACACACTTCCGCCTAAGAATTCAGCTCCTAAAACCCATGAAAACAAGCACTAAACACCAAGATTCTCGGTCTAGAACTCAAAAACCCAGCTGAAACCGAACATAAGTTCAAGGAAACTCACCTTTCGCAGCTTCTTCTTCCTCTCTCTCTCTCTCTCTCTAGAACCGGGATCTTTTCTTCTCTTCTTCTTTTCAGCCGAGAATGGTGGGTGGAAAAAGGTAGTAGGCAGCCATGCTCTTTAAAACCTTAAAATTATAAGGTTTTGTACTTTGTACACTTTACCCCCCTGCACTTGTGTCCATTATCTTTTCTTTCTATTTACTTTCCCTTCCTCTTCTTTTAAATAAAATTTGGGGTGTTATAATTTTTAACTTTTTCTAGGACCTCACGAGCATAAACACGAGGCCGTGCCCCATGAAGCACGCCCCCGTGCCTCTGACAAAAATTTTCCATGATCTCCGCTACGACTCTGGAATGTTGCAGGTCGAATTAAAGATGAATTATGACAAACACGAGGCCGTGCCTCGCCAAGCATGCCCCCGTGATCAACTTTCCCGAGTATATAAATACCACACTTGTTCCAAGCTTTCATCACATCCATTCCCGCTTAAAACGTCAAAAAATGAAAGAGTCAAGTCACGGAAGTTCAAGCTGGAATCCTGCGAAGAAACCGCATTCTGAAACGCAAGAGCCAACGATGCAAGAATACTTCTTCAAGTTGCATGAACTAATCAAGCAATTGACTGATATGAACCTCATCGCATCCCAACACCTAGCTGAACTCATCCAAAAAGTTCAAGAAATGAGCGAGGAACTCGTTTCCGTCAACCATCAGCTTGCGGAATTAAGTAACCGCACTTCACACTATCCCATCCCAAACCTTCCACACGATATGTGTGGAGGCTTCTTTTAGAAGTATTTCGTGATGTGCGCTGATGCTCATTAAAGAGTCTAGTTTTACAGTTTTAGACTCTCGGTTTTTAACGTATCATGTAACCGTAGGACCTTAGGAAATGTATTTGTCATTTGGCTTGTTTTAAATTAACTCTAGGACTATTTTTGTTCGGTTTTTAATGTATCATGTAACCATAGGACCTTAGGAAATGTATTTGTCATTTGGCTTGTTTTAAATTAACTCTAGGACTATTTTGTAACTTTTCTGGTGATTTGGAAGTGATAAAACTTAACCGGGAAAATTACGTAACGCGTAACGTAGAAAAATGGAACAACAAAAAAACTGAAACCGGGCAACAAAGGGGAGGCACGCCCCCGTGACCAATAATGAATGAAAAATTCTGACTTGTTTCAGCCATTTGTCTTGTTCGCCATTAATTCTCCATGATAAAAATCGACCTCATGCCTGCAAAGACCCGTATCCACTTCAATTTTCACCACCTTTTCGATTTTCTTTCTTGTTTTCAAGCATTCTTCCATTTCCTTTCAAGTTTGATTATCCAAGAGGTTAGTATTACTAATTCCTAGTTATAATGATGGTGATTTACATGTAGTTAGGTGATTAGGTCTCTAAACAACTGAAATCTTAGCCATTATATGTAAACCTTGTAATTAAAAGTTCTATCAAATGATGAATACTTTAAGCCTTCTTGTTCAAGTTTATCTTTGTAGTTAATTAGTTTGTTAATTATTATGTTTAGTTAGTTTATTGTTGTTTATGTTTTTCCTTTCGTTGTCAACATGACTATCTTCATAATTCATGGTTGAATCGTTGTTAAGCACATTCAAGTTACAAGAGTTCAATTGTCAAACAAGTGGTGTTAAAGACTATATATATTTTGAGTACTTTGAATTATTAACAAGTGATTAAAATGATACATGTGTAATCATTGGTTTTTCAAGCAAGAAAACGTTAAACCCATGCTTAATCAAAGGTTTACAAACAAAACCACGCGTGCTCGAGTTAAAATTTCATACCTCAAAATGTTAACCGCACCCCCATGTTTCACAAGACACACCCTCATGTTCCAACAGTTTTTCTTGAATGTCAAACTTTTAACTGTTTTTAAACATGAGTTGAATAAATATGGTGTTTTGTCTCATGAAACCCATGTTTGTCACTAACGTAATGAAACTATTCTAGAAATTTGTTTCGTATATTTTAACTTATTTGTTTAAAATTTCAGGATCATGAATCATCCCTATTTACAATTTGAGGGAAGCCGCGAAAGATGGTGTCATGACAGGCTGCAAAGACTATTACAAAGAGCCGAAAAATCACATCTACAGGTAGATGAAGAAACCTTGGCGGCTGTCGGATAGCTCGAAAGATATAATAATTTATTGAGTGTTCAGTGGAAACGTCTGTTTTCATAAAACAAACCTTCTGTTTATGAATTGACACTTGAATTTTTGGCAACTTTTAGATTTAGCATGAATGACTCTGACCCGTGGGATTATCAAGCAGTTTCATTCAGACTTGTGGGACGTTGGCGAAAGACATCCATCGCATTATTCAGTGTCTATCTATGTATCCATATAGAACAAGAAATGGAGGAGGAAGCAATATCAGGAATGCCAGCATACCATACCTTTCCAGACGAGGAAAGTAAAGACGCGAAAAGTGGTGGCATGAAAAAAGCATTTTGGGAGAGAATTGGAACAAGGCCAAAAGCAGTCAGATTCGAGACCCGCTGCTGCGTTACATACATCGGTTACTTAGCCATTCGATAACAACTCGTGATAAAAGCGAGGGAGTTGTTAGTTTGAGGGACTTATTCATTTTATATTGTATGGTGAATCAATTTCCATGTAATTTTGGGTATTTGTTTTGTAATTTGTTTGTTAGAAATGCAACTGCAGGTGCTCCAACACCCATGTTTGGAGGAAGCTAGATTCTGAACCTATACGAGAGTTATGGGTGTAACACAGAGGGAACTGAAGGAGTGATGCCAGGACTATTGGATTTGATCATTTTCACGAGTATGTACATGATAACAAACCTACCAAATGGATAGTAGAAGTTTATGGATAGAAAGAGACAAATCTGGGATCCAGCGGATACAGAAGAAATCATCATGAACCTCGATATGCCGGCACATCATGAAGAATCCGGGCCTTCCAGTTCACAAGCTGGTGAATTCCCGAGTATGTTGGACCTTTATAAAGCAATCCAAACCACTAGCAACCATGCAAGGGGATCATTTGAATACGCACAACAAGCATTCAACCAAGTCAAAAATCTGCATTCCCGAGTGGATGACCTAAGCAACGATGTCATGTATATAAGGAACTGAATGTATCATGAGTGGGGGGATATCCCACCACAAACCCCTTGAAAACAGTATCACTTTCGGGGCCCGGGCACAGCTCTTTCGTGTCAATCTATCTTTAGTTCGGTTTCAGCTGAATTTTCAGCTTATGAGCCTATTCTTATGTGTTCTTTGTGCTTGGGTTTGTGTGTTTGGTGTGTTTAGGCATTTGAACTCCAGGTTGCTCTCGGGTTTGGTGGAGTTTTACTCGAAATCAGTAAAGGTGAGTTCTAGGTCTCCTCTTTTAAATGTTTTCTGCTTATTCGGGGGCTGGTTTGCATATTTGACTGATGTTTTCGAAACAAGTTATGATTTTCATGTATGGTGCGAACGATGCTGATGTTATGGTATGTTATGTGCTTCTCTTGTTGATCGTTTAAAGTTTATGATGTTCTAAGTGTTAGACTGGTAGATCTAAGTTGTGTTCATGTTAGAATGATGATTGGGACTGGTAATAGCATAAGTTGAATTTCAGGATAGTTTTTATGTTCATCCACATTTAACAGAAAGTCTTTTGTTCATGCGCATTTGTTAAGTCTTCATGCGCATTTGTTAAGTCTTCATGCACATTTGCTAAGTCTTCATGCGTATTTGCTAAGTCTTCATGCGCATTTGCTAAGTGTTCATCCGCATTTGTTTTGCCCATGCGCATTTGCTAAGTGTTCATCCGCATTTGTTTTGCCCATGCGCATTTGCTACAGTGTCCATGTGTATTGCTTTAGTCATCCACATTCGGTTCATAATATCCTGACACTTAGAAAATTTCCTGATAATGTTCATCCGCATTTGTTCATCCGCATTTGTAGTGCTCATTCACATTTGCCTAAGTTCATCCGCATTTGTTTAAAGACTTGGGATTTTCTGGAAATTTTGGGAATAGAATTTAAGTATGGAGAACTTCTGTGTAAGGAAAGATTATGCTTGTTTAAAGATTATTATGCTTGGTTCTTTCTTATGTGTTGCTTTTTCTATGTCTATAATATTTTCATGTTATGTGATTATGTAATGTGTCTCTTAATAAGTATTATCCATAACAAGTGGACACGAAAGAATAAAAGAAGAACAGTAAAACTTAATGAATGTTACCCCGGGCCCTTACGATGAATGAAAAGCCTTGCAAGCACAATAAATGGAGGTGCACGACCTTGTTGTCGTTAGCTCAACTGATGTGCAGCTGTATAGCCCATGAGGATGCACATCTGGGGTCAATCCTGGGGATTGACCAATGAATGAATGGGATCCTAATTCATGAGCAGGCTTCGTGCCTAGCAGTGTGGATCAACTGTCGATGGGTTAGCTACCATGATAAACGTTTGCCGACAGGGGTTCGGCATCTGTTGCCAACCAACAATATAGGCTCTTGCTTTGTGCAATCCTAGTTAATGAAACATGAAGATAATGAAAGAAAGAAAGATAATGAATCACTTTATGGTTAATTATGTATATTGATGAATGATCACCAAATGAAGTTTACAAAGTGTATTTTTCTATATTATTAAACTAGAACTCACTGAGCAACGCTGACTTTTTATACGCATATCAGTTGGCAGGTAAGGATGTTGCTGAGGATGGCACGCGGGTGAGGCTACTTGGTGGGCAAAGACTGGCATCTATTCGTGCATGATCATTTCGTTGTTTTGTAATACAATTGAATGATTCTTTTGTAACTGTTAAGATACAATGATGTATTATTTAGCAACATCAAACATTAATGCATGAATGGTTTTTGATAACTTAATCCGCTGCTATGTTTTTATGATATGTATTTATCTTATATGAAAAATGTTGTAATTGTCCAACTATGAGGTCTCCAGGAACGGGACCTTACATCAGGTGATCCCGAGGATTCTCACAATTTAAGGCGACTAAGGGTCCCAAGCACAAGTGTCAAATTCATCATTTTTAGGGGAGTTATTTCATCACCTTTCCCTGTTTTAATTTATTAATCACATTGGGACAATACGCATTTTAAGTGTGGGGATGGGTAATTTACACATTTGACACTTTGCTAAAAAGGTCCAAATTGAAAAATTTTAGAAAAATCACTTAACCATTAATTTTTATGACAAGAAACCAAAATTTAAATAATTTTTGATAAACTAAATTATAAATATACGTTTTCGGAAAATAAATAAGTAAACAAATGACATCCAATATAAAATTGAAAAATGATTTTGTTGTGATATTCTTAAAGACAATGATTTAGTAAAAATTTAAACATGTAAAATAAAAACACTTTTACCCAATTCCATCCGTATGTGAGTTTATTTTTGAGCCTTAAACAGCTTTTGCATTCATGCAATTCTTCTTTCATTCTGGATTTAATTGAGGGTGTCTTATGATATGTGTGATTAGAACTTGCTTTGGGTATACATTTCAAGACCTTAATTAGTATTTGTTGCATAAAAATGAGTTAGGCATTAGGAAACCTTAACCATTCAAGCCCCAACCATTTTTCTTTTAACTTTCCTTACCAGAATGTCAACCCTAGTTAGCCCCGTTGAGCTTAAACGTTTTTATTTCTTGATCACCCGAACCACCAAGTCACTTAACCAAAAAACCTTCAACAAAACCCATTTTTCATTAAAAACACGTTTTTGGCTTATAAAAAAAAGAGAGAAAAAAAAAAGAAAAGAAAATTTTGGTCTTTTACCGGCAAACCTAAAAGAACTGGAATGCATTCTTTTGATTTCAATTTACTTTGTTGTCTTCACCAAGCAAAACCAGGACATAAAACTCACATAGAATGTTTAATTCCCTTAACCTCACTGCTTAAAGACAAAAAAGTGCAACTTGAATTTTTTAAATCATTCCATTCGTGCTAAAAACTATAGTTGGTTGAACAAACACCATAGAATGATTGTAAACAATAATCCTTAACCTTCAATCAGACGAAACAAAGATCAAAAGGATGGAAGGGGAGTCAAACGGGTAAGAGTGTGACCACCACAATACCGTTGCGGGTCTCACGGGTAGAGTTTACTGGTAGGGGCAACAACTTTATGAACTGTAACACCCGGAAATTTACAAAAAAAAAAGAAATAAAAGAAAAGAAAATAAAAGAGAAGGTAAAATAACCCAAGTTAAGGCGCTAAAGTTATGCAAGATGCAAACTTTATTATAATTATATTTAAAAAGTAGGCATGGCCGCCCACACCTCTGCTCACCAACTGCTTCGACCGCAAAAAGATAAAGAACAGAGTTTCCATCTGTTTTCTAGAGAGAGGAAGAAGAAGATCGTCTAGAAGGTAAGTTTTTATGTGTTTTGTCTGGTTTCAGCTGGGTTTTCAGTTTGTAGACTGAGTCTTATGTGTTTCTCTGTGTTCGGTTGTGTGTTTTTGGTGTGTTTAGGTGTTTGAACTCCAAGTGCTCTCGAGTTTGGAGGAGTTTTACTAGAAGGCTACTATAGGTGAGTTCTAGATCCCAGGTTTTTTCTGTTTTAAACTTGTTTTGGGGCTGAAATGCATATAAATTATCATTTTTATAACTTCCAGTATGTTGAAACCGTATGTGTTACCCCTGTTTCTAATGGGTGTGTGTATTTGTGAATGTTCGACTGAATCATGTGGTTGTATGCTTGTTCTATGTGCTTAATATGCTAGATTTGGACTAAGAATACGTTAGGATGATGATTGGGAACTGAAATTTGTATAAGTTAGAACTGGCATAGTGCTCATGCGCCTAACATTTTTGCCCATGCACCTAACACTTACCCATGCGCCTGCATAGTATCCATGCTCCTAAGTTTCTGCCCATGCGCCTAAGTGTTTGCCCATGCGCCCAAGTACCCATGCGCCCAAGTACCCATGCGCCTGCATAGTACTCATGCGCCTAAATAGTACCCATGCGTCTAAGTTTTTCCCATGCGCCTAAGTTTTTCCCCATGCGCCCAAGTGTTCCCATGCGCCCAACTGTCTGTGCGCCTGCATAGTACCCATGCGCCCATATAGTGCTCATGCGCCTAAGTTGCCTTAGATTTTTTCTGAAATTTAGGAAATCGAAATTAATGGTTAAGCTCTGGAATGTCTTGGTGGTTTATGTTTGTTCATGTTATTCTTGTTCATGGCCTGTTATTGATGTTCCTTATTACGTATTATTACGTGACTTTACGTAGTGTGTTAATGCTCTTATACGTAAAGTATTATCATAAAAGAAGCGAAAGATTAAAGATAATGAAAAGTGGAACATAACGAATGAATGAAAGTCTTGCAAGCAAAATTAAAGACGTTCACAACTCAACGAAGAGTTGTTAGCTCGACTGTGTGTAATGTAGCGTGCGATCTTGGCTAACCCATGAGGGTGTACACATAGGGGGGTCAGTCTTGGTGACTGATCCATACGTGCGAAACGGGGATCCTTGTCTCTTAACCCCAAGATTGAGGTGTCTTCGTGCCTAATGATTGGGTATAGCTTATGACAGGATCTAGATAGAAGTGAAAGATAATGAAAAAAGTGCGAAATAAACGATTATGAACGATGATAAAAGATAATAATGATATTATCAAGATGTATGTATGTTGTGTGATCACGAACGAAAGTAAAGAAGATGTTTTTACTAAAGGTAAAGTATTTTATTATTTAAAACTAGAACTCACTCAGCAACGCTGACTTTTTATGCATTTTCAGTTGGCAGATAGCTTGTTGCTGAGGATGGCACGAGGGTGAAGCTACTTGGCTGGCAAAGACTGGCATCCATCTCATGCAATAATAATGATGTTGTTTGGTAATACAACTAAGTGATATTTTATAATCTTTTAAACGACGATGTATTACTTGGCAAATGTATTTATTAAAGCATGAAATGGTTTTTGATGAATTATTTCGCTGCAATATTTTATTTACTTAATAAATCTTAATATGTTTTGATATAAATGAGGTTATGATTGACCAACTGTGGGGTTCCCGGGAACGGGGCCTTACATGAACCCGACAATAGAAAACCAATATAACTATTGGAAAATGATTCTTTCTACCGTCGGAATTGTTTAAGAAAATTATTTCTACCCGACCCCTATAATACATATCACATTATCTATATCTATACTATATTATAATGCACGAAAGAAGGATTCCGACCAAAGTTAAGAGATTTGTAAATTTTAAGCACAAGGTACAACCTAAAAAATCAATTTAATAAGGGTAATTATGTCATTCTAGCGTTACTAAAAAAATGAAACTTTAAACTTATTTACACTTAAACCCTTGTATCTTTAATTATATATAATTTTTATTTGTTACAATATGCTTAAAAGAAAGAATTCAGTTTTTAAAATATAAAACTAACTAGAGACGAGTACTATAATGAAAAGTGTTGCATGCGCCGCATAGCGCGGGCACGTTACTATATTATTTCACATACACCGAAAATTATCTACTTCCAACAACTTCTTATCTTTCTCTACTAAACTTCTTTATACTTGAAGATGGATGGCGATGGAATATTATACATTCCACCCGACGATTTAGATGATCTACTATCCACTAATAGTAGCATCAAAATTCTCATGAATGTTATCGCCTAAGCTAAAGTTGAAAATACGACAACATTTAAAAAAAGATACATACCACGTGATCGTGAAAAGGCGCTCGACTTTTCAAGCAAGATATTGACTATCGAAAATATTTTTTTTTTCAAAAAATGTTGGTGATATAAAAGTAAAATATGTATGGTTTCAAAACCGCTTTAATGGAAGAAAGAAAAAGAGTTTTATGGCGTTATAGAAATGCACATCGACCGTAAAACAACTCGCAACCAGTAATCCTCTCAATGAATACGATGAGCAGTTACTCATGACTGAAAGGACTTCATGTGAATGTGTGCAATGAAAACATAATTGCATAATTCATTTATATGGCTAAGAGTTCTTACATAGACCTACTACTCACGACATTACACATTTGTACCAAGCACATGAAGAAAAACATCACCTTCCAGGAATAATTGGTTGCATTAACTGTACGCATATCATTTGGAGGACGTAACCTATCGAGTTACGAAGCCTATATTCAGACGTGATCACCAATACCCAACGATCATGCTTGGAGCAGTGGCTTCAAATGATTTGTGGTTTTGGTATACACT
This sequence comes from Flaveria sonorensis, assembly GCA_025506505.1. Taxonomy (NCBI): domain Eukaryota; kingdom Viridiplantae; phylum Streptophyta; class Magnoliopsida; order Asterales; family Asteraceae; genus Flaveria; species Flaveria sonorensis. Next base: position 27,194,313 of record CM046423.1, on the reverse strand, counting down.
CTTTGGTACTTCCGGTTCAAACAAAGATATCAATATTCTAGAACAATCACCATTATTTCTCACCCAAAGTAATGGAAGAACGTCTAAGTGTTCATATCATGTAAATGGATAACAATACAAACTTGGATACTATTTACTAAGAAGATATACTCTACTTGGTCAATATTTATGAAAGTGTTTAGATATCCGAGTGATTCGAATGAAAAAAGGTTTAAGTACAAGAGTCTACAAGAAAGGAAGGAGAGTGAGTTTTCGATGCTCTAAAGTCAAAATGGGGTATATTTAGACAACTCGCTACAGGCTACAATGGTAGTGAAAATTAAGAACATGGCATATGCGTGCATTATATTGCACAACATGATCCTAAAGATGACGAGAATGTGATATCATCGATCTACATAAGGGATCCTCTTGTTGAACCGATTTTGGACAATAATGTTCTTTCGGAATTGCAAGGTGCCGATGCATATTTCTAACTTCGATTTAATCTTGTAAAACATCTTGCAAGTCTCGATTTAGACTACTTCAACTTGGATGATAAATAGTATTTTATGTTTTTTAAAAATTAGGATTATGTAATATTATATTTTTATAACTTTTTTAAAATTTAAATCATTTAGTATTTTAATTTTCGTAATTTTTTTTTTTTTGGATTATGTATTGTTTTTATTTTAATGAAATTTGAGTTTAATTAATAAATATATAAAATATTTGATGGTACCTTGAATAGATGATGTCACTGAATTTAATATTTTACGACACTTGTGTGTACAAATGAGTTGATTGGTTTTTTTTCAAGGATACTTATGAGATCATGATTAGTATCCCTTCCGTCCTAAAATCTATAATTAAACCGATTGTTAACTAAAAGTGATCGGTTTCTCTAGCCATATAACCAAAGTGTGTGGTTAAATCCTAAAACCTAACACATGAAGCAATAAATTAGTTCATGTTCAGTTTTATCTAAAAATATAGATACAGGCAAAAAAAAATCGGTTCGAAAACCGAAAACGACAACCCTAATGGCTTGTCAAACTGGTTTCATTCCAAACCGGTCTCAACGCGACCTAACCCGTAGGTTTGGGATCAGATCGTAACTCTATCTAGTGAAATCGGTTTCGACCCGTTAAAACCCAAACCGAAGCAGTTTCAACATGATTCAAGCCGATGTAAGCCCGGTCATTCCCCTCATCCACACCGGTTTCAATCCGAACCAGTTTTTTAAAAAACTGATTTTGACTTTCGTGACCCAACCCAAATCGGTTTCAACCCGTTTGTAGTCCTCCACCCATAAGGTCCGTTTTGGGCCGGTCCAGGTCCTGCGAAGGTAATTGTGTAACGCGGACGTATGCCGGTTTCTACGGTGATCCACGATTTCAGAGACCAGGGTCAGAGCAGCAAAGCCGAACTGGTGAGAAAACCTAGGGCTTTTGTTGGGCTTCGTCTCTCTCTCTCTCTCGATTAGAGTATTTACCAAGCCACCTCTCTATCCCCCCCTGCACTTAGTCGTAAGCCACCCCCTCTCTTTCTGTATTTCTTTATACATATTTCGATTCGATTCGATTTGATTTAATCCACTCCTTCCACATTCATCAACTCAATTTGGATCTCAGGCTTATCTTTTTAGAAGAAAATTTTCCAAATTCTACAAATTGCAAAGGTGTTTGATCAATGTAAATGATGATTTTCTTCAGCTGATTCTGTTTCTGTTTTATGCATCTGCATCGCCAAACTTTTAATGTAAAACCTTTTACTGTTCACTAGGGGAATGATTATGGCATGTTCTAGTGATTTTTAGTTTTCAGTGATCCTAGTATATATTCTGTGATGGTGGTCGTCTTCATGTGATCTTTATGTCTTAATCTAGCGGCTCGAATATCAGATATAGAGCTCAATCAGTCATTGTGGTCTTTGATATCGAGTACACCTTGGTTTTTTATACATTTTATTTCTCATTTACGTCTTATGGATCGATTTTAATTTACCTTTGAATGCCTAATGGAGAGCGGTTTACCGATGTACAATAATCAAGATAGTCTCCTTTAGTCTCTTTGAACCTAAATAGTTTAGCTGATGACAGCTAATTTGCTTGCTGGTAATTTTTTTTACAGGATTGTTGCTGTGTTCTATATAGCAAGGATTGGTGATGATTGGGCCATGGTTCAATATCATGGAGTTCTTTCCATAGCCTTTATATATGTATTTTTTCCTTTTCTTTTTGATCTTCCACATGTAATTGGAATTAGTGTGATGATGAGAGATGCTTTCTTGTATGATGAACAATGTAATATATCTATACGTTATGATACCTGGTTCAGTATGATATGTTGTAGCTCTTGCTTATGCAACCCACTCTTGCTCTTTCAGTTATTGATACATGTCACTACTTTGATCTAAGTGAGTCGATTTTATGATATATGACCTCATCTCATCATATATTTTGTAGACCTAAATTGGATAATTGCTGGTTCTTGACACGTGAAGCTCAATCTTCAATCCATCATAATCAAGAATGGAAAGCTTAGCACAACTAGAAGCTTTGTGTGAAAGACTCTACAATTCTCAAGACTCTGTTGAACGAGCTCATGCTGAGAACACCTTAAAATGTTTTTCTGCAAATACGGATTACATTTCACAGTGTCAGTACATATTGGACAATGCTTCAACTCCTTATGCATTGATGCTGGCTAGTTCAAGTCTGCTGAAGCAAGTCACTGAGCATACTCTATCCTTGCAACTGCGTCTTGATATACGTAATCCTTCTACTATCATATCCTTATGCTTGTTATAAATAATGTTGTTATCTGATGGCTAAACGTAGTGTTAGTCGTATTATGCAACTTCTACCTTTTTGTCCCTTTGTGATTTGTGAAGGAATAAACAAAAAAGCTTCTTTCTTACCTAACATGTTATCAATTTATTCCTGTTGACATCTGTTGAAGGAAACTACATTATTACCTATTTGGCGAATAGGGGACATGAACTACAACAATATGTGATTGGATCATTAGTCCAGCTTTTGTGCCGGGTGACCAAGTTTGGTTGGTTCGATGATGATAGGTTCAGAGATGCAGTCAAAGACTCCACCAATTTTTTGATCCAGGTATTTTAGCTCTTTTCATATATTTTTAGGGAATCGTGTTACATATCAATAAAAAATGTAAGAGAATGAACCAATAAAAGAACCTTATGTTGTATTTCATATAATACATGCTCAACGACTGTTGATTGCTGGTTAGTTTCTAAAATCTGTCATGACTTTTGAGAATTCAAAAGGCTATAAAAAGTCAAATCTACATTGTCCTCTTTTATGTTTTTGTATAAATTAAAATGAAACAGGGTTGCTCCAATTGGTTGCAAATTTAACTGTTGTTGACGCATAAGAATTCGTGGCTTGCAGACTTTATTTACACGATTGCTGTTTTTATCAGGCATCACCGGAGCATTGTTCTATTGGTTTAAAGATATTAAATCAGCTTGTTAGTGAGATGAATCAGGTTGGTTAATATGTTCGTACTCCATTATTTCTTATGGTACAAGTGTATATTTACACAATGCAATATGTATGTTGATTATTACATGCTTAAAATCCAAGAAATCCTTTGTGGGTCATCATTATCTTGTCTTTATACTTTTGTTTCATTTCTACCTGCTTCCTCGCTTACTTCACAGCCAAACCCGGGGTTGCCTTCTACACATCATCGAAGAGTTGCATGCAATTTTAGGGATCAATCTCTTTTTCAAATTTTCCAAATATCTCTTACTTCCCTGCAACAGCTGAAAAATGATGGTAATGTGACAGCAATTTCTCCCTTCAATTTTAGTAAAATTTTTAACCTTTGTATTCTGTTGTCATTCTTAAAAATGAATATCTGCATGCAGTTGGCAGCCGCTTGCAAGAGTTGGCACTTTCTCTGGCATTAAAATGTCTATCTTTTGATTTTGTTGGTACATCAATTGATGAAAGCTCAGATGAATTTGGTACTGTTCAGGTATTAGTTTACATTTGATTCAAATACTAAGCAGGGCATCAAATACTAAGCAGGACAGTTCAATGCAAACTTATTTCTTCCCATTGAACTTTTGAACAAAATGTATCCTTTTCTTGAATTTGCAGATTCCATCTGGGTGGAAGCCTGTTCTAGAAGATCCCTCAACACTACAAATATTTTTTGATTACTATGCAATCACAAAGCCTCCTTTATCAAAAGAGGCGAGTCATATATCTCGTATAATATTTCCTCCAACTCCACAGTTGGCTTTGTTTGTTCCTTGAATTTTAGCCATTGTTTGTTTTTGTTTCTACAAGTATTTATGTATACTTGTTATGACTGACTTTCAATGTCGTCAAACATAAGAAGTAATGAAAAATGACATTTTTAGGTGAGCGAGTCATGATTATTTTTCCTCCATTAAAAAATAAAATCTATAATAGGAAAAGGTACATGGCACATCTAGAAGATCTTAGAGGTTTTTCCAGTCGATAGTAATATTTCCTTTGAGAAAGAAAGGCACACTGATCAACGCTGTCCAGCCTTATTTATAAAAGTGTCGTATTCTACACTTCTTTCTGTAGATTTTTTCAATATAGTTTCAACGTAGGTTTTTTATATATATATTTTCTATCAATGGGGGAAAAGGAACCTATATACTGCCAAGGTAACAATTGTTTATCTCATACTAGTTAGGGAGAAAGCTTAAAATGAAATATGTTGGGAATTATGAAGCAATGAACTTTTCCCAAAACTTTAGGTGTGAGTAATATCTTTTGATTCTTTTCACGCACCAGATTTGTACCTCGTTTAATTCATATCATAGATTTTAACCAAAATGTGGGGTTACTTGGGCAACTAAATTAAACAATATGGAAATAAACGGTAAATGAATTTATTGTCACATATCTCACTTGTAACTGTGCTTAAAACATGTCTAGTGTACCAGACCTTACATGTGATGGTTCTAGAATCAAATGTGAACATATTGCAAAACTAATTTGGAATCTTTTGTAATAACTTTTCTTTTTTGAATGGCATTCTACAGTAACTAATAAGTTGCAATTATTATGAGAAACACGGTTTGTATTTACGTTTCAACACATTCACATTTGTACTTTGGGTTTTTGTTTGTGTGTTTATTTTTCTCCTTCCATTTTTACTTTGATGTACTTATTCAATACTTCCCCCGGTTTCCCCCCTATATGTTTGCTCACATGGCACTTTGGTTTTTTTCAAATGTTCGTCGTTAGCAGATGGTCTTGCAGTTTTTAAAAGTACTAAAAGCAGTTTAGCTGAATTTGACTTCCAACGTCCAAGCCTAGTTGCATCTAATTTTTTTGGGTACTCTATATCCATGTACGCAATATTTGTTACAAACATAATCTTGTTTACTTTTCTAAAATCATGATAAAGTTACAATATTATGGCAAAATAAGGATGCTTTTGAGAACATACGGTAATCAGTATGATCTTTTACATAGCTTGTCAGACATACCATTATTATGTGCTTTCAAAGTTGTCTTGGACATATTGAATTAGTTATGGTTATGACTCTTGAGCTAATGACAAAGTCTTGTTCTATATGATGTTGAATATATAGGCTCTGGAATGCTTAGTGAGATTGGCTTCAGTAAGGCGCTCTTTGTTCTCAAACGATGCCACGCGTTCCAAGTTCCTGGCCCATTTAATGACTGGAACAAAAGAGATATTACAAGCAGGCCAAGGTACCTGTTTTGTAAATTTTTATTAGTTTTATCAAGCTGTTGAAATGTTCTGATTCAACTTTTTTGGCACATACATAACAGCAGCTTTAGTTATCTATAGCGAGAAAGATCCCTTTTATTTGTCAAATACCTGCTATTATCAGGTGTTTTGATGTAAATGAGGAGCTCATACGAGTTGGTGCAGTATTGGACGATGCGTTTGTTTGGCTAGTTGTTGCGTTAGGTCTAAAGGGATTTAGGAGTTCATGATTCTTTATTTTTGTATAAATCCATGCAATTCTTGGTGTATTTGGGATTCAAAACTTGCTAATTGATGCTACATGATGTCATGCATGTGTGTATAGGCACAAGTAACTCTGGAGTTAGAAGAAAAATGCAGTCATGCTTTCTATTATGTGCGTATAGAAACCTTTAAACTTCAAGGATATATGCTCGGTCAACTTGTTGTGTTGGTGAAGACTTTGGGTTTGGGCTCATGTTTAGTTTTCTTGTTCATTAAGTTGTTAACCCTAATTAGTCTCTATATATACCCTGTTATGTACTTGTAATCTTTGTACTGAGCAAATAAAGAAAACCCTAGTTGCAGCCCGTGGACGTAGGTCACACCGACCGAACCACGTTTAATCTTTGTGTCGTTTATTTTCTGTTTTCTGCGTGATAATCGTTTGTGCATGTTTGTGTGGTGGTTCCGCTACGCCGCTTGAATACATAACAAGTGGTATCAGAGATTTGGCTCGTTTGTTACACACGATCGCACTGAAGAAGCGATTCGCAGAGTTATTTTTTTTCTCGAGATAGTATTGTCGTAATTGCAATTGAAATTGCGTGAAGGTGCGACTAAGTAGAGGGAAAATAAATTAATTTTGTTTGGTACTGTTGTTGCTCGTTCACAGAATCAAAAGAAAGAAAACAAAAGGCTTTTTCTTTGCTTTGGGGTTTGTGCCAAGAAAAACAAAGGCAACAGGTCACGTTTTCTTTCTTACTTGGACTTTGTGCCAATCAAAGGAAAAGGAGGTTATTTTAATAAAAAAAAAGTTACTTTGTGTGTTTTTTGGTGTCGCCATTATCATTATTTTTTTAGTGATTATTCGATTGGTTGTAATCGAGATTGAGCATCAAGTTCAAACCCTTTGAGTCGTCGATTAGGGTTTGGTGAAGAACTCTTGGATTCGTCGGGTAAAGGTTAGGGTTTTGTGTTTCAAGTTATTTTTTATTGACGGATTATGATCAACTGTTTTGGGAACCGTGTTTTGTAAAAGAAAAGTATTTTCAGGTTTAGAATTGTCTACAAAGGTTAATTATTTGTAGGAGCAAATCGGTCGATTGACAGTGTTCAGTAGAATAGCCGTTAAGTTCAGGCCTGTGCCATTGCTGTGTCTGTTCACTGTTTTGATTTGCTTCTTGTTTGCTGTTTGAGATGGCTGAAGACGGGAAGGTTATGATCGAGAAATTTAACGGTTTTGATTTCAGTCGGTGAAAATTGCAAATAGAAGCATTGTTATGTCAAAAGTACTTGGATATGGTACTAGGAGAAAAATCTGAGAAAATAGAACAAGCTGATTGGGAATCAAAGGACAAGAAGGCTCGTGCGGTTATTGTTGGGATTTTGAACAAGTTTATCAGATCTATTTTATTCATATAAAATAGAAAACGCAGCGGAATATCAGTTTAAAAACTTGTTACAGTTAGCATATATATATAAAATATTTTTATACTTATCTGTTTAAACCCCATATGGATCGATATATGAAATCATGCTTACAAACAACCATAGAAGGTTTGAAAAACTACCTTCAACAGTTAGGTCGGCAGAAGGTGAACGAAGACGGCAACTTCCAAAATAGGAGGCCTCAAGCAGGTCTACCCACGAGCCACCAACAAGAACACCGGTTTGCTAGGATTTTCACTTGTGAAAACTCTGATTTTTCTCTTGACCGATCGAGAGAAAAAGGGAGTTCTACACTTTTCGTTTTTCCAAAAGGTTAAGTATCGGAGAGATCAGAATGCAATCTTATATTGCATGTCTTGGAAACATAAAATTCAGGAGAGAAAAGTGGGTGGGCCCAGCCCCTTTAACCCATCCGCATTTCTTCACATATCATCCGCATTCGTAAATGCGGATGAAGTAATTTGGCCGCATTTCCAAAAATGCTCATCCGCATTAGTTAATGCGGATGAATGTTTCCATCAGCATTTCCAAAAATGCTTAACCGCATTTCTTTCATAAGCAAATGCGGATAGGGTTTCTTCATCCGCATTTGTAAATGCGGATGAGTAAACATCTGCATTTGTTCAACCACATCAAATGCGGCTGTTTTAAACAAATGTGGATGAATTAATATTCATCTCTCTTTGAAATAAATAATCCATATAATTCATTTACAACACAAGCGTAAATATTTGGAAACCCAATTTCCAAATATTCTAATATTTATTTATATGATCATATCATAAAACAAATATCTTTGGTGTCTGTCTAGCTCGTTATTGGGTATGACCCGACTTGGATCATAACGTACTAGCCACATCAATTCAATATGTATTTTGGGCAGATCATTTCCAACAGTTATTACATTGGCTTTGACGAAAAACGTTGCTTTTAACATCATTAAGGAAACCACGGCTCGTGGTATGATGTCTGCTTTGTCAAATATGTATGAGAAACCGTTGGCGGCGAATAAGGTGTTCTTGATTCGGGAGCTGGTGAACACAAGGATGAAAGAAGGAAGCTCAGTGACTGCTCACATCGACAATCTTAATTCAATCTTAACAAGACTTGTATCTGTTGGAATTAAGTTTGATGATGAAGTTCAGGCTCTACTGCCGTTGTCGTCTCTGCCTGAGAGTTGGTCTGGAACAGTGACTGTAATTTCAAGTTCTATGGGGACTAAGGGTTTCACTCTTAATGGTATTCGAGATCTAATTATGGGTGAAGAAGCTAGAAGAAGGAACTCGGGTGAATCATCAAATAGTGAACTGTTAAATGTTGGTAGGGGTCGGGGTAATAACAAGAACAGTGGGAGTCGGGGAAGGAGTTCATCTAAACTTAGGAAGAATGTGAAATGCTGGAGCTGCAATGAGGTGGGACATGTTAAGAGTCAATGTCCGAATAAGAAAGAATTGAACACTGCGGCTGGGGATGTTTCTGATGATGACGCATTGATACTCAGTGTGGAAAACAATGTGGACTCTTGGGTCATGGATTCAGGGGCTTTGTTTCACGCCATGGACAACGGGGAAATGATGGTGAATCTGAAACATGGTGATTTTGGAATGGTATGATTAGCTAATGACAAGATACTTGAGGTAACAGGCATGGGGGATATTGATCTAGATACTTCATTGGATACTACATGGAACCTAAAGAATGTCAGGGTGATTTCGGGGCTGAAGAAGAAACTTATTTTAGTTGGTCAGCTGGATGAACAAGGACTAGAAGTGAGGTTTACTAGTGGTAAATGGAGGGTGATCAATGGTAATATGGTTATTGCTCGTGGTATGAAGCTTGGGTCATTGTATATGGTTGAGGTACCTGCTGAGGGATGTATGACCATCATGGTTAAGCACGACAAAATCTGGTTCGCTAAATCTGGTGCTAAGAGAGTTCATTTTGCAAACGTGAAGTCTGGAGCAGGGATGTTAGGTGAACGAGTTCGAAAGTCTAAACCATTCAGGGGATTCGGTGACAGTGGGAGCACGGGACGTGTTTCGGGTACAGTTACAAAGAACCCTTGGGTTTTAAAGACTAAGACTGAAAAATTCTCTCTTGGTGATTGTTTGCTGAATTTGGAGAGTGATGGTGATCCTGGGTGTATCTTTGAATCCGGTGGAATGTCCAAACCGGTTAAGATGGAGGATGAGTCGTTGATGGGACTAGCCACGACTGAGTTGGAGCTCGGGGGCGCTTCAACTGGCCCTTCTGGTACTTGATGATGAGGGGTCGCTGCAACTAGGAGATGTGATGGAGTCTTAGCTTGGTCTTGGGAACTGGAGACTTGGAAGACTTGTTTAAAGATTGCTGAAGTTACTAGACGATTGGGTTGCTTTGTACTTGAATGGCGGGCTAGAATTTATAGCAAAGCCTTCAAGTGGGAGATTGTTGGGTTGGTGAAGGCTTTGGGCTTGGGCCCATATTTAGTTTTGTTGTTCATTAAGTTGTTAACCCTAATTAGTCTCTATATATACCCTGTTATGTATTTGTAATCTTTGTACTGAGCAAATAAAGAAACCCTAGTTGCAGCCCGTGGACGTAGGTCACACCGACCGAACCACGTTAAATCCTTGTGTCATTTATTTTCTGTTTTCTGCATGATAATCGTTTGTGCGTGTTTGTGTGTTGGTTCCACTGTGCCGCTTGAATACCTAACACAACTTGGTTTCATAGTATTTTAGTGGCCAACATATGTGGACAGAGTATAGTAATTCAGGGTGATTTAACTTTGATTAGGAAAGCCTTTCAGTTGATAAGTAATGGCCCTTTAATATGTTCCTTTGAATTTATATGGACTGCTGATTGTTTAGTACTTGTAATTGGCAATCATAATGCTTTTTTATGAACTAACTCACAGGCTGAGGGTGAAAATAATGTAAGCTAGCGGGACATTAGATAGTAAATTCTATCATAAGCCAAGAAGATCAATTTTTATATCATGAATGTTACTATTCAGTAGGCATGTTCCCATTGCATGGGTGCACACACAGTCCAAATGAGAGAATTGTTGAACCCCAATAGATGTTTTGAACCATATAGTGATTCAACGTATATGATGTTGGACTTCTATGCTCATGAAACTCATACATGAATGTTGATTTTGCTTATATCTTATGAGCCAAACTTTCAAGCGTAGGTGTGATCTTGTTTACTAAAGTATGATGTTTGCTTGGCTGTGAGATACGGAGATAGGTTAATCTGTAAATGCAGTGTATATATTATTTTTCGTTGCTGTTTGCTTTTGACTATCAGATTCTATTGGGACACATGATTTAAATGGTTGTCTGTGAATCCTGAACCAGGTCTTGCTGATCATGATAATTATCATGAATACTGTCGTCTTCTTGGACGGTTTAGAGTAAACTATCAGGTGATTTGTGTAACTGTTTTGCATTTTGAATAACTATATGCCAGCTATTTGTAAATATACTATAGCAAGCATGCATGCCATGAGCTTCAACTGTAAAATGTGAAATGATTTCAGTCATTTGACTTGCAATTATTTTTCGTAAATGTTCTTGAAATAACATGCTTGCTCAGCAAAAGAAGGAATAAAGGCTATAGATATTCAATTGCTTAAAGACCTTTTCTTTGGCCTCTGTTGATTTTTAATCTCCTGAAGCTTGCATTATGCTACTATTAATTTTATATGCCATATGAAGTTGCGATCTAGTGGTGATACGTTTAATGTCTAATTTACATGGCTTGCATTTGTTAAAGAAGGGTTAAAACTTATTACAAAGAGCTTTTATTTCAAGTTACCATACGGAAGTTGGCAAGTAGATGAATATTGTCATGGTTTTATTGGCTTCTAGGGATTGATAGTACTACTCTTTGTTGTTGAATTCGATTTCACTTTATACAAAGAGTTCATGATCTTTACGGTTTGTTGCCTTTTCCAATCACACGTATAAATAGCCAATGAAGGTAGAAAAAATAAACAATTTGATTGGGTCAGTGTTTTCATGGAAAGTCCACACAAACATACATACATATATATATATATATATATATATATATATATATATATATATATATATATATGTATGTATGTATGTATGTATGTATGTATGTATGTATACATATATACATATATACTGTTTGAAATGTAAAACAAGAGAACAATCGTATTAAGGAAAAGAGATACTGCAATTAAATTTCACATCTGCAATTGATAATAATACATATCAGATACTTTAATATTTGGGGCAAACTGTTACATCTATTGTGGTTTGATGGTTTCTTTCAATATCTAAATATAGCTGTCTTGATAATTTGATCTGTGGTGATGGTTGTAGCTATCAGAACTTGTGAACGTGGAAGGATACAGTGACTGGATTCGTTTGGTTGCTGAGTTTACCTTAAAATCATTGCAGTCATGGCAGGTTGGCTTGGTGTTTACAGTTTCCAATTTCAGATAGTATGATCTAACAATCTTTTTTGAACTATTTTCCCACAAAAAAAGTTGAATCTTCTGAAGTTGTACTGTATGAACAACATAGTAACATACATATTTTTAATTGTTGTTAGATTTTGTACAGCTCACAGTTATTTTATTGAACTTTCATAAATTCCTATATACTTGATGCTTCTTTGCAGTGGGCTAGTAGCAGTGTCTACTATCTTTTGGGGCTTTGGTCAAGGTTGGTAACATCTGTGCCCTACTTGAAAGCTGATGCACCTAGCTTGCTTGATGAGTTTGTGCCCAAGATTAGTGAAGGTTTTATTACATCAAGATTTGATTCTGTGCAGGCATGTTGCACATCATAGTCCATGAAGTTTATATATTAATGTTTTGAAAAAGGGAAAGCTTGTCTTTTTTTTTAAAGCAAGTGTAAATGTCTTGAGTTTGAAATGTAGGCTCCTCCCCAAGATGACCTTTCGGAGAATCCTCTTGACAATGTTGAGCTTCTTCAAGATCAGCTTGATTGTTTTCCATATCTTTGCAGATTTCAGGTATAAACCTCTGGTATTACCTGGTGCAGGATTACCATATATTTACAGACACATGTTATCTAAAATCTTATTTGATCAATCTTTTTTTTTCCAGTATGAAAGAAGTAGTTTGTTTATTATAAACATTTTGGAGCCCATCCTACAACTGTATACGGTATGGTTTAGCTCAAATGGCATTCCTTTCATATTTTGGCAGATTGCTGATATGATATTGATATTTCTGATATGTTATTTACTTTTTGTTTTTTTGGGTGTATTTATTAATAGGAAAAAGCACAACATCAGATTAGTGACAAAAATGAATTATCTATCGTTGAAGCCAAATTAGCCTGGATAGTTCATATTGTTGCTGCTATATTGAAGATTAAACAATGTAGCGGTTGCAGGTATCCAAAATTAAATTCTGACTTAAGTTTTCTATTTTGATGAACCTGCATAATTTCCTTCTTTTTTTTTCTCTCGATCCAGCACGGATTCGCAAGAAGCTATTGATGCAGAACTATCAGCTCGTGTTTTGCGTATCATTAATACCGCTGATAGTGGACTGCATAGCCAGGTAAAACGGAGGGGGGGGGGGCACATTCGGATTACCAGGGACTTATTCCTTTCATTTTTGTTAACTAGAAATTGAGACTCGCTCGATGATGTGGAGTTGTACGGTAATATACTAATATAAATGTGGTTAAGTAAATAAAAGGAACACATTCTAAATATCAAAACATACATAAAAAACAATAATATAACGGAACCGATTAAATGTGTCGCAAAAAAAATTATCTTTTCTCGAAACGCACATGGAAATGAGCGCGTAGCAACTTAACTTAAGAATTTGGAAATCATTACCTTGTAGCGGAAAAAATTAAATATATATTATATTTGACCTTGGTCGGTTTCAGACGAAACTTTTACCGACATGTGGATAAAAATTAATACACCGAAATGGTAATTTCGGATATTTAAAGGACGTTATTCTATAAAACTAATAAAAGAAAAGCAAAACATATCAAAATACATTCTACCAGTAACTTAATACTAAATTTAAACTCAAAATGAATTCACTATAAACACACGTGAGCTGGTTGAATTTTTCTTATACATTTCTAAACCAATCAAAAGGAGAATACTGTTCACAGCCTTTGTGATTGTATATATAGTAATAATATGATTTGGATATTTGGAACGGGATCGGTCCCCTTGAAGAATTTTTATTAATTATATTCCTGTTAAAGATTGCATATTCCTAAGTTGAAGATTACATATTAATCTATAAATTATGGCAGAGATATGGTGAATTAAGCAAGCAAAGACTTGACCAGGCAATTTTGACATTCTTTCAGAACTTTAGAAAATCTTATGTTGGTGATCAAGCCATGCATTCTTCTAAGGTAATGGATAAAATAATTACTTTGGTGCGCACTCTAGGTTTAGTTGTTAATATAACCACCACCACCACCACCACCATTATTTAAAAAGCCTTGTATTGCTGTTGCAGCAGCTCTATGGTCGACTATCTGAGCTGCTTGGACTGCAGGATCATCTTCAGGCATTAAATGTGATTGTTGGAAAAATTGCAACAAACCTCAAATGTTATACTGAGGTACTTGAACTTTTTCATTGCTTGCATCTCTAAAAATTCTTTTTTATGATCTTTCATTTGACATGACTTACAGAGTGAGGACGTTATTGATCACACGTTAAGTCTGTTTTTGGAACTTGCATCTGGGTTAGTTTGATATCATATGTTTTCTTATTGCTAATCTTTATGGTATATGTGCGCGTATTTTTGGGTAGGAAATGGTTTTATTTTGAGAATTTTTTTTCCTTGCAGGTATATGACAGGAAAGCTACTCATGAAGTTGGACACTGTCAAATTCATTGTTGCAAATCATACAGTAATTCTCTCGTTATATTTCTATTGTTCTTTTTTTATTGGTCCTGTTTAAATGGCCATATTTCATTCTAACACTACCCAAACACAGATCTAACATTCTAAGGCCCTTAAAACATGCTAACAACAATTCTAACCTCTATAACATCATCAAAGCTAAAACCACAGAACACCATTCGAACAACAACAAGCATAAACATTCGGTTCCTTTTTTAAAAATGTTTGCTTAGTATGCATAACAGCCCCAAAACTTTAAAAATCAGTAAAAGAGGGGTTCTAGAAACTCACCTTTGAAGCTTCTTCTTCCTCTTTCTCTCTCTAAAACCGAAAGCTTCTTCTTCTTCTTCTTCCTTTTTCAGCCGAGAAGCAGGTTGAAGAACCCAAAATGGGCGGCCATACCCATTTATATAATAAAATATTAAAGTTTTGTCCTTTTTACACTTTGGCCCCTCCTCTATGAGCTTGTTTTCCTTTCTTTCTATTTACTTTCCATTCCTCTTCTTTTAAATGAAAATTCAGGGTGTTACAATCAGCCTATACACAAACCATAATCATAAACATGCATACTTTCATAAACCCTATTCTAGGGTTCATACACACCACTGTTCATCATATTAACTTTTATAAAACATATAAAAATGTTAGCTTTCACACTTTCAATCGTTTAATCTTTAACAAATCATTTGCGGTATGCATACTAGTCCTGTAATATATAAATCAAGTAAAAGTGGGGATCTAGAACTCAATTTTTTCACGTAGAACGTGATGAAAACTCTAACCCAAAGAGTATGAACCGAGATCTACATATCCATGCGTAAAGGTGTCAACTTTATCCATCAAAATGGTGTATAAACACCCAATAAACATAGATCTAGCCTAGATCTATCATATAAGTATATAACACGTAAAAGTCGGTACCTTTGCTTGAGTTTTCGACTTTCTCTATCTAGAAATGCAGCCTTTTCTCTCTAGCTCCCTTTTCTTGCAAGAAGCATGCATCGGGCAGCTACCTTTCTATTTATAGGGGGTTTTAGGTCGCACAACTTTCATTTGTCCACCTTTAGCCCCAATCTTCTTTCCAAACCTTAAACCAACCCCTCTTTATACAATAATCGGGTTTTATATGAAAATCAGGGTGTTACACTAAATTTGGGTGTTTGAAGAGTGACAATGTACTAAATATTATCTAGATTTTATTTGTAAATATTATATAAATACATGGTGCCATGTGTACACGAAGCTATTATCACGCCTTGGCTTTTAGGACATCAGCGCCTTAGAGCACCTTCTGCTTTGTAAAACCAAGTTTCCAAGTAATTGTATTAAAGGACATACTATCCTGCAGTTTAATTTTTTTTTGGTAGATATTAATGAACCGCCACTGAGTTTGTCTATGCACATGCCGAGTCCCCTTAGGGGATTAAGCACTAGAAGGTCACCTGCTGGCCTAGCTTTTTTTAATGTTTTTTAGAGCACTTCATTTCACTTTCATAGAATGAGAGGTTTATTCTTGAAGCCTACCATTTGTAACTATTCATTCGTATTTGTAGAGGGAACACTTTCCTTTCCTACATGAATATAGATGCTCTCGTAGTAGAACAACATTTTATTACACTATTGGCTGGTTGATTTTCATGGAGGATAGCCCTGTTAAATTCAAGTCTTCTATGGATCCACTATTACAGGTATGATCCTTTTGTTGTCATGTTGCTCTATTGCTGTCTTTAATAGTTTTGGTGACTTTGAACTCAATACGTTCATATATAGTTAATGCTAGGCATTGGTGATCAATCGAAGGAAAAAAAGTATAAATTCATGTTAAACGTATTGGGTCTATTTCAAATGACATGAATGTATCTTCTCCATCTTTGTGCAAGTAATTCTATTGGAAGTTCAACAAATTCATCTAAGCTGATGTATTCTCTTTAGAGTGGTGCTTGGGCACACCAATTGTTGTTGTGTAAATTAGTCCAACGGAAGTTCAAGAAATTTATCTATGGAAGCTGATGTTAGTCTCTTTAGAGTGGTGGTTCTTATATAGTCTTGATTTTTTAGTGAGTGTAGATTTTTTGCCATTATTTTTATTTCACAGCACTATCATGTTACTTTTGGTTATTCTAGGTTTTTATCAGCTTGGAGTCTATCCCTGATGCTATGTTCCGTACTGATGCTGTAAAATATGCATTAGTTGGATTGATGAGGGATCTAAGAGGAATCGCGATGGCCACTAATAGGTTGAATTCTTTTACCAGCTAGCAATGCTTATATTACTTTGTTGTATTACAAAAATGATGCTGTATTTATATAATTTCAGTCGAAGAACCTATGGCCTTTTGTTTGACTGGTTATATCCCTCTCACATGCCAATCCTCTTAAAAGGCATATCACATTGGGCAGACACACCAGAGGTAAGTTCACAAACATCCTTTCTAGATTGAAGCAATATTTTGCATGGGAAGTGACATATAAAGAGAATTGTGATAATTGCTTCATTTAGATTAGATTTTATGTTCTGAGCATTAATTGCTTCATGTTCCAGAAGTTTGTTGGATCAAAGGAGTAAAATTACAGAGAAATGCCCTCAATGTATTGAGTGTAATTCTCAATGGCTACCATGTTAGATTTTATTACTGTATGGTTTGCAAACATATTATAATGGGGCAAAAAGGAAAATTGTAATGTTCATAGTATATTGGAACGTGCTTTACCTGAATGTTCTCCACTTGATGGGTTTTATAATACACTGTACACAAACTGATAGTTCTGCATAAATAGCTTCTTTGGAATCTGTGCTGAAAAGATGGAAAAAATAGAAACAAATTATAAATGGTCAAAGGCCAATGTTTTTTTTTTCTAATCATGTAAATAGAACGTTAATTGTGAATATAATTTTTGGATACATGCTATTACTATACTGTTTAATCTTCAATATGGCAGCAACAAGCTAACTATATAAAATGTTCAAGTTAATTTGGCTTCAGTGACAGATATTGCAGTTTTATAACTAATATGATGCTCTCTTTCTTATTAATGAGTCCATCAGAAAAACAGATTAAATATCATGTCAGAAATACCAGTAATTGTTGTATCAGCGTTATTAAAAATTTGACTTATACATGTTACTTATGACATTACATATCCTTTCAAAATCTCTTATTTGCATCAGTTAATGTAAATTTGTTGACATAAATAATGGATATCTAGTGCTGACTCATGCGGTAGAACCTCTATAATCATCTTGTATGAAGACACAACATTTTTTTGAAAAAGTTGTGGACTTTTTAAGGATGGATTGTCTCAAAATAAGAATGTGTAGACTAATAATCGAATAATGACACATATGATGGATATCAAGGATGCACCATTTTGAAGAATTGTGATTATTTGTTTATGTGGATACCTCCAAATAAGTTTGGTGCAGAAGAATAAGGTGTGTAATTATGCAGGTTACAACCCCATTGCTGAAGTTTATGGCTGAATTTGTTTTGAATAAGGCTCAACGTCTAACTTTTGATTCCTCATCTCCAAATGGGATACTTCTATTCCGTGAAGTCAGTAAACTACTTGTGGCATATGGATCAAGGATCTTATCTATACCTAATGTTGCTGATATCTATGCCTTCAAATACAAGGGGATATGGATTGCATTGACTGTTCTTACAAGGGGTATATATTATACCATGCTCTTGATATTTTTGTATTCACCAAACATGTAGTTTGGCTTACTCTTCTGTCTTGCACTAATAAAAGATAATATATATTGTGATGTGATATATAAACAAAGAAACAAGTCATAGGCTACGTATGAACTTTTTAGTTGTAAATTCTGATATGATCTAAATAGATTGTCTATGCAAATCCTTTATACCTTAATGGATTTTGGTGATTTGTTTGTCATACTTGATTGTGCTTATACTAACAGAATCATTTTTATACTAATGATAGCCCTTGCTGGAAACTACGTAAATTTTGGCGTGTTTGAACTGTATGGAGATAGAGCTCTTGCAGATGCACTTGACATTGCTCTAAAGATGACTCTTTCAGTAACTTTGGCAGATATTTTGGCTTACAGGAAGGTATGATGTGCAGCTGAAGTAGCTGCATTCTTAATCATCTAATTCACTTATTCTACTGAAACATATGTACAAGATATCCATCTGGATTTTATTATGTGTTAACGAGCAGTTGGTTTGGGAATACATGTTTAAAACTCCTTTCTGAGTAGGGATGTGAAAAAAGAAAGGTCGCACTAATACATCCATGCTTATCTGAGAGGACAACCGTGTGACATTTTCAATAGGGAAACTTGTGGATCTCGAGACACATCAGAATAGATATAACAGAATAATTTCTACACAATTGTATATTTGATTTATTATCTCTGGAAGTTGTTACTCTTATACCTTCAATATTATGTGCATTTTGTAGCTCACGAAGGCGTATTATGCATTTTTGGAGGTCCTATTCAACAGCCACATTACTTACATGTTGAACCTGGATATGAACACTTTCATGCATATAGTTGGCTCGCTAGAATCTGGATTAAAAGGCCTTGATACAAGTATCTCAACCCAGGTATTTCTCAATCAAGCTAAATTTACTCATTTTTAGCTGCCAATTGGAAGAACACATATGAGGTCGAGAGTGATGTATCAATGTGTGTATGATTTTTATCTTTGCTCTTGTAATGTGCTTCTTTTCAGCTATCTTCTGGAAGTGATTTGATTGCACATATGCATTCTAGTTTTATTTATATAAGCATGTTCACATATAATATTATATGTAGGTACGTATGTATGTATACCCACACACATATGTGTGTACTGTGTGCGTGTATGTGTGTATATATAGGGGAGGATTAAATTAGAACTTTATATATTGCGAGAGCTTACGAGAACCAATCAAAATCATTATTCATCATGAAAAATTTATAAATGTAAAGTACTACATGATTTCTCTCTTTAATTAATATATTCCTCTTCCATTGTCCTCTCTAATTACTTAACAGGTCTTGTACACACCGTAAATGGGAAAAACTTACACAACCCATGTGTAAATGTTTGTGACATACGAGTACATATCTACATATATTTGAATATTTATACGGGGAGGGTTCAATGGGGAACCCTGAAAAAAGATGGAACTAAGGAACCATTCTCAGCCACACATTTCAAACAATGAAAAAACAAATTAGTAGGTAAATACTAAATGCTAAAAGCTAATCCTTAATGGTAAATGCTTAAATCTAAACTGTAAACTCAAAAACCCAACCGAAAAACCTAACCCAAAAGCTAAACCCAAAAAATCTAACCGAAAACCTAATCTTAAAAGCTAAACTCAATATTCTAATCGAAAAACCTAACCCTAAAATCTAACTCTAGGTGCTAAACCCAAAAATCCTAACCAAAATACCTAACCCTAAATAAATTGAAAAACCAAAACCGAAATACCTACACTTAATAGGTAAATCTAAAAACCTAACTGAAAAACTTAACCCTAAAATTTAACCTCGATAAACTAAAACCAAAAAGCCAACCCTAAAAGCTAAACCGAATTGCCAAAACCGACAAACCTCACCCTAAAAGATAAACCTAAAAACATAACGGAAAGACTAACCCAAAAACCTAACCATAAAATCTAATCCTGTAACCTAAACCTAAAATATCTAACCCTTACATACCACTAGTTAATATTAAAATATGTGGCTGGAAATGGTTCCCTGGTTCCTTTTTTTTTTGGTTTCGTTGGAACCTCCTTCTATATATATGCTATATATTTGTATATATGTATTTGTATTTATATCTTTGATATGTTGTTAAGGTGTGAAGGCCTTTGGGCTTTTGGGTTGACATTAGAAGATGTGGACTTGGCCCATTGGAATTTTTTTTGTCACTAAGCTACTAACCTTAATCTATCTCTATAAATACCATGTCATGTATTTGTAATCTTTGTACATAATAAAGAAAACCCTAGTTGCAGCCTGTGGACATAGGTCACACTAATTGAACCACGTTAAATCCTTGTGTTGTTTATTTTCTGTCTGCGTGATATTTGTTTGTGCTCGTGTGTTGGTTTCGCTGTGTCGCTTGAATTCTAACATGTGTGTGTACATGTATATGTATCTATATGTGTACACATGTCTTTATTATGTCTATAGAGTGGACATGCACACACATATATATGCACACGTATAGAGATGATGCATATACACGTATAAGATATAATAAATATATACATGTATGTGTGTGGGGAAGGGTTCAAATGCAAACAAAAAGAAATTGAGAAAACTCTTAAACTAATTCTAAGCCCTTATTTGCTTAAGATCTATGGTTCTAGTTTTTTTGGAAAAAAAAGTACACATTTGTACTTGTGTGGGACTCTTTTCAACATCACCACATTTGGATGCTTATTTTCCACTTATAAAGTTGCCCACCTTGACCCTTATAAAGAATGTGGTGATGTTGAAAAGAGTCCCACACAAGTACAAATGTGTACTTTTTTTTCCAAAAAAACTAGAACCATAGATCTTAAGCAAATAAGGGCTTAGATTTAGTTTAAGAGTTTTCTCAATTTCTTTTGGTTTTCAAATGAACTCTAACCTATGTATGCATATGTATGTACAATTTTCTATGCATATGTATGTACAATTTTCTATACATATATGGATATAATACATATCTGCATATATTTGTATATATCCATACATATATTTGAATACCTATATGTATCTATATATTTGTATACATGTATATGTATCTGTATACAACTACACATGCTATATGTACCTATATGTGTATGCATGTATTTATTATGTCTGTATATTTACGCATGCATTTATTATGTTTGTATATGCACGCATGTATTTATGATGTCTATCTTTGTATATGTATGTATTACATACATGCATAGATATATACATATTTATATACACATACATACACATATGTAAGATAAGGTTCATGAAAAAATTCCTGTATATAAGAACTTAAAAAATCCAAATTTTTTTTCCCTTTAATTTTACAATCAGCCCTTAAATTCAACTCATCAGAACCCTTTTTGCAATCAGAACTTTATTCTCCCCACATTCTCTCTGAACTAATTTTGCGATCAGCCCTTTTTTGAGCTAAGATCCACCTCTTCTTCCACCTCCTTCCTTTTTTTTTCCTTCTTCTTTACTTTCATCAATCTCTGCTTCAATCCTTTTCGTTTGCCACAATATATAGATGATCGATATATTAATTAAATACATGCAAATACAAATTGATCATTTTGAAAGAGTAGTAATTATCATATCAACTAACGTAGTCTACAGTATGGTGGGTGGTTGTTTAACACCACGAATGGTGGCGCGTTTAGGAGTTTTTGCTGCAGAAAGTCTACTCCACCTTATGTGGCTATGAACAGTAGATATTGTTCCAAAGGTCTTGATTATTATAATCTTGCTGCAAATTATATTTTTATGGTTGTATTTTTATCTTACCGATGTGGTGACAGACTATTTATGAAAGTATGCTACTTGCGTAGTAGAACCAGCCATTACTATCAAAGAGTCTTTCCCACTTGAGAAAGGAGTGGTTCTCCCAAATGGCTAGCATGCAATGCTACAACATGAATGATACATAACCTTTTGTTATTATGTACAAATATATATATATATATATATATATATATATATATATATATAGAGAGAGAGAGAGAGAGAGAGAGAGAGAGAGAGAGTGAGGATAATATATTTAATAAAATAAATAAAAATATATAAATAAAAAGCTCGGTTAGGCTCGCGAGCCGGCTCGATAATTAAATGAGCTTTTTTTCAAGCTCGAGCTCGAGCTCGATAAAGCTCGGCTCGTTTCGAGCTTTTTATCGATCCGATCTTGAGTAGCTCACGAGCGGCTCGGCTCGTTTGCACCCCTATGTATTTGTGCGCGCGTGCGATGCTAAAGTGGTTTTAAAGAATATATATATGGAAGCTAACAAATAGAGAAAAAAGGAGCAGGAGACGGAAAAGAACAAGAATATCAATATTAATAAGGCAATTGGATTTTAATAATCCAAACTATTATTATTGGCCGATAATAATCCATACTATTAACTTAGAAGATTACAATCCAAACTTTCACTTTATTAACAACAACATTCTTAGCAACATAATTATCAAATATTCACGTTTGATTTGCGCACAATTTTGTTTACAATAATGATTATGAATGAAATAAAAATATAGATGCTAAATCGAGCCTAAAATTAATACAAATCAAGTGTGAATGTATGGTACATATGCTAGTGGGATTGCCATTAGTAATCAAAGTGAAAGGTGGGAGTGTCATCGGCTAAAGCACAAAAGTGTAGGTACCCTAGAAAGAAAGTAAGCTAAAGCACATAGAAGTGTAGAAACAACCTAGTGCCCAACAACTTGCAAGTAAAGTAAGAATGTAGAAAAAAGCTAAGTAGAGGAGGGCTAAGGAAGATAATAATGTAGAAACAATCTAAGGTAAAGTTATAGTAAAGTAAACAAAAGTGTAGGTACCTAAAAAGAAAGTAAGCTAAAGCACATAGAAGTGTAGAAACAACCTAGTGCCCAACAACTTGCAAGTCCATTACCTTAATCATACTTCCCCTAGAGCTTCCATCTTCGATCCCCACTTCAAATCTTATTTGTGATACACTTACCTTCGGTCTCATTTCTTTTTCGGTCCATCCTTGTGTGCCCACACAATCACACATCCATCCTAGCATCCGCATCTCTCCCACATGTAGTTGTGGCACATTTGACCTTGTGATGGCCCAACAATTGGTTTCGTATAACATAATGGATCGAAATATCTTTATAGAATTTCTCTTCAATTTTCTTGGGAAGCTTTTTTCGTCTAATACTTTAGACTCTGTTCTCCACCTGCACCAACCTGCCTGTGTTGGTAGGCTACATCATTGCTTGGCAGGCTACATCATTGTCTTTGTTTCTGTCACACTCAATAAACTTAAATACTTGAACTAAGTTATATGCAAGACTAGTCCTTGAATACTAGTTTGTGTGTCCTCATCGTTAGCAACTTTGAAGTTACGATGCATGTATTCTGTTTTAGAGCAACTTATCCTTAAATCTTTGCGCTTTAGTGTTGCTCGTTAATTGTCACCCCCGGTTTCAGGGCACCCCGGGAGTGCGACCGATTGGTACGCGTTATTGTTCACTTTTTATTTGCTTGTCTTGAAAGACGTTTACGCAGCGGAAAATCATTTCACAATTTATCTGATGATTTATAAAAACAAACTTTCATATATTCTTTGGGGATGACATACCCAAAATTTTACATAACATTGTTCAACGTAATGTTTACAAAATTTTCTGTCTGCTGACAGATAAAACTTGCCACAAGGCCTATGCCTATGAAACTTTAGTCCTTCCGGCACTATTCTTGCTACTATATTCATCACAGGGTTTTCATGCCTAGGATTCCTAGTCCATCCAGCACTAACACCTGACTAAACATATTTAATCATGTTTACCTGAAAATAATACATCAACGAATTTCGCTGGTGAATACATTTAATTTGACACAAAAATATTTCGGCATGAATAACGATAAACAGTTAATCATAAATTAACGGTAAACCACACATTTAGCAGTCTATTTCAACTGGAAGTCCCCCCCTCCATATATACTGGTATTGGTGCTCAGGCAGTCTTACTACGGGACTCTCGGGATCTGCACTGAGTCTGAACCAGCCCTGGTATGGGATTTTCACCCATCCCCAGGATATAATTTAATCAAACATACATATACTTCTGGTCTAAATGTTTTAGCATAACACCTCTATGCATTAACATGGTTAACGTACTAATGTCATTTTCGCAAAATATAATCATTTGAATGTTTTGAAAGTATTAAACATATTCACCTGGTAAATTGAACACAACCTCTAAACTTGATAAGCTTTTGTTTCTGAACCTCGAATTAACTTAAGGATTAAGTCACGAGCCTCTAACACCTTGATTAAATTAGATATTCTATACTTGTTGTCTAGAGCATATACATCGGTTTCCTAATCTCGGGTTATCTTTATGGTGTTTAAAAGGTAGTAGAGAGTTTCGTGTGTGAAAGTAGGGAAGATGATCAAAAGGTTATGAAATGAAATGAAGCAAGAGGCATTTATTTATACATGGATATTTCTTACTCATTAAGTATTTCTTACTTATTAAGTTTTATCCAAACTTAACTATTAAGTTCAAAACTTAGCAACTAAGTTTTATATTTTATTCAAAACTTAGCCATTAAGTTTTATATTTTATCCAAGTCTTAGGCATTTATTTATACATGGATATTTCTTACTCATTAAGTATTTCTTACTTATTAAGTTTTATCCAAACTTAACTATTAAGTTCAAAACTTAGCAACTAAGTTTTATATTTTATTCAAAACTTAGCCATTAAGTTTTATATTTTATCCAAGTCTTAGCTATTAAGCTTTATCCAAAACTTAGCCGTTAAGTTTCATCCTAATTTTATCTAAAACTTAGGCATTAAGTTTTATCCAATACTTAATTGTTAAGTTTTATCCGTAGCTTAATTATTAAGTCGTATCTCAAGGCTTAGACATTAAGTTTTATCTAAAACTTAGTGATGAAGTCACGCTTGAAACATAACCATGATTATTTAATTGACAAAAATAATATGAAAATTTCGTAGGTGTTACATTAATCATCATTCAGGCTCGTTTTTCTCTACGCTATAATTGCTATTATCACGGTACCGTCTATGAAAAGCATGCACCACGAAATTGGCTCTTGTATTAACTTGAACCGCTCATCTCAAATTACCGCAAAAATAAATAGACTCCACATAGATCCTTGGTTGAGGCCCACCTTCGCAAGAAAGACGCCTGTGTCTTCCACTGGTGTGCACATACTTGTTTTAGCCCTATTATACATATACATTATAAATACCTCTGATTGTCTATATCTCTCCCGAACCCCTCTACCCAAACAGTGTCCTAAATGACATGTCATGGCACAATCTCATAAGCTTTTTCCTGCGAAATAAACCCCATATGTAGATCTCAGTTCTTTTTCTTATACCTTTCTGCTAGTCTTCTTAGGATATGTATCTCTTTTGTTGTGACTGACCCAACATAAATCCACATCATAACTTTAGTTTCTCGTCTAATTCTTGTCTCAATAACTCTTTCCCTTCTTTTCATAGTTTGACTTGAGAGCTTTGATCTTCTGTAGTTAGCACAACATTGGGCATCCCATTTGCTATTGTATAGAAAAACTAAGACACTACTCCACTGATCTGGGATAATTTGTCCCGAAGATAATATTTGAACAACTTAGTTAACCATTAAACTCCTTCCTCCACCAAACACTTCTCCACCTCAATGGGTATACTGTTTGAGTGAATTGCCTAGACCTTCCTATTTTCGTGAGGGCTCGTAACACCTTTTTTTGTGTGATGGTTTAACAATAATGGTTATGTTGTTGTGATTGCTCGGTTGTTTGGTTTTAAGTTTCAAACACCCAACGATCACAACAAATTAATAAAATAACTCCTATTGTCGTAACCTCACATGGGAAGAGGTATACACACAACTATATATATATATATATTTATTGTATATCCTAGAGCATATAAAGACTTTGGAAATGGATTGCAGTGAGTTACCTTATGGTAAGGAAACCATTAGCATTTTAATTTAGAAATTTAGATATCAAATAAGAGGGACTTTTTAACTTGCCCTTTTTAAGTAAATGATATTCTCATGAGATACATTTTTTTGTCCTATGGAAATATGGAAATTTGGAAAATAGAGGCGAGTTGAAGTCATGTTCTTTTTACTTCATGGGTCCGCTTATGTTGAATGCAATTTAGACATTAAAAGCAGCATGATATGGTTTAAAAGTGATACATTTTATTGCTGAATGTATAAACAATTTGCTCCCTCTTGTTTGTAATTAAATGACATATTATTGCATCATTGTGCAACATGCTTGTTTCGCAAATTAATGAAAAGGTGTTTTGTTGTAGTTTTAATTGAAGAAAACTGATTTTGATTGATCATGATCGTCCTAATGTATATTTTTAAAATAGATATGTATGGATAAGTATATATGTATATGTATTTGTCTTTATATATCTCCCTATATGTATGTATGTGCAGGTGTGTTTGTACTATGCACATCGACACATTTAATGTTATTTTAAAATCTTATTGTTGATGAAAATTTCATGTCAGGCTGCCTCAGCAGTTGATAATTTGGCTGCTTTTTATTTCAACAACATCACCACTGCAGAGACACCAACTTCACCTGCCGCTATCAACCTTGCTCACCATATTGCAGAGTGTCCAACATTGTTCCCAGAAGTAAGCTAACTATTTTGACCATGCACCTTGTATTGTTTACTTTCATGCTTGTATTTGCATAATGATATGAAGCTCTTGTTGGAAATTGGCCTTTCAATCAAACAAACAAACACAGAATTTTTGGGGAGGACAGCCCACAACTCTTTCTATTAATCAATAATCAAATAATCAGGTACAAGAATTAGAAAACAATCTACTCCTATTTAAACTAATTTAGACCAGCTCATAACCTTGGCAAACAAGAAAGATATTGACTACAAAAATAGACTCAAATCTTTGAACAAAAATAAAACCAAACTGACAAAACAAACCCTCAAACTTTCATAATTAAATAACTCAAGATTAAAGTTATCATTCACCCCCTTAATCTTGAGTTGTGCTTTTTCTTCTTGCCGTTGTTTCTCCTCTTCAATTGTCTATAACAGACTTGCTTAATTGTTTCACGATCATTAGCTGTTTCACGATCATTAGCATTTGAACGATCCACGTCTTGCTTTGGAGTTTTACTTGTCCCCATTTTCTTTTCTTGAATTCTTTCTTCTTGTAGTGAACTTCCAAGCAAATCTGCTTGGCTTTTCACACTCTCATCTGGTCTATCGAACCACGTCACAGGGGACGCTCCAAATTGATTTTCAATTGCTGACTTCATTTCAGATTCTTTCTCTTTCTTCTTAGCAAGTTCAGTAGCACTAACCTGAAGTTTGATTTTGTAAAATCTATTTTGACACCTTTGTATCTTCATTAGCAAATCTCCTGTTCTTTCATGTATCTTCAAGATTCCATCTTCAATTGTGATTTTGCAACCAGCCTCATCAAATTGACCCAAACTAAGAATATTCTTAGATAGACATGGAATGTAATACACATTAGAAAACTCCTTTTGGTCACCATTCTTGCACTGCACACGAACTGTTCCTTTGCCTTTGACTTCAACCCGTGAACCATCACCAAATTTCACTTGACCAACAATTTTCTCATCCAACTTACTGAAGTAGTCTCGTCGTCCAGTCATATGATTGCTTGCCCCATTATCCAAATACCACATTTCTTCTTCTCTTCCATTCTTTTCATATTCACCAAGATAGACTTTTTCTTCATTCAGCCTTGGTTTAATGAGCAAGTTGCCATAAGCAAAGCGGTCCATCATCATCTTCTTTTCTTATCAAGTTTGCTTCTTCTCTCCCTTTACTAGGTGCTTTACACTCGCTCGAATAATGGCCAATCTTATCACAGTTGTAGCACCTTAGGTTCTTCCTTCTGTCTTGCAATTCTTCAGGGTTCTTCCTCCTTTGATCCTCACCCTGTTCATCTTGATCAACCTCTCGTTCATAGTTCCATCTTCGATTCCCTCTTCCTCTTCCATTGAATCTTCCACGTCCTCTACCACGTCCTTGGTAGTTTTCAACTTTCTTTGAGCTTTCAGTTTGAGTGAACAAGAGTTTATCTTGGGATGAACTTTCACTTATGGTCTTAAGCTTATTTCTTTCCTCATATGCCTTTAATCTTCCGACCACATCTTCGAATGTCATTTTCTCGATTTCTGCAAATTGCT
Organism: Flaveria sonorensis; assembly: GCA_025506505.1. Classification (NCBI taxonomy): domain Eukaryota; kingdom Viridiplantae; phylum Streptophyta; class Magnoliopsida; order Asterales; family Asteraceae; genus Flaveria; species Flaveria sonorensis. The sequence goes on along the minus strand of CM046423.1, from coordinate 27,166,128 downwards.
CAATCGAGGAAACTATAGGTAGATACTTATCAGGCATTGAGTTTAAAAATTTTCTTACCATAACCTCTTCTTCAAGTGTTGTTCCCAAACTCTTGTATTTTGATTGTACTCCACCTAGTTTTGCAGCAAAATCATCTATACTTTCTGTTTCTCCCATCTTTAAAGCTTCCAACTCGCTTCTTAACATTTGAAGGCTAGCTTTCTGGACTCGTTCTGCTCCCAAGTACCTGACTCTTAGCGCCTCCCATACGTCCTTCGGTTCTGAATACTTTGCCATTTGAAGCATAACATCTTCTGGTAAAGTTTGGAAGATGGCTCCCAAGGCCATGAATTTCTTTCTTTCTTCTGTCCCTATACCTTTTTCTGGATTAATTGTTTCTTGCAATCCGTTTGCCCCCAATATAATCTTCATCATGACTGACCATGCTGTGTAGTTGGTCGAAGTCAACTTTGGAGCTTGTAGAGAAAAAGTACTTGTCGGTTCCTTAGCAGTCAGTGCCTGAACTACTTGCCCTGCGTTTCTTGCATTACCACCATCTGCCATGTCTTGCTTCTGGTTTCTTCTTCTTTTCTGATCAAACAACTTCTTACAATCAGACCTTCTGAAACAGGTTCTGACCTTCTGCAACAGGTTCTGGACTCGATCAGCAACACAAGATCGCCAATCTGATCAGCGACAAGGATATTTTTGGCGTTTCTTCTCGGCGCTATGATACCAATTGTTGGAAATTGGCCTTTCAATCAAACAAACAAACAAACACAGAATTTTTGGGGAGGACAGCCCACAACTCTTTCTATGATTCAATAATCAAATAATCAGGTACAAGAATTAGAAAACAATCTACTCCTATTTAAACTAATTTAGACCAGCTCATAACCTTGGCAAACAAGAAAGATATCGACTACAAAAATAGACTCAAATCTTTGAACAAAAATAAAACCAAACTGACAAAACAAACCCTCAAACTTTCATAATTAAATAACTCAAGATTAAAGTTATCAGCTCTCTAATCATGCATTAAAATGCGTTTCCTCCATGAATTGATGTAGTTATTCTTTTAATTATAAGGTCCCTGTGTTATATAATATGGAACATAGCGGATTGCACACAAGAAAGCAACTAGGTATTGTGTTATGTATGTGCTCCATGAATTACAAGTACCATGATATCAATATGTAGACACAAATCTAGGTTTAAGAAACTTAATCCCTAAGTTAGGCCCAACCCATGTAGAATCCATTAGGGTCGTCTGCCACTAACGAGCCTACATTGCTAAACATTCTCCTATTTTTCCTTGCCACTAGATGCAGCTGCTTTCTCATCAATTAAACTGAAGGCTTGTTGCAGCTCCCATTGAGCTTCAACTCAACACTCACTACCAGTGACTTGTTTTCTGTCCATACCGGCTACCACTTAAACGAACTGTCGGACTCTAAGATATCATAAGAACAATCACTCCAAATAAAGTAGATAATCCTTTGCAGAGACTTTGACAATTGAAATACTCTCTCTTAATCCAATCCACTTTTTGGTAATTTTGACTCGAGCTTTGACTAGTGGACTGTCAGTGCTCCCACTACCATGAAAATCTGTGACGGTTCCTTGAATCTTTTCTAGTACATTCAAGTATAGTCTAAAATATAGCTCTAGGATTTATGAGTGATGGAACAATCAACTTGAAGAACATCTTTAGGAATAATATTGAGAAGGCGGGGGTAACTAGTGTTGGGTTTTGAACAAGTTTATCAGAGTCATTTTATATAAAATGAAAAACGTAGTGAAATAAAGATTAAAACTTGTTACAGTTAATATATATAAACCATTTTATATATCTGTTAAAACCTGTAATGGATCGTTATATGAAAAACATGCTTACAAACAACCATAAGTGTTTAGAAGACTACCTCTCGTATGGGTTTGAGGAAGATAATCGATGAATGGCAGCTTCCAAAGAAGGACGCCTCAAGCTAGTCTACCCTCAAGCCTCCAACAAACACCCGGTTGCTAGGATTTTTACAGTTGAACGAACTTCGGTTCTTAGTTATGTTTTCGACCGATCGAGAAAAACTAGAAACCCGAGATGTGCACTTTTGAGTGTCTTGTAAGTTATTAGAGAGAGTGGTTGATTGCAATCATATATTGCATGTCCTATGAAATTGAAATTTCAGACAAGGAGAGAGAGAAAAGTGGGCGGGCCCAGCCCCTTGTCCCATCCGCATTTCTTAAACATTCACCCGCATTAATAAATGCGGATAAATAACCTCCTACCGCATTTGTAAATGCGGATGAAGAAATTCCATCCGCATTTCCCAATGTACATTCGCATTTGTAAATGCAGATGAGTAGTTTCATCAGCATTTCCTCAAATGCTCGTCCGCATTAGTAAATGCGAACGATCAGTTTCCATCAGCATTTCCACAAATGCACATCCGCATTAGTAAATGCGGATGATGAACCTTCATCCGCATTAGTTAATGCGGATGAGTAATCTTCATCCGCATTTCCTCAAAAGCACATCCGCATTAGTAAATGCGGATGAGTAATTAAGAAATGCGGACAAAAGACTATATTGTTGTTCAACCATTTGAATAACAATATAGAATACTCTCTCTAAAATAAATTATCCATATAATTTATTTATAACACAAGTGCAAATATTTAGAAACTCAATTTCTAAATACTTCAAGTGTCAATATTTATTTACATATTTATTTACATGATCATATCATAAAATAAATATTGTAGGTGTTTGTCTAGTTTGTTATAGGGTATGACCAGACTTGGATCATAACATACTAGCCACATCAATTCAATATGTGTCTTGGACAGACCATTTTCAACAATCTCCCACTTGCACAAGATACATAGAGGATTGATGCAAGTAGCAAATACCTTCTAACAACGGTTTACTATCCCTAATACGCATGACGAAGTGCCATTCAATAACATCATCTTCTTCAAGTCCCTTACTTGAAAATGATTTAGGTGAATCTATCATTTATCCTTTTGTTACAGATGTTATGTTAAATCCACAGACACAGGATGATCATTCCTTGATGATTTAACTTTATCAGGCCTTAGACATCTTACTCTCAACGAATAAGAGGAACAAATCCCATTTTGACTACATACGTTTCTCACAATCACCTTGTCTCACACCTGAAACTAGCCTTGTGTAGTGTCCATATTTCAGAGCAGCGATTAACTAGGTCAAAGTATAGTATTTGGTGAAAATCAAAACCCAATATGTATCTCAGGTCGGATGATACTATGATATTCGCCTTTACTCAAATTTATTTATGATCAATTACATAATTCCATGCAGTAACATTTGAGAGCGGGTCAGTCCAATATTTGTATCCCACAAATATCTATGAACTTTGGTAGCAACCTCTTGCTCTATATTCATACCTTATGAATATCCACCAATCCAAGTTCATAATAGTCTTATCTTCATATTTGTTCCCATAAATATGACCGACTATAGACATTTAGAATAATAAACATATTCATGGATCTAAACATGCTAAAATGGAACATAACTCATAGTATCATAATTATACATGAGTCAAAATAACAATTGTTTCGTTGTTTAAATACTAAATAGATCAAATCCAATCACTAGAATATCGAAGTCCTAAGGCACAAGTATGACTCTCATGCTTTGGCCTTTCAAGGAGCTTTGTGAGTGGATCCACAATATTTTGATCGGTGTGAACTTTACGAATACATATTTTTCCCTTTTCAACTTCATCCCTTATGTAGTTGAATCTCCGCTCAATGTGCCTTGTCTTTTGATGTGCACGGGGTTCCTTGATTTGAGCAATCGCACCCTCGTTATCACAAAAGATATCTAGGGGATCTTGAATGGTAGAGACTACCCCTAGATCGTCAATAAATTTCTTTAACCATGCAGCTTCTTGTGCTGCTAATGAAGCGGCGATGTATTCCGATTCTGTAGTGGATAATGCTACCACATCCTGCTTTGAACTCTTCCTGGACACTGGCCCTCCATTCATAATAAAGACATACCCCGATTGTAATCGAGAATCATCTCGATCAGTTTGGAAACTCGCATCCGTGTAACCCTTTACAACGAGTTCCTCTTCACCAGATCCGTATATTAGAAACATTTCCTTAGTCCTCCGAAGGTATTTCAATATACTCTTAACAGCCATCCAATGGCTATTTCCTGGATTCTGCTGATATCTACTCGTCATGCTTAAAGCGCATGACACGTCCGGTCTAGTGCATATCATTGCATACATGATGGATCCTATTGCAGATGCATATGGGACTTCCTTCATCCTTTCTTGCTCATCCTTTGAGCTTGGACATTGAGATGCACTCAATATTGTCTCTTTTTGAATAGGTACCATACCTTTCTTAGAGTTCTCCATCTTGAACCTTTTCAAGATTTTATCAATGTATGCACTTTGGTTTAAACCTATCAACCACCTTGATCTATTCCTATAGATCTTTATTCCCAAAATGTAGGCGGCTTCATCAAGATCTTTGATGGAAAAACTTCCAAGCCAGGTTTTAACACCTTCCATGGTTGAATGTCATTTCCAAACAGTAGTATATCATCAACATACAATACTAAGAATATGATGATGCTCCCACTAGCTTTCTTATACACACAAGCTTCATCAGCGTTCTTGATGAATCCAAATTTCTTGATCTCTTCATCAAAACGTTGATTCCAACTTCTCGATGCTTGTTTCAATCCATAGATTGATTTCTTTAACTTGCATACTTTATTAGGATGTTGTGGATCGACAAAACCATCGGGCTGAACCATATAGACATTCTCGTCGAGATGTCCATTAAGGAAAGTAGTTTTGACATCATTTGCCAAATCTCATAGTCATAATATGCAGCTATGGCAAATAATATCCTAATTGACTTTAGTATTGTCACAGGCGAGAAGGTCTCATCATAATCAACCCCTTGAGTTTGAGTGAAACCTTTTGCTACAAGTCTTGCTTTATAAGTATCCAAGTTTCCATGCATATCGGTTTTCTTCTTGAAAACCCACTTACATCCAACCGGTTTGGAGTTAAGCGGTGGCACAACCAATTCCCATACTTGGTTGTCATACATGGATTGCATCTCTACGTTCATGGCTTCAAGCCACTTGTCACAATCGGAATTGGACATTGCATCATGGTACGTAGTTGGTTCATCGAGTCAACTACATAGCATCTATTCATGAAAAATCCATATTTCGGGTGGATAGCTAGTTTTACCAGATCTGCGAACGTTTTGTGTGTATTGATCAATCACTTGATCATTATCAACTACCTCTTGTTGATTGCTAATATCAACCAAACGTGATCGGCTTGTGGTTCTCGATCCTCATCAAGTTATACTGTTCTATTGGTAGTTCCTTCCATTAGGAACTTAGTTTTCAAGAACTCAGCCTTTCGAGCAATAAATACCTTTTGCTCTGTTGGATTGTAGAAGTAATATCCCATGGAGTCTTTGGGATATCCTATAAAGATACACTTAGTGGATCGGCTTTCTAACTTGTTTAGGGTGTTCTGTTTAACATAAGCTTGACAACCCCATACTTTTAAATATGATAACGATGGAACTCTTCCATGCCATATTTCAAAAGGTGTCTTATCCACTTCCTTGGTTGGGGTCATATTCAGAATATGGGCCGCGGAAAGCAATGCAAAACCCCAAAATAATAGAGGCAGTGTGCTTCTAGCCATCATAGATCGAACCATATCCAATAGGGTTCGGTTTCTCCTTTCAGACACACCATTATGTTGTGGTGTTTTGGGTGGAGCAAGTTGTGAGACAATCGCATAACTCCTGAGATGATCTTGAAAGGCATCACTAAGGTATTCACCTCCTCTATCCGAACGAAGAACTTTGATTGTTTTGTTGAGTTGATTCTCTACTTCATTCTTGAAGATTTTGAACGTTTCAAAAGCTTCATCTTTGTGTCTCAACAAGTACACATAACCATAACGACTATAATCGTCGATGAAGGTAATGAAGTATCTTTCACCATTCCTTGTCATTGCTTTAAAAGAACCACATACATCCGAATGTATGATTCCTAATAAATCTTTTGCCCTTTGGTTAGTCCCACTAAAGGGTTCCTTGGTCATCTTTCCTTGTAAACAAGATTCGCACTTATCAAATGAACCCTCTTCATTTGCTTCCAAAAGACCATTCTTTTGAAGTGTTTGAATGCGATTCTTGTTTATGTGAGCAAGATGACAATGCCAAAGATATGATTTACTTAAACCCATTTTAAGTTTCTTAGTGCTTGATTGGTGTTATTAAAGGATGTGTCAGCATGAACTACTTCATAAATACCATTAGAAGGCATAGCCTTAAAATAAAGTATATCATCCATAAAAACACAAATACCATTGTTTACAAACTTTAATACATAACCATATTGAAGGGAAACAAAAATTATATTACTAGTCAAACTAGGAGCATACAAAATATTCTTCAAAATAACTTCCAAACCACTTGGAAGCTTTAAGATATAGTCTCCTTGGGCTTCGACATCAACCTTTGCTCCGTTGCCCATGTAGAGACCAGTATCTCCCTTCTTAAAATGTTTATTTCTTTTGAACCCCTGCAACGAATTGCAAATATGAGTTCCACATCCGGTATCCAATATCAATGTGTTTGAAGAAATAACATTAAGTTCAATATGGATCATGAAAGTTGTACCTGAGGTCTGCCGAGCATCCCTTTTGATTCTCAACTGTTTGAGATAGGTTGGACAATTCTTCTTCCAATGTCCTATCTCACCACACTCAAAGCATGGATCGTTCTCCGTAACCTTTGGCTTCTTAAGCTTCGGTTTTGGTGGTCCTGCTTTAGCTTTTCCTTTACCCTTCCTTTTGACGTATCCCTTGCCTTTGGCAACATTTGCCTTGGGTTCGGGGTGATGCCTTTCTTGTTGCCACCCTCATTTATCGTGAAAACCGGTAAAACCCTTTTACCATCCCTGCTCCGGTTGTTTTGAGCATTGCATGAACTTCCCCAATGCTCTTGTCCCATCCATTCATGTTATAATTTATGATAAACATCTCAAACTTTTTGGTTAGACCATTGAGGATCAAATCCGTGGCCAACTCTTTTGAGACGGGACAGTTCAGCCTTTCGAGGCGATCAATGTGGCTTTTCATCTTCATCACATAAGATGACACCGATTGGGTTTCTTCCATTCGACATGCATGAAGCGCTCGAACCGTTTCGAATCGCTCTACCTCGATTGTTGAAGGAACATTTCATTTAATTGGATAATCATGTCGTATGCCCCATGATGTTCAAATCCTTTTGAGCTCGGGAATCATGGTTCCCAACATGAGGCAGGAAACTTGCACTAAATCCTTAGTGTGCTTAACCCAATCGTCGTAGGCATCAACATTATTAGTGTTGGGTTCATCGGGAATAGGTTCGTCCAACACATATGATTTCTTTTCTTGCTTGAGAACAATTCTCAAGTTTCGAAACCATCATGAAATTATTGTGGTTGAGACGATCCTTTTCCATGATAGTTCTTAGTGACAGGTTATGGACGGTCGGGGAGGTAGCGTTGTTGGCGGCCATTTCTACAATATTAACAAAGTTCAATTTTAGTGTTTACAAAAATGAAATTTTAATTATTAATACCCTTTCATGTCTCATAGACAATTAATAATTAAAATCTAGAATCTAACGTTACATTTATATTGTTTAGGTGACCTTTATCCCATTATTTAAATTACCAAGGTAGTCAACATTTGACAATTGCAACCCTTTACAACTTCTAGTTTTATGGGATCGGTTAAACATCTTTATGTTTAGTTGGCATGTTTAATCCTATCAACACCATTGTACGCCATGCTTCGGTGACCCTATTCACATGGTTTCCAACTCAAGTCATCCTACTTACACACACGTGTGAGTTTACACATACAAGTGGTTAGGCGACCTCTATCCCATAGATATGTTAACCCCACCTCAAACACATAAGTTCCCTAAATGTGGTTAGGTGATCTTTATCCCACAAAGAGTTCCCAAGTGATTTGAGTGTTGTATAAAAGGATGGTGTTAAACTTGTTTAAAAGGGATTTACGTTTCCATTAATTCTAGTTTTGAACACATTTTGTACCTTACATTTGCATGCATTCAAACACGTGGTACATTAGCGAAACCAACTTTCAAGGCTCTTTTAATAAAACCCAATTTTATTTCGAAAACATTAACCTTTAATAAAACCATTTTATTACCAATGTTAATGTTTCCAAAAGAACCGTTTAAAGCTTGTTGTTGATTTTAAATTGTTTAACAATGCATATCCAAATATCACATAAACAATAAAATTAAATTAACCACACAAGCATCACATACAACAAGTTCATAACCTTAGCCAACTAATTTAACATCACTTGTTGACCGAAACAAGTGAGTTAATTAGGTCTTTCCTAAGGGAAAAAATGACACAACACTTGTGTCGGTGAACTCCCACTTGATCCCGCATCCAAATGCTTCAAGCGTCCACTTTGTGTTGTGATTCTTCCATTCGATTTGGGCTTTCAAATGGGCTTAAGTTTTGCACCAAACTCCTTTGGGCCTTCGTAATATGTTTTCAGTTATTGGTTTAAATCCCATTAAGAGCTATAAAGCCCTTTGGGCTCAAAATTGGCCCCAACCCAAAACAACCTTGTTGCATCTTCTATAAAATATATCATAAATACATTTTTCTAGTAAAAGTAAAATGCAACTAACCTATTTATTTTACATACCAAATGAAAAATAAATAAATTACATTGCCAAAAGTAAGAACAAATACATTTAATTATTACAACCCTCTTGAATAATCAAATACGAATCACAACACATCCAAACACAAGGTCTCGGCTAGGTTATGAACATCAAAATACATATCCAAATATGTAAGCAAAAACCCGAGAGCTTCCCCTTGAACCACTGATTTTCGGTTAATGTATAAACAAACCGAATATCATGATTCTTGTCCAAACAACTAAATCATCCAAATAATTAAATTTTTCAAGATTACAATATGCATGTAAAGTAGAATCTTGAAAAATTCAGGGAAACATTTGACCAAAACTCTCGGTCTGTTGGTGAATCAACAGCAAGAAACCGAGATTTCAGTCCAGATGAAGCATGTATCCATATAACCGGCTCTTGATGCCATTGTTGGGTTTTGAACAAGTTTATCAAAGTCATTTTATCCATATAAAATGAAAAACGCAGCGGAATAAAGATTAAAACTTGTTACAGTTAATATATATAAACCATTTATATATCTGTTAAAACCCGTAATGGATCGTTATATGAAAAACATGCTTACAAACAACCATAGGGTGTTTAGAAGACTATCTCTCGTATGGATTTGAGGAAGATAATCGATGAATGGCAGCTTCCAAAGAAGGACGCCTCAAGCTGGTCTACCCTCAAGCCTCCAACAAACACCCGGTTGCTAGGATTTTTACAGTTGAACGAACTTCGGTTCTTAGTTATGTTTTCGACCGATCGAGAAAAACCAGAAACCCGAGATGTGCACTTTTGAGTGTCTTGTAAGTTATCAGAGAGAGTGGTTGATTGCAATCATATATTGCATGTCTTATGAAACTGAAATTTCAGACGAGTGGGAGAAAAGTGGGCGGGCCCTGCCCCTTGTCCCATCCGCATTTCTCAAACATTCACCCGCATTAGTAAATGCGGATGAATAACCTCCTACCGCATTTGTAAATACGGATGAAGAAATTCCATTCGCATTTCCCAAATGTACATCCGCATTTGTAAATGCGGATGAGTAGTTTCATCAGCATTTCCTCAAATGCTCATCCGCATTAGTATCCGCATTAGTAAATGCGGACGATCTGTTTCCATCAGCATTTCCATAAATGCACATCCGCATTAGTAAATGCGGATGAGGAACCTTCATCCGCGTTAGTTAATGCGGATGAGTAATCTTCATCCGCATTTCCTTAAAAGCACATCCGCATTAGTAAAGGCGAATGAGTAATTAAGAAATGCGGACAAAAGACTATATTGTTGTTCAACCATTTGAATAACAATATAGAATACTCTCTCTAAAATAAATTATCCATATAATTTATTTACAACACAAGTGGAAATATTTAGAAACACAATTTCTAAATACTTTAAGTGTCAATATTTATTTATACGATCTCATAAAATAAATATTGTAGGTGTTTGTCTAGCTTGTTATAGGGTATGACCCGACTTGGATCATAACGTATTAGCCACATCAATTCAATATGTGTCTTGGGCAGACCGTTTCCAACAATCTCCCACTTGCACAAGATACATAAAGGATTGATGCAAGTAGCAAATACCGCCTAACAACGTTTTTCTACCCTTAATACGCATGACGAAGTTCCATTCAATAACATCATCTTCTTCAAGTCCCTTACTTGAAAATGATTTAGGTGAATCTATCATTTATCCTTTTGTTATAGATGTTATGTTAAATCCAGAGACACAGGATGATCATTCTCTGTTGATTTAACTTTATTAGGCCTTAGACATCTTACACCCAACGAATAAGAGGAACAAATCCCATCTTGACTACATACGTTTCTCACGATTAACCTTGTCTCACACCTGAAACTAGCCTTGTGTAGTGTCCATATTTCAGAACAGCGAAGAACCAGGTCAAAGTATAATATTTGGTGAACATCAAAACCCAATATGTATCTCAGGTCGGAGGATACTATGATATTCGCCTTTACTCAAATTTATTTATGATCAATTACATAATTCCATGCAGTAATATTTGAGGGCGGATCAGTCCAATATTTGTATCTCACACTAAACAAGACAAGATCGAGTAGAAGTTGTTGATGTAAACACCGAGTCACCCTCCTTCAGCTTAGTATTCACAAGCTTTTAGATAAGATAAACCTTAGTTGCAGCACATGGCTTCTCTTACATGTTTGCAATGCTTTCATCATACCACCAGCTTTTGTTTTCTTTTGGATGTTATAGGCAACATTCTTCGACAAAGAGAACATTATCACTTATCCCAATCGGCTTGTGACATCTATTTTAGCTTCACCCTCTAGCATTGCATCCTGACAAAATAGTGCACAAATTAGCATCTTCCACCATCCAAACTCCGTCAAATTTCTGTATAATAACCTTTCTTTTGTCATGACAATGACTAAGCAAATCAAATTATTCAATACACAATGGAATAACAAAAGAAAAATAAAACTAAAACGATAAAACCTGACAACACGATAGGCGCCGGTTCTTGGTCTTGGTAAACGGTCTCTTTGATTTAACAAACTGTTCTTTACAAAGTAGGATCTGATTTTTGGCCTGTAATCGCTGAAGCACGAACAAACACAACACAAAAAACTCGGTGAGGCTGCTGATTTTGCCTCTGATAGCTGTTGCTAGCATCTGCTAACTTTGGTAAACCGGTGGTTAAAGGCTTTTCACCAACCAGATCTGATTATTGGTGGCTGGATGTGATGGAACCCTAGCCGGCGATCAAACCCTTTTCGTGTGGAGTCGTTAGAAAAGAATCTGGTGGCTAGGTGTATTACTATTCAGGTGCTTCGGAATTACAAGTACAATGATGTCAACATATAGACACAAATCTAGGGTCGGGAAACTTAATCCCCAAGTTAGGCACAACCCGTGTAGAACCCATTAGGGCCGGCTGCCACTAACGAGTCTTTAGCCAACACATAGCATGATCCATGATGATGTCGCAGTCATTATATCTTTTAAAAACTCAATGAATTCTGCTTTAATGCAGTTATAAATAATTCTCATAATATAGTACCCTTGATATGGATCATTCTTTTTTCACAGTAAATTAAGCAAATCCTTATTTTAGCTTGTGTATGTCTTTAATTTTCTTTTTTAAACTCATTAGATTCTGAAGACCCTGTTTGAGATTGTTTTGTTTGAGGATTGTGGGAATCAGTGGAGCCTTAGTAGACCAATGCTGAGCTTGATACTAATCAATGAACAGGTGACATGCTTACCTATGATTATCACTTTACTCTTTTCTTTTGCTTCCAAGTAGATTTCCGTGATCATTATGTTATTTGATTCTCTTTTTGTACATATAAATTTTGATACGCTATATTTTATTTGTGCTCTGATTGCAGATATTTTCAGATCTGAAAGCCCATATCTTAGGCTCACAGGTTTGTGCCATCTCTGCTTATGCAATAAGTTTTGTACTAGCTAATTTACCGATATACAGTTTAGTAATAGGGCAATAAGGCAGTAATTAATTCATTTTATAACGGTTAAATTTGAATGCTTAGTTACAAAATCATTTTTGTTCGTATAATGTCCCTTTGATGGATGGTGTTATAGTTTCTCTACTGGATGGTATATCAACTCCATCCTACATAACAAAATGAGCTCGATGGCTTTTAGTTGTCCATAAACACATGGTCACTACTTAAGTTATGCTTTCTTTGCCTTTAATTAGAATGATATATGTCCCAAGAAAGATGCAATGATCTGGGAACTAGTCAACTTTTGTTGGCTATCTGTTAGATGGTAACGTGGAACCATTTAGTGACAAATGGGCTGATGTGGATTATTTTTTGTATGTCAAGTTGGTCAAGTGGTTCATGGGTTTAAAATATTAGAAAAAATGGTAAAGGGTCAAAATGGTCAAAGTAACCCAAAGCGTATCTAAAATGCATAAAACCTCTCAATCACTTTATATAAAAAAAATTCACATATTTTGTTGTGATAAGTTTAATTGTGTAATCATATCATATTGAACGCATTAGATATCAGAATTAAATAAAAGATGTATGTTCCAGGTCAACTTAACTCATTTTGACCCGTACTACAAAATTTTTGTTTTGACCGGCTTCCAAACTTTCTTGATCCACCCATTTTGCCACATCTACCAAGTAGCAAATCATGGACGACCTAATGGGATTTGATAGTAACTGTTTTCAAAGATTCATATTTGACTATAAATTGTGGCTGACAAACTCAAAGTTTCTGAAGTTAGTTGCATTTGGGTGATATTGCAGCCCACAGATCAGCATCAGCGGCTTTCCTTATGCTTCGACAAACTAATGGCTGACGTCTCTAGAAGCTTGGATTCGAAGAATCGAGACAAATTCACTCAGAATTTGACTATATTTAGACACGATTTCCGTGTCAAATAAGCAATATTCCTAGGTTTATTTGGTGTATAGAAGATATCCTATGCTATGTTATTGTTTGTACAGCTTGCCCTCCTCCCTCCTACGGGCTATGGGAAGGGAAGAATAGTGTTTGATTGTATCATCTCTTGGTTAAGATTTCTAGACATGATTACTTACTAAATGATGGTCAAAATTCTACTCCTTTGCTGGCAGATATCTTGATTTATCTACTCTAGGACGTGTATCACCTCTGTCAACTCAGTGAATTTTTTTATTTTATTTATTTTTATTTTTATTAATTTTTTTAATATTTGTAGACAAAGAAACTACTTTCGGCTCTATTGGTCCAAAACCTAATGGCTAATGGTGCATGACGGTAACAATGAAATTTATTGATTGGTTAATGATGAATAAGTGGCAAGTCATGTTCCGTCCGAGAAAGAGGTTTGTAGTAGGATTTGTTAGTTAAAGTAACAATAAAAATGATATTTACTCTAATAATAATATAAAATCTAAAGAGTATCTATGGTCATTGTAACTATGAATTTGACTTTGTAAAGGTAATGTTTTTATAATTTTAAAGCAAATGTTAGCCTAGTTTCAAATCATGAGTTGTATAATTCTTTTCATGTCTTCAGTTGATATGTGTAAGCGATAACTTTGTTTCTTTGCATAAACATAAAACCTAACCCGGTGTGGGATGCGTCATATTAGATAACAAAATCTTTAACTCTATTGGGTAACTCTAAAATTGGCGCATTCGTTAATCTTTGTTTCAGAGTTTCAAAAGCTTCAATCTGCTTTGGTCTCCATATGAATTTTATTGACTTTTGAGTTAATAAAGTTATAAGGGACTTTAATTTAAGAGAAATCTTGAATAAATTGCCTGTAATATTTTGCTAACCCAAGGAAGTTGCATACTTTGGTTGGTGTTTTATGATTTTTCCCATCTTGTCATAGCCTCAATCTTCGTTGAATCTACTTGAATACCTTTAGCATTAACAACATGACCTAGAAATTTTCTACCTTGGTTAATCAAAAATTCACATTTTGAAATTTTGGTGTATAACCTTTCTTGTTTGTGTAATTCAAGTTCTATCTTTATATGTTTCCATGATCCTATTTGGTTTTAAAATAGATAAGTATGTCGTTTATGAAAATGGTAATGATATATATAAATGTAATTTGCAGACTCTGTTCATCATATAAGTTATTAATGAACGCAACTGGAGCATTTATGAGTCTAAATGGCATTATTGTGAACTCAAAATGTCCATATCTTGTTCGAAAGGCTATCTTTGGAATATTACGTCACGTATCTTCAATTGATATTAACCAAACCAAAAATCAATTTTGGAGAAGAAACAATGCTCCTTTAGTTGATCAAATAGGTCATCAATTTTTGAAAGCACGTAACGATTCTTGATTGTTTCCTTGTTCTATTATCGATAATCGATTCTTTGTACAAATAAGATTGGAACTCCCCACGATGAAGAACTAGGCCTTATAAAACCCTTCTCAAGTAACGCATCCAACCTATTCTTTAATTCATTCATTTTGATCTCTTTTATCCTCTAATATAGAGGTAAGGTTTGATCTCATTTCACCCTATGCATACCCTATTGGGATTTTGCTAGGTATGTTTGTTGGTTTTGTTCCTAGTACTAGATTAATTTTAAACTTAACTTCACGATCTGGCAGTGTTCCTGGCAACTCAGGAAATATATTAGAATCTTTTTCTTCTCATTGGTTTTTGTTTTTGTTCTCATTGGTACTTGTGACAACCCTGATTTTTGGCCCCGGAAAATTTTTTAGAACTAATAATGGGCTACACAATGAACATTATGGGAGCCCATGAAAGGGGCCCAACACAATTGGGATTGAAGCCGTACACACACACACACCTCTTAACGGGCTTCAACCCATCAAACCTTAAATGGGCCATTGGGCCATAATGCTAAATAGGCTTGACCCACAAGACCTTAATGGACCATTGGGCCACGATATGAATATGCATTATGATCTACGGATATTAATGGGCCTTGGGCCCGATGCCTTTAATTAACATTTAGACTTCTAGATAAGAAATGATTATAGAAAGACCTTATTATTTAGTATTCTAGATTTGGCCCTATATGTAGACTAATTAAACGAACCCATTTACCGAATATCATCCAAATGAATTGTATAAACCCAATTACGCGAACTACCTAAAATAACTAATAAATAATAAATAATAAGTTATATTTTATGAAATCCTTAAGCATATTTAAAAATATTAGAAAGTCATGAACTTTATAAAAACAATAAGAACTTTTATAAACTATATAATAAATTAAAATACATAATACTTACACTTTAAATAAATAAATCAAATAAGTTATAATATCTAAATAAGAGATCTTAGAAAACCATACGCATGTAGCTAAAATCCTATGGATAATCCTTACAAATCCATAATAAGATACACATACACAGATACATACATATATATGTAGGAACCTCTGAAGTTAAGAGGCTGATGCAACCAAAGGATACCAAAAAACAAGTCTTCCAACATGCACTTTGGAACAAAGAAGAACCAGCTTCGGAAGTTTTACACACTCAAGAGAAATGCTAAGTGTAAAATCTTCGAAGCCAAAGTTCAGAAGAAACTGCTGCGGAAGCTTTACACTTAACTTAGAAAATACTCTAAGTGTAAAGTCTTCCGAAGCCAAAGACTCAACTCTTCCGATACACACAAGAAGAAGGGATTGATTATACTGATGTCTTTGCTCCGGTAGCAAGACTTGAAGCTGTAAGGATATTCCTGGCTTATGCTGCATTCAAGGATTTCAAGGTCTACCAGCTTGATGTGAAGTGTGCCTTTCTCTATGGGGTGATTGATGAAGAAGTTTATATTAAACAACCACCTGGCTTTGTAGACCCAGATCATCCTGATTATGTCTTCAAGCTTGATAAAGCCCTTTATGGACTGCATCAAGCTCCAAGAAAGTGGTATGAGTTACTATCAACATACCTCTGTCAACATGGATACAAAAGAGGTACTATTGATGGGACTCTCTTCATCAAAGAAACAGGAAATGACACATTATTAGTTCAGATATATGTAGATGACATCATCTTTGGTTTAACTAATCCAAAGCTCTGCAAAGACTTTGAGATGCTAATGAAGAATAGATTTGAAATGAGTGCCATGGGAGAACTCAATTTCTTTCTAGGAATTCAAGTGAAGCAGGTTGAAGATGGCATCTTCATCAGTCAGTCAAAGTATGTACAGGACATACTTACAAGATTCAAGATGACTGACTGTAAGGTTGCAAAGATACCCATGGCCAGAAACCACTCCCTTGGTCCTGATCTTGAGGGGGAGTGTGTTGATGAACATCTCTACAGGGCTATGATTGGGTCATTTATGTATCTTACTGCTAGCAGGCCTGATATCATGTTTGCCATATGCATATGTGCAAGATATCAAGCCAACCCCAAGATGTCACACCTAATCACTGTTAAAGGGATTCTTAGATATCACAAAGGTGCTCCAAATCTAGGCCTTTGGTATCCAAAGAATTCCGACTTTAATCTGTATGCTTATAAAGATAGTGATTATGGTGGCTGCAACATGACTGCAAAGTCCACATCTGGGGGGTGTCAGTTCCTGGGTGGAAGGATAGTCTCTTGGCAATGCAAGAAGCAATCCTGTGTGTCTGCATCAACTGCTGAAGCTGAATACATTGTTGCTGCCAGCTGCTGTGCTCAAGTGCTTTGGATTCAGAATCAGATGCTAGACTATGGGTTCAATTTCAAAGAGACTCCCATCTACATAGACAACAATAGTGCCATCTCTATTATAGAGAATCCTGTGTAGCACTCAAGGACCAAACACATCAATATCAGGTATCATCTGATTAGAGATAATTTTGAAAAGGGTTTGATAAAACTAATCAAAGTCAACAAAAATGAACAATATGCTGATCTGTTCACAAAAGCTTTTGATGAACAAAGATTTAAGTATCTTGTATCAGCTATTGGGATGATTAACTTGGAATAGATTTTTCTTAATAACTTAATCAATTTTATTTCCTAAAACTGTGTGTCCTAGGTTGTCTATCAGATCACTTCATAAGCCCAGTTCTCTTTGGAAGAAAAATGAACTTTTAAAATGATATCTCTTAGAATGATGAAAATTTACCTTCGGAAGAAGCAAAAGTTGCCTTCGGAAGAAAATTTATCTCTTTAAATTGTTTAAACAGCTTACCGAGATTTACCTTCGAAAGAAATTCTTGAAGTATCTTCCGAAGCTTAAATTTTGGTATAAGTACTTAAATTCATTTTAGGAACAAATTTCTTCCGAAAGCAATTTAGTCTTGGAAGACTCATTTATTTCTTCCGAAGCCAAAATTTTGAAAACTCTTTGAAATATCTTCCGAAGCAAAATTGCCTTCGGAAGCTTTTACTACTACCAAGAAAACAAACTTTTTGGGCGCATTTTCCAGAAGTAGGACCCACTTACGGATTTCAAAGTTTATCTTTTCCGGAGTATATCTTTCCAAACGGTTCTATTTCATCTCTCTACTCTCATTGTTCCTTACCCTAAAATTACCCCCAATTTCATCTTCTTCTTCCTTCCTTCACTACAAAGCTTCTTCAAATGGCCAATCTTGATCATCGTAACGACCCGGATTTCACCATGCACCTACACAGGCAACATAATCAAGTTGCCCTGTTAAACTCTGAGAATGATCCAAGCTTCTCAGACGTTTGTAGGTATCTTTCTTTGTCTCACTACTTCACCTCTCTTACAATTGATCCTCCTCTCTATGAGGATCAGTTCCTTGAGTTCTGGCGGACCTGTCAAGAGGTCACCATGGACGGGGAGAAGGCACTATCTGCGACAGTGCAGGGGAGGATGATTTTCATCACTCCAGCCATTATAAACACCCACTTGCAGCTGGATGATGAAGCAGGTGAGCTGTCCTTTCTAAAAGCTGCTGTCAACCAATCCTTTGAGCAGATGGGATATGAAGGTGACTTTTCAGTCAAGACCTTCAGGAAGGGGAAGGTCTCATTCTAATGGAAATACCTTCTCCATGTCGTCATCCACAGCTTATCCAACAAACATGGAGGATGGGACTAGATTCCAGAAGACCTCTCCTTCATTGTCCATGGGATGGTTCAAAGGGTCAAATTCAGGTAATCTCAGTTTGTATTTACAAATTTACTAGCGAATTTGGATTCCTTAGAATATTACATGTTCCCCCGGTATGTTCAACACATTCTCAATTGTGAATTGGGACCACAGTTGAGGGGAACAGGTAATGTTCTTAAACTTGCACACATGAGGCCTGACATTTTCAAGATATTGAAAAAGCCAACTGTTGGGTTCTCAAGGGTAGAAACAACCCTTTTCCCGAAAATGTTTGAGCTCATTGCTCAGGGTGACATCCTAGCAGCCCCATCTAGTGATGAACCAACACCCTCCACCTCCCAACCACCATCAAGGCCAACAATTACCATCACCTACACTAGAAAATCCAAACAAACCCCTACACTTGCTATTGAGCATGTGCAGGCCCCCATATCACAACCCACACAGGAGGAAGTGGACACTCGAGCTCCCACTTCTCCTAAGAAGCAAACCACTCCCATTCTTCAAAAGATCAGTGATGAGGTTCCTCATGCTTAACCTGATGAGCTCACAACTCCACAAACAGCCTTAAGCCATCACTCTGAGTCTCAACACTCTAGTGATCAACCTTCAGGGGAAAGCTACCATCCCCAGCCTCTTGATCTTAACCAACCTATTCCCAGCTTTGACTTCTACTTTGATGAAGATTTGGGATTCAGTGAGTACCATGAATCTCTCCTTTCAACCCACACTCAAGGGGAGATGAGTACTCCTGCTTCACCTATGTCTAGCCCACATCAGACACCCCAAACTGAGGTGGATCTTCCTGTGATTGTCAAGTAGACCCATGTGGAAGAGGCTCTCACTGTTGCCAGTGATTACATCTTTAAGACCTCTACCACGGCAACCCAGTCTCTTAACATTGTCATGGGGCAGGGGAAATCCAGCAGCCAAGAACCCCATACTAGTGGTGAGGGAGCGGACCTCAGTTCACCTCCTTCATCCCCCAATGATTCTTCAACTGAAGATAAGGGGAGTTTCAAACTCAGGGTGCACCAACTCGAAGACATCTGCACCCAACTAGTTTTAAAGATAGCTCACCTTGAATCACAGGTGACTATCTTGCAAAGGAGGGTCCATGACCAGCAACTTGAGATCACCGATCTCAAGGGCCAGTTAGCTGAGAAACCCATAGGACAAATTCATCCAGGTCCATAAGAACCTATGGATGTTATGGATCACTTCCCCAACTCACCTATGCATGAGGGTGATGCTACCAAAAAGGGGGAGGAAGTTCTGACAGCCACAGAACCTGGGAGTTCTTCCTCAAGTATGGACATACAGGACTCACCATCCTATCTTGCAGTTGTCCATGCTCAGCAACCTCCTCAAGACAGAGATCTCGACTTGCAAATTCAACATCTGTTTGAGGAAGGGATACCAAGAGCAATGTCTGCCCCTTCTGAGAACCCAATCATGGGTTGGGGGTACGACAGTTATAGGAAAGCTCTTGTACTCTCTAGAGCTCAGGGTCAGCTAGAAATCTTAAACATTTTAAACCTGAGTTTCTATGAGGGTATAAATCTGGTAACCCAAGCAATAACAGACAAGCTGTTAGATTAGCTAATCAAATTCAAGACTGGGTGCTGGCAGAATTCAAAAGGAGAACATCATCATATAGACAGAGGCTAGCAGTTGAAGCCTTTGGTCAACTGGATGTTGAGGTAGACCCCAAGATTAGCTTCGAAGGGAAAGCCTTAACTGAAGGCCTAGAGGCTGAGACTGTGATCCTCGAGACAAGATCTCCTCCAGCACCCCATACCCTCAGTGAGGCACCAGCTGGTGATGGTGCTTCACAACCTCTCTCTGGCCAGAGCTTGACTGCTAAATCAAGCAATGAAGGCCAAAGCTCTTCTCAGGCTGAGTCATCAAGATCTGCAATTGTCAAAGGCAAAAGGAAGATGACTCCTGAAGAGATTGAAGAAGAAAAAAGAGAGAGGAAGAGGAAGCTAAGGGGAGAAAGTTCAAGTGGTTCCCCAGGATTCATGCAAGCTGCAATTCTAGCTGCCCCTGTACCAAACACTCAAGAAAATGAATTAAGGGCAGCCAGGCTCAACTATCTGGGGACCAGGAACTATAACATAGATGAACTCATCTCTCTCCCCTTAAAGGAGTTAAATGAACTGGCCAATATTGAATTGTCAAAGGAGAGAAAGGAACCAGAGGATGCAGCCTTGACCCTCAAACACAAAGAAGAAATAAGGAGAAAAAGGCTTTACAAGAACATTCCTGTCCTCTCCCCAGTTCAAGAAAGTCCTGAGTCAGAGATTGTGGCTGCTGAACAACCTCAGGTAGTTGATGAAGAAGAAAGATTAAAAATGATCAACTACATGAGTGCCACAGGTCTCTATCAGGCACCTACACTCATTCCCTTGCCTTATGATTATATATTATTTGAATACAATAAGCAGCTGGAAGAGCAAGCCAAAAAAGAAAGGCAAGCTTCTAGGAAGAGGCAAAGGGAAGAAGCTGCAAAATCAAGAGCCATCATCCAAAAAAGTCAGAAAAAGTCTACAAATAGGTAGAGGATGATGAGCTTCTTGAAGCTGTATGGGTTCTCCGGAAGGAGGCTTGGTCCCATGTTTCTATCCATAATGGATGAGCACATAAGGGTGATCAAGAAGAAGATAAAAAGGGGAGAGCATGTGTACCTTCATTCATCATCAAGTCAAGCTCAACCTGAAGTTGAGATAAAGGTTGAACCTACAAAGACAACACCACCTGCACCTGAAGCTGCACAACAGCCAACTTCATCTTCTAACCCACAGTAGGGTTCTCCTCCCTCTCCTTCTGAAATTGGGAGAGAGGAGATCCCAACTGAGAGGGAATCCACTGAAGAACTTGGTACTGAAGACCAACCCTCTCAGTTAAAATCATCAGGGAGGAGAAAAAGGACGGCCAGAAGAAGATCATCAACTAAGAAGAAAAAAAGAAAGGCATCCACCTCCCAACCTCAGGATAAGTCAGAACATCCTGAGAAAGTGCATGAAGAGGACTCTCAACCAACTCCTATCATAGTAGAGCCTCTCTCTGTTGGAAGACAAATTCTATCCTGGACATTTGCTGAAGATCCAGACAGATGGTATGTCACTAGAGATCAGGGAGAACAACATGTCTACTTCACAAGTTACATGCTTGAACTCCCTCTGCATGATCTCTATGACATGAGAAGGTACTTCATGAGTTTGAAGAATCCAGATCTGCTGATGAAGAAAGGAGTTCTGAAGATCCTCATGTGGACTATCCCAGTCTAAAGAACCTCTTTGTTTTGGTAGCATCAACCTAGGGGGAGTTTGTAGGAACCTCTAAAGTTAAGAGGCTGATGCAACCAAAGGATACCAAAACAACCAAGTCTTCTAACATGCACTTTGGAATAAAGAAGAACCAGCTTAGGAAGTTTTACACACTCAAGAGAAATGCTAAGTGTAAAATCTTCCAAAGCCAAAGTTCAGAAGAAACTGCTGCGGAAGCTTTACACTTAACTTAGAAAATACTCTAAGTGTAAAGTCTTCCAAAGTCAAAGACTCAACTCTTCCGAAGGTAAAAGATGAAGTCTTTCGAAGCTCTCAAGACAAAGTCTTTCGAAGCTGTTTAAAGACAAGACTGATTTTCTTCTGAAGAGAGAGAAAAGATACCTTTTCCATCAACTTTATCATAAAGCAACTTACTGTCCGCTGCATGCTCTGGTGGTTCACCAAATATCATCATTTGGTGAAACTTCCATGCTTTATGATAAAGTAGATAAGGTCTTTGTCTGCAAGTTTCTGTTTTCGTTCCTTTTTGGCTTTTTGTAATAGGAAAGTCAGTGAGCTATGACATGTCATAGTCACTAGTCAAAAGGCAATCTACCTTTTGAATTTAGGCTGATCTTGTTGTCTAGATTAGTCACTTCCAACTATCTTTTTGCATATTGACGGTTGTAGGATGTAGTATAAGTAGTCTTCGGTTCTTGTATTCAAACATATACTTGTACAACACTTGTAATAGAACTAGAGAAGCAATATACAACTTCCTTGAAAATTTATCTTGTGTTCTTGTTCTTGTTTTTACTTGTGTTTGTCTTGTATCTTCAGTAAAAGTTCACAGTTCCCTATTTGAATTGTTAAGTGAACTTAAGATCCTCCTAAGTGTGTTAACTAAGTGCAAGCTTAAGTATCCTTTAACGGTCCTGCAATATATATATATATAAACAAGTTAAGACATATATATATATATGACCAATGTCGACCCAAACCCGATAACTCGTTAAAATACAAACTGCGAACGTTAAAATCCTTAAAACTGATAAAAACAACTTAAGACTTGAAATTCCAGTATCTAATGGCTTAATAATAATAAAATAAGTTAAAAATCAAATTATAAAAATTATTGAGTTTCTTAGTAATTTATACAAAATTTACAGTTAATATAAAATAGTTAATGACCTATAAAAAGAAAAATAATAAAAATGTGTAAGAACCTTCAAATTAAAGAATTTGATATTTTCCATTAAATTATGACTCACAAACTTAAAGCAAAACTAAATATTTAATAAAACCAATGGATATAAAAATACACTACGTACACGTCTAAAACATGGTCCGATACGTGTTTAAAAATATAATAACCAACTCACCGACCCTATGATCATAACATTATGTAAGATCAAGATGATTATCTTAAAGGCTAATGCTAACCAAATATATCTCAACATGCACTAAAGTACACAGAAGGAAGTACTTCAGAAGATTTGACTATGTACAAAGAAAAAAATAACTAAGTGCCAAATATTCCAAAGCCAAAGATAGAAATCTTCCGAAGCCAAAGTGAAGTCTTTCGAAGCTTAAAGACAAAGTCATTCAAAGCTTGAAAACTGAACTCTTTCGAAGACTAAGAAGACTTGTGTCTCTGACATACTTTTGACAAAAGTAGAAGACCTTTCCGCTATCAGCTCTGAAGACTCACCAACTTATACAAGTTGGTGATTACCTTTTTACTTTTGTCAACTGTACATTATGGTTTCTTTTCTGTAACTTCCTACTTTAGTGCTTTTATCCTTAATGTAATACAATAGGATGTGAGCTATGACATGTCATAGTCACATTTCAAAAAGCAATCTGCCTTTTGACTTTACATTGATCTTGTTGTCTAGATTAGTGTCCAGCTGACCTTCAAAGTATGGCCGGCGTAGGTTGTAGTATAAAGTATCTCATGTATTAGTCTTAGGACTAAGTGAAAAAGCTTTGTAATACTTGTAAACACTTGAGAACAATATACATTAACCATGAAAACCAATCTTTCTATTCTTGAGTGTTCTTGCTTGTTATTCTTTGTTTCACTGCCAGGTTTCCTATTTGATCTAGTAAGTGTGCTTAGTTGATAAAACTATGAAACTATTGTTGAAGCATAACTGGTCCTACAATTGGTATCAGAGCTTCTTAGGCTTTTGATTGCCAGATTTCACCATCTAGAATCACTCTTTAGTTTCACATTTGTTGGGTTCTTACAAGTTTTAACAAAGATGTTTAACCATTTAAACAACAAAACGTAGCGGATATAAGGGAGTTAAAACTTGTTTTAGAATCTGAAAATAAACATTTATATGTTCAAGAAAACAAACCCAAGAACAAGGATCATATATATATGTGAAAAGAAATGCTATCAAAGAAAACAACCATAGGATGTTCTTGAATACTACCTTTCCAGAACAAGGCAATACGAGATGGATGAAAAGAAGAAGATGATGCTCTTGAACGTGTAGTCTTCAAAGGAGAAAACCTCAAGCTTGTATACCCACAAGCTCTTGCAAATACCCAACTTTTTAGGAAGTCTTGACACCAAAACTTCTTCAAGAAAACCCTCTTACATCCGAAAATTGCTAGGAGAAAGAAGAGAGAATGGAAGTATCTTGCATGTGTATGAGAGAGAGAGTTGAGTGTGTTAGTTGAACAAGTTAATGTCTTGCATAAAACAAGACAAAGGAATCCCAAGGCCAACCACCAAGGGGCGGCCGAAATTGGGTTCAAAATGGGTTCCCTCCATTTTGAAAACTCCTTTTTTAATTCATTGTTAATAACTAATTAAGTTATATAATTAAACCAATTTTAATTTTATAACTTAAACACTCTTTTATTTGATGTTATTTAACTTATTTAAATAACATTACAAATGATATCTCATGAACAAAATATCCATATAATTTGTTCTATCTCAAATGCAATAATTCAGAAAACCCATTTTCTAAATTGGTGTCAAAATTTATTTGCTTGATCATATCAACAAATAAATATTTATCGGTGTTTGCCTAGCTTGTTATTGGGTATGACCCGACTTGGATCATAACGTACTAACCACATCAATCTTGTATGTGTCTTGGGCATATAAGATCCAACAATCTCCCACTTGCACAAGATTCATAGAAGATTGATGCAAGCAGTAAATACCACCTAACAACGGTTTACTACCCTTAATACGTATGACTAAGAGCCATTCAATAACATCATCCCCTTCAAGTATCTTACTCGAAAATGTTTTAGGTGAATCAATCATCTATCCTTTTGTCACAGATGTCATGTTAAATCTTAGAGACACAGAATGATCATTCTCCATTGACTTAACTTTAGCAGGCCTTAGACATCTTACTCTCAACGAATAAGAGGGACAAATCCCATCTTGATTACATACGTCTCTCACAATCACCTCGTGCTATACCTGAATTTAGTCTTATGTACTGCCGTGTTTCAGAACAGCGAAGAACTAAGTCAAAGTATAATACCCGGTGAATATCAAGACCCAATATGTATCTCAGGTCAGAGGATACCAAATGATATTCGCCTTTACTCAAATTTACTTATGATCAATCAAGAAGATTCCATGTAGTAATATTTGAGGGGGTCAGTCCAATATTTGTATCCCACAAATATCTATGAACTTTGGCAGCAACCCTTTGCTATATATTCATCCATATGAATATCCACCAATCCAAGTTCATAATAGTCTTACCCTCATACTTGTTCCCACAGGTATGAACGACTACGACGTTTAGAGTAAATGATTTACTCATGGATTAAACATGCAAAATTGGAACATTAGTTGAAGCATTATAACCAAATAATTCATTCAAATAATAAAAGGTTCCAATATCCAAATACAAAATTATAAGATCAAATCCAGTCACTAGAATATCGAAGTCCCATGGCACAAGTATGACCTTCATGCTTTGCCTTTTCAAGGAGCTTCGTGAGTGGATCCGCAATGTTTTGATCCGTGTGAACTTTGCGAATACATATCTTTCCCTTTTCAACTTCATCCCTTATGTAGTTGAATCTCCGCTCAATGTGCCTAGTCTTTTGATGTGCACGGGGTTCCTTGATTTGAGCAATCGCACCCTCATTATCACAAAGAATTTCTAGGGGGTCCTGAATGGAAGGGACAACCCCTAGATCGGCAATGAATTTCTTCAACCATGCAGCTTCTTGAGCTGCTAATGAAGCGGCGATGTATTCTGACTCTGTAGTTGATAATGCCACCACATCTTGTTTAGAGCTCTTCCAAGAGACTGCTCCTCCATTTAGGATGAAAATGTATCCCGATTGTGATCGTGAGTCATCCCGATCAGTTTGGAAGCTCGCATCCGTGTAACCTTTTACCACGAGTTCCTCCTCACCAGATCCATAGATTAGGAACATATCTTTAGTCCTTCTTAGGTACTTAAGTATGTTCTTAACAGCCATCCAATGACTATTTCCAGAATTTTGCTGGTATCGGCTTGTCATGCTCAAAGCGCATGACACATCCAGCCTAGTGCATATCATTACATACATGATGGATCCTATAGCAGACGCATACAGGATTCCCTTCATTTTATCTTGCTCATCCTTTGAGCTTGGACATTGAGTCGTACTCAATATCATTCCTCTTTGAATAGGTACCGTACCTTTCTTAGAGTTCTCCATCTTGAACCTTTTCAAGATCTTATCAATGTATGTACTTTGATTTAAACCTATCAACCGCCTTGATCTATCCCTATAGATCTTTATTCCCAAAATGTAGGCGGCTTCACCAAGATCCTTAATGGAAAAACAGCTTCCAAGCCAGGTTTTTACTCTTTCCAAGGTTGGAATGTCATTTCCAAAGAGTAGGATGTCATCGACATATAATACTAGGAAAGTGATGATGCTCCCACTAGCCCTTTTATACACACAAGCCTCATCAGCGTTTTTGATGAACCCAAATTTAATTACCTCTTCATCAAAACGGTGATTCTAACTTCTTGATGCTTGCTTCAATCCATAGATTGATTTCTTTAACTTGCATACTTTGTTAGGATGTTTTGGGTCGACAAAACCTTCAGCCTAAACCATATAGACATCTTCCTCAAGATATCCATTTAGAAAAGCGGTTTTGACATCCATTTGCCAAATCTCATAATCATAATGAGAAGCTATGGCAAATAATATCCTAATAGACTTTAGCATTGCAACAGGCGAGAAGGTCTCATCATAATCAACCCCTTGAGTTTGAGTGAAACCTTTTGCTACAAGTCTAGCTTTATAAGTATCCAAGTTTCCATGCATATCGGTTTTCTTCTTGAAAACCCACTTACTTCCAACTACCTTGGAGCTAAGAGGTGGACAAGTCCCACACTTGGTTGTCATACATGGATTGCATCTCAACATTCATGGCTTCAAGCCATTTGTCACAATCCAAATTGGACACTGCATCATGATATGTGATTGGTTCATCGAAATCAACCACATAGCACCCATCCATGAAAAATCCATATCTTTCAGGTGGATTACTAGTTCTACCAGATTTGCGAACGTTTTGTGTGTATTGAACAACCATTTGATCATTCTCAACATCCTCATGTTGAGTGCTAGTGTCAACCAAACGTGTATTGGGTTGTGGTTCTTGATCCTCCTTAAGATCCACTGTTCTACTGCTAGCTCCTTCCATAAGGAACTTGGCTTCCAAGAACTCACCCTTCTTGGCAACAAACTCCTTCTGTTCCAATGGATCATAGAAATAATATCCCATAGAATCTCTAGGATATGCAATAAAGATACACTTAGTGTAACGACTTTCTAACTTGTTTGAGGTGGGAGTCTTTACATAAGCCTCACATCCCCACACCTTTAAATATGATAGAGATGGAACCCTTCCATGCCATATTTCAAAAGGTGTCTTTTCCACTTTCTTGGTTGGGGCCATATTCAAAATACGGGCCGTAGAGAGCAAAGCGAAACCCCAAAATGATAGAGGCAATGAGCTTCCAGCCATCATAGATCGAACCATATCCAATAGAGTTTGATTTCTCCTTTCGGACACACCATTGTGTTGTGGTGTTCTAGGTGGAGATAGCTGTGAGATAATCCCACAACTTCTAAGATGATCTCTAAAAGCATCACTCAGGTATTCACCTCCTCTATCGGTGCGGATAATTTTTATTGATTTGTTGAGTTGATTTTCTACTTCATTTTGGAAGGTTTTGAACATTTCAAAAGCTTCATCTTTGTGTCTTAACAACTACACATACCCATACCTACTATAGTCGTCGGTGAAGGTAATGAAGTATCTTTCATTATACCTAGTCATTGGCTTAAAAGGACCACATACATCCGAATGTATGATACCTAATAAATCTTTTGCCCTTTCAGTTTTGCCACTAAAAGGTGCCTTAGTCATTTTGCCTTGTAAACAAGATTCACATACATCAAATGAATCATATTCACTTGCTTTTAAAAGACCATTCTTTTGAAGAGTTTGTATGTGCTTCTTGTTTATATGACCAAGACGGCAATGCCAAAGATAGGTGTCACTCAAATCTAATTTGAGCTTCTTGGTGGTGGTTTGGTACAACGAGCTATCATATAATGTGTTTTCACAAACCAATTCATAAATACCATTAATAGGAGTAGCTTTAAAATAAAAGATGTCATTTAAAGAAACATGAATTTCATTTTCAACAAACATCAAAACATAACCATATTGTCTTAATTGGGCAACTGAAATAATGTTCCTAGTCAAACTAGGAGCATACAAAACATTGTTCAAAATTGCTTCCAAACCATTTGGAAGCTTCAGGATGTAGTCCCCTAGGGCTTCAACTTGAACTTTTGCCCCATTCCCCATTAGAGGCTAACATCCCCTTTCTTGAAGTCTTTACTTCTTTTGAACCCCTGCAACAAATTGCAAATATGATTCCCACATCCGGTATCCAATACCCATGTGTTAGAGGATATTAAATTGAGATCAATATGAATCATGAAAATTGTACCTGAGGTTTGCCCGGCATCCCTCTTAGCTTTCAACTCTTTGAGATGGACAGGACAATTTCTTGCCCAATGTCCTATCTCCCCACACTTAAAGCATGGGTCATCCAAAGCAACCTTTTGCTTCTTCTCCGCTGGTTTTGGTGGTGGCACTTTTACCACTCCCTTTCCCTTTCTCCCAACGTACCCTTTACCTTTGGCAACACTTGCCTTGGGTGCGGGGTGAGGCCTCTTCTTGTTCCCACCTTCATTGATGGTGAGAACGGGTAAACACCTTTTACCCATGGCCGCCTCGGCTGTTTTGAGCATAGAGTGAAGCTCAGTTATGTTCTTGTCCCAACCATTCATGTTATAATTCATAACAAAATTGTCAAACCTTTTTGACAAAGAGTTGAGGATCAAATTCGTAGCCAACTCTTTCGAGACGGGACAATTCAGCCTTTCAAGGCGGTCTATGTGGCTCTTCATCTTAAGTACATAAGACGAGACCGATTGGGTATCATCCATACGACATGCATGGAGTGCTCGAACCGTTTCGAAGCGCTCTACCCTTGCTTGTTGTTGGAACGTTTCCTTCAACTGGGTTATCATGTCGTATGCTCCGTGATGTTCGTACTCCTTTTGGAGATCCGGAGTCATACTTGCCAACATGAGGCAAGACACTTGGACTGAGTCCTTAGTGTATTTCACCCAATTCATGTAGGCCTCTTCATCTTCCTCATTGGGTTCATCGGGAATCGGATCGTCTAAGATATATGACCGTTTCTCTTGCTTGAGAACAATTCTCAAGTTTTAAAACCAATCAATGAAATTGTTATGGTTTAGACGCTCCTTTTGGAGAATGGTTCTTAGTGATAGGGTATGAGCGGACGGAATATCATTATTTTCATTGTTGTTGGTGGCCATCTACAAAATTTAACAAAGTTCAATTTTAGTATTTACGATATTATCATATTTAATTATAAATATCTTTTATGTGTCATACACAAAATAAAATTCTAGAATCCAACGTTACATTTAAATAGTGGTTAGGTGACCTTTATCCCATTATTTAAATTAACAAGGTAGTCAACGTTTGACAATTGCAACCCTTTGTAACTTCTAGAGGTATGGGATCGACTTAAACATCATATGTATAGTCGGCATGTTAATCCCATCAACACCTTTTGTAAACCACATTGTAGGTGATCCATTTAACATGGTTTGCAAATCAAGTTACCCTACTTACACACATGTGAGTTTACCAATATAAGTGGTTAGGTGATCTTTATCCCACAAATATGGCATTCCCACCTCAAATCACAAGTTCCCTCAAAATGGTTAGGTGACCTTTATCCCATTAAGAGTTTTCAAGTGACTCAAGTGTTGTGTAAAAGGATGGTGTTAAACTTGTTTTCAAAAGACATTTTAAGTTTTCATAATTCTAGTTTAGAAAACTCTATGTACCTTGTATTTGCATGCTTTCGAATACATGGTACCCTATGGTTCTTTTAATAAAACCCTTTTTTATTTAAAATCATTAATCCTTTTAATAACCTTTTATTAACCACTTAATGATAAAAAACCATTTATTTTCAGCTTGTTATGTTTATAAATTTGTTTGTTATGCATATCCATATATCAAACATCCAACATAAAACAAACAACCAAACAAGCACAACCATTCAATCATAAGTGTATAACCATAGCCACTAAGGTGACTACACTTGTTTGCCATCACAAGTATTGTCATTTGGTCTTTCCTAAGGGTTAATAATAACACATTAAAATGTGTCCAAGAACTCCCACTCGAATCCGCATCCAAATGCTTCAAGTGTCCATGTCTTTTGAGTTCTTCCTTTGTATCTTCCCTTGAGTCTCCAACTTGTGCATCTTCTTTTACAAAAATAATATCCTAATACAATTTTTCTAATAAAAGAAATGCACCTAATCTATTTATTACATAACCAATGAATAAATAAATTACAACCCAAAAGATACAAACACCAAAATTATTATTACAACCCTTTAATGAATAAAACCAAACATGACAATCACATTCATCCAAATCCAAAACACATTAGGTCAAGGCTATGTTATGCACCAAAATATGTATCAAATACAACATCCAAGAACAACCATGAACTCCCTTTTTAACCCTTAAAGTTTTGGCCAACATAAACCCAAACTTTAGGGTTTAGTCCAAACAAAACAATCAACCACTTGATGTTAATCTTTCAAGGTTTATTCTAAAGCATGTAAGATAAAACTTTGAAAGATAAGGGATTCATTCATCCACAACAAAACAGCCCCTAATGGGTTGAAAAAGTCCAACAAAACTAACTTTTCTTGGACTTTTGAAGCAAGTTTTCCACATAACCGGCTCTAGATGCCATTGTTGGGTTCTTACAAGTTTTAACAAAGATGTTTAACCATTTAAACAACAAAACGCAGCGGCTATAAGGGAGTTAAAACTTGTTTTAGAATCTGAAAATAAACATTTATATGTTCAAGAAAACAAACCCAAGAACAAGGATCATATATATATGTGAAAAGAAATGCTATCAAAGAAAACAACCATAGGATGTTCTTGAATACTACCTTTCAAGAACAAGGCAATACGAGATGGATGAAAAGAAGAAGATGATGCTCTTGAACGTGTAGTCTTCAAAGGAGAAAACCTCAAGCTTGTATACCCAAAAGCTCTTGCAAATGCCCAACTTTTTAGGAAGTCTTGACACCAAAACTTCTTCAAGAAAACCCTCTTACATCCGAAAATTGCTAGGAGAAAGAAGAGACAATGGAAGTATCTTGCATGTATATGAGAGA
The DNA here is from genome assembly GCA_025506505.1 of Flaveria sonorensis. Classification (NCBI taxonomy): domain Eukaryota; kingdom Viridiplantae; phylum Streptophyta; class Magnoliopsida; order Asterales; family Asteraceae; genus Flaveria; species Flaveria sonorensis. Next base: position 27,134,721 of record CM046423.1, on the reverse strand, counting down.
GAGAGAGTTGAGTGTGTTAGTTGAACTAGTTAATGTCTTGCATAAAACAAGACAAAGGAATCCCAAGGCCAACCACCAAGGGGCGGCCGAAATTGGGTTCAAAATGGGTTCCCTCCTATTTTGAAAACTCCTTTTTTTAATTCATTATTAATAACTAATTAAGTTATATAATTAAACCAATTTTAATTTTATAACTCAAACACTCTTTTATTTGATGTTATTTAACTTATTTAAATAACATTACAAATGATTTATCTTGAACAAAATATCTGTTAGGATCAGTGATCTAAGTTTGATCAATTAGAGTTGAATCACAGCGGAATTAGAGCAAGAATTAAGCAAATATAGCAAAAACACAATAAATATTCAATGGAACAGTACACGGTTATATAGATATAGGGTTTTCTGCAAAGGGATAATAACATTCATGCACACATGCTTCGGTATGGCGGCTGCTAGGTTTTCCTAAGCTGCACCGATTACAATTAGGTCAGCATTCCTTATATATAGGAATGTGACGTCTGCTGATGTCACTTGATAGTGACGTCTAAAGGAATTATTACAAACTACTGAAAGTAAGCAAACTACTGAGAATGTTCACAACAACTGAGAACATCTCAGATTATTCTAAGTACACGAAGAAACATAAAACTACTGAAACTACAAGTACAGAAAAGAAACTACAACTACTGAAAGGAAACCATCACAACTACTGAAGAGGTCTTCTTCAGCTGTTGTGACAATCATCTGAAACTTGGTCTTCAGTCTTTGTCTTCAGCTTTTGTCTTCAGACTTTGTCTTCAGCTTTTGTCTTCAGACTTTGTCTTCAGACTTTGTCTTCAGCTTTTGTCTTCAGACTTTGTCTTCAGCTCTTTCACTTCAGACTTTGTCTTCAGCTCTTTACTTCAGACTTTGTCTTCAGACCTTGTTATCAGCTGATGTCTTCAGCTGTTGCAGACTACTTCAGTTGTTGTAATGTCCGTGGGACTTAAAGGTTTTTCTGATCAGGCTCATTGGTTCTTTTGGTCCAACAAACTCCCCCTGAACCAATGCAGCCAAAACCTTTAAGCTTATTGAGGTCCCACTTATTCTTGGCAGAAATACTCTCTTGATCAGCTTTAGAGATATCGGATAAGCACAGGCCAGGGAACAGGTTTCAGTAGATGTGAATGTCAAAGGATGGAAGGGAACTCTGTCTTGGGGAACTGGACACAGAGCCGTTATCCCAACCATGAAACCTACTTCCCATTGATGAGTCTATAAGACTCTCTGACGTAGGCCTCAAGGAGAACAACTTGTTCCTCCTTAGTGAGTTCTTCTGCTTCTCCTTCGAAGAAGAACTCTGGGCCATAGTACTCTGATAAGTACTTTATCGTCTTTCCATTTTTCAACTCAACAGTTGTTATCTCTCTGTAAGCAAATTCATCTGGGTGAGTCCCTTCTAATAACAACTGGAGTTCATTTTTCTTGATCTCTTCAAGCCTCTTGTATAACAACCCCTTCTTGACCATTTTGTTCTCCATTAGAGTTTGAGGGGTCATCTTTGACTTGTAGGCTCTCTTGAAGTCTTCAAGTATTTCCCAGGGTGAGACTACAATGGCCAACATAATAGCAGCATCTATGGTCTTTCTCACTTGGCCATTGTATCTACTTGGTATGGATTTCTTATGAATTCTAGAACTAACCCTGGGGTCTGGCCAAATCCTTACTCTCTCCTTTTGATATTGAAAGGTATACCTGAGAGCATACAGCCTTTGAGCATGTTTCTTCATGGCTTGTATAGATGATGACTGAGGAAACTCTTTGTCAATCATCTTCAAAAGTTGCTCATCGTGCTGTTTCTGCTGTTCTTCTTCTTCAATCTTAACTTTCACCATTTGCCTCTGAAAGTCTGGTGTGATCATTTGTTGACTTCTGGGCTCAGGTAATTTCAGAACAGCAGAGATTGGCAGACTATCTTCTTCATCATCTTCTTCTTCATCTTCTACCATCCTCAACACCCTTCTCCTCCTTCTGGGTGCATCACTGGATGTGGTTTGAGGTGGTTTTTGGGGTAAGGGAGTTGGTTTTGAGGGTTGAGTTGATTTGGAGAGTTGTGGGGTTGGTTGTTTTTGAGAGGGAGTTTGGGAAGGCTGATCTAGCATTTTTATGGTGAGTTTGGCTTTGGAAAGCTTGGCCATATCAGTTCTCTTCCCAGCACCTGCTTCATCTAGTGCTTCAATAATTAACCCCTTGTTGAATGCTTCAGAAGTACAGATTCTGGTGGTTATTGCCAGAATACTGTCTCTGGTCCATGATTTAATCTCAATTAATGATCTTCCCAAGTATTTTGCAGTAAACCTGATCATTATTTCCAACCTCTCCCTTTCCATCACACTATAACTGGCCCATTTTCTTGTATCTCTTCAATCTCCAGCCTTCTGATCTCAGTGTCTAAGTAGCTGTATCAAAGCCCTGTCTGAAGAGTTGGTCTATTATTCTGTCCATTGATCTGCTGTGAGCTTCATCAGCTTCTTTAATCAGATCTTCCAATGATTTCTCTTCATCAGGCTTTTGAGTTTCAGCACTTTTCTTTCTTTTGTATGTGATCAGCTGTTTTTTTTCTTTTCTCTTGTTTCTCATTTTCCACACTCTTTCTTTTTCGTTCTTTCACTGCCTTAGACTCCCCCTTTTTGGGTGCATTGGGTTCAGGGGTGTGAATGGCAGAAAGCTTCCTTTGCACAGCATCATCAACAAGTGTTTGTAGATTTGAGGAAATCCTCTCATCAATGGCTTTATGCACAATCTCATTGATGATGGGAGTGATGAGAGGTAAGGAATTTTGAAAGGTAGCAACCATCTGCTCAGAGGGGTTCTGTCCCTGAGAGGTGGTGCCAAAAACAGTGGCTGGTGGCTCAGTTGAGTGTAGTGGCTGAGTGTTTGGTAAACCTTCAGATGAAGGTGCCATCTGTGGGTTTATTGGGGCAGATGGACTTTGATCCTGAGACATTTTGGCAAGCAGTTCTTTGAGTCTGCTCACCTCAGCCTCAAGGATTGTGTTATGGGCTAAAACATCAAAGAAAAAGCCCAGGTCATCATCAGTCTTTGCTGAATCATCTGACCTCCTGATTGAATCAGGATGTACATGCCCTGAGTGTAGATCAGTTGTAGCATGTGCCCCTTGTTCTTGGTTCTGGGGACTTCCTGCCTCAGGACTGAGTCCTTCATCGGCAGTTGCCTCTGGTGAGGTCTTAGAGATGTTACCAACTTCATCCTGTTCATTTGCTGAATCAGTAGAAGTGGCAGCCTCACCAGATGTTCTAACCTCCTCCTCTACACGGGGAGATTGAACATTATAACCCCTGTGCTGTGGGTTATCAGCAGCATTTTGGTCCTCTTCCTCAGCTGTTGAGGTTCTCCCCATTGTAATTGGTGTCTGGGGAGGAGGAGAGGAATGCAGCTGACTCAACACTTGTGCAACAATAAATGTTGGGCTTTGAGGGGCGGTTGCATTTGGAGATAGGTTTGAAGCAGATTGCACCCGGGGTGACTGGTGCTCTTCAATGGTAACCTTCTCAATTGAGATAGGTTCCAGCATTGTGGTATCCCCAATTATGGTTGCATCAGGATCCTGTTGAGAGGATGCCTGAGCGGCTAGGGCTGGTGGAGTCTTTGACACTACTGGGGGGTTAGAACCAGTAAGTGTTACCTGTATTGGTGTTACAGGGGCATCCTCAGGGGACTCATCTCCCTGAGTAGCCTTTTTGGGCTTTTTGGTTTTGGGTTTGGTGGGGACTTTGGATCTGGAAGTGGAGGCTGTGGGTTCCCGCTGCTTGGGTTTGAGCAGCCGGGCAGCCCCTTTCATTGTAGGGTCAGAGTTGTGCCTGGAGTATACTTCAGGCAATACAGCCGGAGCAGGGACTCCAAGGCCAACAAGGCCGTCTGATTTTAGCTGTGTTAAAATTATGGCCATGAGAAACCTGGGATATAATATCCATCTGTTTGCCACAGGTTTCAAGGCCAGATCCTTTAGTTCCATAAACACTATCTCAGAAAAATTTAAAGTTTGTCGTTCAAAGATAGAGTATAATACCTGTTGCCATCGGGAAGACATTTGATCCCATGAGGAGGTTTTTGGTGCAAGGCAGACATTCACCATGTGGAATATAAGACGTTCAGCATCATGGAAGTGCTTCTTCAGAATGGTGGTAGCACTTAAGTCTCCTTCATACCCGTTGTTGATGAAAGACATATCGGTTGTGCCTTTCGGGTATTCTGTGACACAGGTGGCATCATGTAGATCTAGGGTTTGTCGAATGATGTCCGGAGTGATGACCACCTGTTTCTGGTTGACCAACGACTGGAGAGTGATTTGGCTATCATTCTCACTAGTTTGCACAGAGACGTTGGTCCAGAACTGGCTTAGGGAATCGGGGTAGATGGTAGGATTCAGAAGAAACGCGGTTCGGTACTGGGAATCTACCATAAGATCGATGGCGTTATCAAATTTGTTCCAGAAGGCCGATTTCGAGAGGTAGGCAACACAGTTGTGTCTGGGTTTGAGTTTCATGGTCGCCATTGTTGAGAGAGTGAAGGACGGAAAACGGCTAATGAAACGTCTGAAAGTAGGTTTAGGTATTTATAGGGTAAAAAAAAGCTGATATAAAACGACTGAAAGTGTTGGTGCTGTCATCAGTTGTTTGAAAACAACTGAAGACCTGGTTTTAACTTTCAGAAGTAACAACTGAAGACTTGGTATTAGTCATCAGTAGTTGTGAAACTACTGAAGACATGGTTTTGGCTTCAGGTGTTGTAACAACTGAAGACTTGGTGTTAGTCATCAGTAGTTGTGAAACTACTGAAGACATGGTTTTGGCTTCAGTTGTTTGAAGTGAAGCAGCAGTTGTAGAAACAACTGAAGAGAAAAATTTCTCATCAGCTGTTGTCGTCAATTCTTAGCTCATCAGCTGTTTCATTCTGACCTCAACACTTCATCAGACTTTGTCTGAGTTTCAGATGTTTCATAGGTCATCAGTACTTATCTGTTATTCTGACATCAGCAGTTGTAACTACAGCAGTAGTTGTAACCACATCAGTTCTTTTCAACAGATGAGTACTTCAGTACTTTTAAGTAATTTAGTCTTCAGTAGTTATGAAAACTACTGAGGATAAAAGAACTTCAGTACTTATTTGTGACAGTAGTATACGAATGCTCATCAGTACTTGTTGACTGAGATCATCAGTAGTTGTCACTTATTCTAGCTGCAGCATACCAAGCCTTAACACTAGGTTTTGGAAAGTTGAACTGTCCAAAGGCTTAGTAAATATGTCTGCAAGCTCATCAGCACTAGGAACAAACTTTGGATCAATCAGACCTTTTTCAAAACAATCCCTAATAAAATGGTGTCTGATCTCAATATGTTTGGTCCTAGAGTGCTGGACTGGATTCTTGACAATACAAAGAGCTGAAGCACTATCCATTAGTAATGGAGTCTTAGTCTCTGTAATGCCATAATCCAGTAATTGATTCTGAAGCCAGAGTACCTGAGATGTACAACTTGCAGCAGCAATGTACTCGGCTTCAGCAGTGGATGTAGCAACAGATGTTTGTTTCTTACTCTGCCAAGAAACCAAACAGTTGCCTAGGAATTGACATCCACCAGAAGTTGATTTTCTAGTTAATTTACACCCTGCATAGTCACTATCAGAAAAAGCAACTAATTTGCAAGAGTGCCCAGTGGAATACCAAAGACCTAGAGATTGAGTACCTTGCAGATATCTAAAGATCCTCTTGACTGCAATCAAATGAGACTCTTTAGGAGCAGCCTGAAATCTAGCACAAACACAAGTTGCAAACATAATATCTGGTCTAGAAGCTGTTAAGTACATCAAGGACCCAATCATACATCTGTAAAGTGTTTCATCAACAGCTTTACCTTTCTGATCTGCATCCAGTTGTGTGGTGCTGCACATGGGAGTAGAACAGGGCTTACAGTGTTGTAAATCAAACTTTGCCAAAAGACTTTTTGTGTATTTTGACTGATGAATGAAAGTTCCATCAGCCTTTTGTTTGATTTGCAAACCTAGAAAGAACTGTAATTCTCCCATGGCACTCATTTCGAATTTTTGTTGCATCAACTTTGTAAATGCATCACACAACTGTGGATCAGAGGATGCAAAAATAATATCATCAACATAAATTTGAACAAGGAGCTTATGCTGACCCACTTTCTTAATGAACAAAGTTTTATCTATGGAGCCTCTAGTGAAATTATTCTGAAGAAGAAATTTGACAGTGTTTCATACCAGGCTCTAGGAGCTTGTTTCAACCCATAAAGAGCCTTATCAAGTTTATACACCCAATCAGGATGTTTATTATCCTCAAAACCTGGTGGTTGACACACATAAACCTCTTCTTTTATTTTACCATATAAAAATGCACTTTTGACATCCATTTGAAAAACTTTAAGATTGTGGAATGCAGCATAGGCTAAGAACAATCTAATTGCCTCCAGTCTGGCTACAGGGGCAAAGGTTTCATCATAATCAATACCTTCTTCTTGTGAAAACCCCTGGACAACCAGTCTGGCCTTGTTCTTGACAATTTGCCCATTTTCATCTGTTTTATTCCTAAACACCCATTTAGTGCCTATTGCACACTTACCTGGGGGTAGAGGAACCAGTTCCCACACTTGCTGCTTTTTGAACTGAAGAAGCTCAAGCTGCATGGCATCAACCCATCCATTGTCTCTTAATGCAATATGATAGTTCTTTGGCTCTTGCTGACTGATGAAAAGAGCATAGAAGCAGAAGTTGGACAATTGACTTCTAGTTGAGACACCAGCATTGATATCACCAATGATTTGAGACGTTGGGTGATTCTTCAGCTCTGGATACACTATGAGATCTGTGCAAGTGTTTGTAGCACGCTCAGCAGCAACAGATGTTGATCCAGATTCTTGAAACCAAGTGTTAGATGGCAGGTCAAATGAAGTAGAGGATTCAGAAATCTCATCAGCATTTGTTGTGGATGGTGCTACTGAAGCTACAGGAACATCAAGTTGAGTAGACTCAGGCAGTTGATCACTAAACTTGAATAGGTGAGTACTGGGATCATCATGAACATCAGTACCACCAGATGGATGACTAGCTGCAGAAGGTGATGAATTCACATGATCTGCAACAGCTGGAGGCTGATAAGGAACATATTGCAGTATGTCCAGATCAAACAACTCCACAGGGTTTTGTGGGATTTTGTCCTTAGGAGATTCATTGAACTTCACATGCAAGGTTTCTTCAACCATCTTTGTTCTGCAGTTGAACACTCTGTAAGCCTTGCAAGTGGATGAATACCCAACAAAATACCCTGCATCCACCTTAGAATCAAACTTTTGGAGTTGATCCTTTGTGTTGAGAATGTAACAAGGACACCCAAATGCTCTGAAGAATGAAATTAGAGGAGCCAAATGATGTAGAACTTCATAAGGAGTCTTCATCAACCTCTGATTCACTAAAGCTCTATTTTGCACATAGCATGCTGTGTTGACAGCTTCAGCCCAAAAGGTCAGTGGCAAACCAGAGTCAGCCAACATGGACCTTGCAGCTTCAATTAGGGTCCTGTTCTTTCTCTCCACTACTCCATTTTGTTCTGGAGTCCTTGGGATGCTATACTGCCTCTTGATTCCTTTTGAAAGGTAGAAATCATCAAGTGTATGGTTTCTAAATTCAGTTCCATTATCACTTCTTATACACTTGACTGATAGGGAATACTGCTTCTCAACATACAACACAAAGTTAATAATTGTCTGAGCAGCCTCATCCTTTGAATGCAAGAAGAAGGTCCATACAAATCTGGAGTAATCATCCACAATTACCAGACAGTATTTCTTCTTTGCCATGCTCATTACTCTCACAGGACCAAAGAGATCCATGTGCAGTAATTGCAAGCAGGCAGTGGACTTTGGTTCTTCTATAGGAGGGAATGAGACTTTGTGTTGTTTTCCTTTTAAACAAGCAGTGCAGGTTTCATCACAGAGGAACTCCTTTATTGGTAGACCTCTTACTAAACTATTGTGGATCAGCTGATTCATGTTTTTGAGATTAACATGACCCAGCCTTCTATGCCACAGTTTAGATTCCTGAGGAGAGGCCTTGGAGAACAGGCAAGGATGACCTTTTAAAGCAATCTTCTTTGACAAATCCAAGGCATATACTCTTCCTATCCTGTTGGCCTTCAGGAGAGTATGTTCATCCAATACCTTGTCAATCAGCCTCAGAACTTTGGAAGACAGAATCCGGCAGTTCTGGCTTGTGAAAAGTGCAACATGCCCTTTATCACACATCTGACTGACACTCAGTAGATTATACTTGAGATTCTCCACATGGTTAACATCATCAAATCTGATTTCTCCATTTGACACAAATCCTTTCCCGATGATGTAACCCTTAGCATCATTTCCAAATGAGACAAATCCCTCTTTCCTTGAGAGTAGTCATTAAGAAGAGAACTGCTCCCAGTCATATGCATAGATCCTCCACTGTCTACATACCAGATGCTTCTTTGGCATGCTGAAGAACCCTGCATTTATCATAAGAAACTAGTTAGCTTTAGAGACCCAAACCTTTTTGGTTTTGGGTATGTTTTCATCAACAGATTTAACCATAACTTGTTTCTCATGATTAACAGCTGATGAAGGTGGAGATGGTGCTGAAATGGAATTCTTAGATTTGGGCTTGGATTTCCTTTTCAGTGGTTTGATCACAGGTGCATCTAGTTGGTTAACTCTCCCCAACAAATGCTGAACCATCATAACAAGTTGTGTCTGATTTGTTGCTAAAGCCTTCAGCTCATTTGACACATCAGTACTTGTTTTTGATGAGTTCCTGTGACCCACCATTTCCTCCTTCTTGAAATTCACAGACTTCGTCTGATGTTTATCATGAGGAACACTATCAGCTGTTTTCTGATAAACCCCATCCTTCTTTTTGGATTTTGGTGAGGCCTTGGGTTTATCAGTTTGAGATGACTGTGGTACAAACTTGGTTTCAAACTCATTTTTCATTTTATTTATCTCTTCTTTAATGAGCTTATCTCTGTTGAGTTTGGAACCCTTTTTGTACCAGCATTCATCAGATAGATGATTGAATTTACCACATATTTCACATGGCTTATTCTTCATCTTGGATTGATCAACTGCTGAAGTGGAAACTACTGAAGGTGTGATCTTCAGTACTTTCCTCCTTTCAGTACTTGTGTTAAGTACTGAAGGATCGGTAACAACTGAAGACTTGTTCTTCAGCTGTTCTCTATCCGTCCTGAAAGACCGTATGATAGATTCCTCAGCAGTTGTTAATCCTTTTATTTCATCAGATTTGAAATGCTTTTCAGATGTTGTGACTTGCCCTTCAGTACTTGGAGTACTTTGAGGAACAACATCTGAATTTCTCAGCTTCATGTGTTTATCAGCATTTAAACCATCAGGCAATTGATTTGCTGAGATCTTAACACTGACTTCATCCTCTAATTTTGTATTATCATTTGAGGATGAATCACATGATGATGTGGTTTGGAAATTACTTTCACCTTCAGATTTTACTATTGATTTTGAAGTAAAATCAGTAGGTGGTGCAGTATGATTGTAACCTATTCCAAACTTCACATTTGAAGCTGTTTGCTTGCTGAGAAGCATTTCAAATCCCTTGCAGGATGTTACCCAGCGGTCACACTCAACTTGGGTAGCTGCAAGTGTCTCTTTGAGACTTCTGTGGTTCTCGAGTATGACCTCTACCTTAGCCTTTTCATCATTAAGTTGGCATTTAAGCTTGTAAATCTCATCATCTTTGTCATTAAGTGCAGACACATACTCATCTTTTCTTTTGGAAATAGTTTTCTCAAGCTCAAGATTTTGATTGATTAAAGCTACATTTGCCTCTCTAATAGAGACAAAGGCAGCTATGCATGATTCAGAACATAACTTGGCTTTAGCCTCAGAAGATACCTGGGTTACCTGTGAAGATGAAGCATCGGAGCAGGAACCCTCAGTAGACTCCAGGGCCATGAGAGCAAGATTCCCAAAAGGATGTTCACCACCATGTTGACCAGCACCAGCAGATAATTGCTCATTGAAACCAGAAAGATCATCTGGTAAGCTGCTCCAGTCAACAACTCCTGGTGTGAAGAAGCTGTGATGAGGTTGAGATTGTGATGGAGATGGTTGAGGCTCAGGTAGGGCTTGAGGTTGTTGTGCTATAGGGACATGAACTGGATTTGGCTGTGGCATGTAATAGCAGGGATAAGGATATGGCATTGGACCCTGAGGGACAAAGTATGCAGGAGATTGAGGTTGTGAGTGATGACCAGAACTAGCAGGATGTTGCCCTTTGTTTTGTGAACTATTGCTTGGAAAGGTCACAAAGGGTGCAGAGGAGTTAGATCCAGTTGATCTACACTCTCTTGCAAAGTGCCCAAGCCTGTGGCATTTGTGACACCTCAACTTACTCTTGTCAAAACCAACTTTGGTTTTGCCAGAGAGTCCTGGAAATTTCCTACCAGTTCTCTTGTAGAACTTTTGAGATCTGATATTGATCAGGGCCATTTGGCTCAAAATATCCATCTCTTCTAAATCATCATCAGCAATACCATGCAAATCATCCATGATAAAGCATAAATTATCACTATTACACCCAGAATGACTGTCAACACCAACAAATGCATGATCAGAACTGTTTGAAGAGAAATCTATATGCTCATCATAATGACTTTCTGATCCAGCATATTCTGACTCATGACCGACCAAGGCAGTGTTACCTGGTACAAAGTCATCAGAGAGCTTTCCTGATGATGCCAGTTTCCTTTTCTGCTCTATCTCTCTTTCAAATGTAAGCAGTTTCCCATGGAGTTGGGTGAGAGATAGGCTATCCAGATTTGCACTGGAGCGTAGGACAATGGTGTATGTGTCCCATCTCTCAGGCAGTGATCTGAGGAATCTGTTGTTCATCTGGCTGTTAGTATACTCATGCTTGACCATTTTCAGCTCAGAGATCAAGCAGGAGAAACGCTCAAACTGTTGAGTCAGTGTCTCACCCTTCCTATGAGAGAATGTCTCATATTGTTGGGCGAGGATTTCTCTGTTGTTTGCTAAGACCTCATCAGTTCCTCCGAATTGTTCCTTCAAAGCATTCCAGAGGTCATGAGCAGTTTCATGATGCATAAGCCCAGAATAGATTTCATTCGGCAGTGCCATGGCCAGAATTCCATGGGCTTTAGCATCAATCTCAAACAGTTTACGATCTTCATCTGAGTATTGCTCCTTCTTCTTCGGAACCATTTGATTGGTCTCCGGATTGTTCACCATAGGCTTGTGTGGACCGTGAACCACAGATGTCCAACAACCTGAACTGTTAACAGACAGGTGATGGAGCATTCTTCGTTGCCATATGTTATACTCACTCCTAACCAGCATCGGAGGCTTGGTTGAGGAGACAGTATTGTGAGGATCATTAGATGGAGTAGTCATTCTCAGATTCAAATCAAATCAATCAAGTTTCAAAAGATTTAGCACAAAAACACAACAAACTCAATAAGAACCAAGAAGAAACTCAATTTAAATAACCGGAAGCAGCAGAAAATCAATCTTTATAACAATTCTTGCACATATGCTAATTCGATCAAACTATAGATATCAAAATAGCAGTTTCAATGATCAATTGTTAAACCGATCAATGATTAACCTGCTCTGATACCATTTGTTAGGATCAGTGATCTAAGTTTGATCAATTAGAGTTGAATCACAGCGGAATTAGAGCAAGAATTAAGCAAATATAGCAAAAACACAATAAATATTCAATGGAACAGTACACGGTTATATAGATATAGGGTTTTCTGCAAAGGGATAATAACATTCATGCACACATGCTTCGGTATGGCGGCTGCTAGGTTTTCCTAAGCTGCACCGATTACAATTAGGTCAGCATTCCTTATATATAGGAATGTGACGTCTGCTGATGTCACTTGATAGTGACGTCTAACAGAATTATTACAAACTACTGAAAGTAAGCAAACTACTGAGAATGTTCACAACAACTGAGAACATCTCAGATTATTCTAAGTACACGAAGAAACATAAAACTACTGAAACTACAAGTACAGAAAAGAAACTACAACTACTGAAAAGGAAACCATCACAACTACTGAAGAGGTCTTCTTCAGCTGTTGTGACAATCATCTGAAACTTGGTCTTCAGTCTTTGTCTTCAGCTTTTGTCTTCAGACTTTGTCTTCAGCTTTTGTCTTCAGACTTTGTCTTCAGACTTTGTCTTCAGCTTTTGTCTTCAGACTTTGTCTTCAGCTCTTTCACTTCAGACTTTGTCTTCAGCTCTTTAGCTTCAGACTTTGTCTTCAGACCTTGTTATCAGCTGATGTCTTCAGCTGTTGCAGACTACTTCAGTTGTTGTAATGTCCGTGGGACTTAAAGGTTTTTCTGATCAGGCTCATTGGTTCTTTTGGTCCAACAATATCCATATAATTTGTTCTATCTCAAATGCAATAATTCAGAAACCCATTTTCTAAATTGGTGTCAAAATTTATTTGCTTGATCATATCAACAAATAAATATTTATCGGTGTTTGCCTAGCTTGTTATTGGGTATGACCTGACTTGGATCATAACGTACAAACCACATCAATCTTGTATGTGTCTTGGGCATATAAGATCCAACAACATTCACTTACATGCTCAAATGGCAGCTCTTTTTAAAGCGAATATGGAAACTGACATAATGACTAAGTCTCCATTGATCACTCCTAATGACTTTGACACTTGGTGCATAAGAACGCAAGGCTTTATCAAGCCTGAAGATAGCAGGATGTGGAGATCTATAGTCTCTAGACCTCACATCCCAAATACTACTTTAGTAACTGCAAGAGGTGGGATGATACCCAAGGAAGTGGCTGGTTATTCTGAAAAAAGACTAGAAAAAAATAAACATTGATTAGAAAGCCATGACCGCTCTTCAAACTACTCTTCCCAACTCCATCTATAGAGGCTTCAAGAAGTGCAAGAGTGCAAAAGAACTTTGGGATGTACTGAAGCTGATGTATGAAGGATCTGAGGAAGCTAAGGAGAACAAGAAGGACATAATGAAGCGTCAGTTTTAAAACTTCACCTACAAGACATGTGAAACTATGACTTAATAATACTTTAGGTATGTTGAGATTGTAGACACTCTAATGGATGTTGGAGTTAAACTTAAGAACAAGGATATAGTGAGGAAGTTCATGTTCTCTCTTCCAAGAGAATGGACACACTACTGTGTGGCCATCAAGAGAACTGAGAACCACTCTAACCTCACTCTCACTGATCTGTATGGTATCTTGAGTGGTTACCAAATGAAGATAAACATCCAAAACCCTTTTACTAGCTAATACAACACCCAAAATAGTTCAGCCCTTCATATGGTTTAAAGGGACAGCAGAGAACCACAACATCATCTTATCTACTACCCTGACAACTCAACAAAGGGTCCTTTCATCACCTTCTTGGAGATACCTAAGGAGAGTCATACTCAAGGAAGTCTATTCTAAGAGCCCAGCTCTTCTCAGGCCTTTGTGTCTTCAGATGAAAGTTCTTGCAACTTTCTCTTCACCCTTGAAGACCTGGACTACATCCATCCAGATGATCTGAAGTACATGGAAATAGTCCAGCAGATGGCTCTTCTCACTTATAGAGCCAAGAAGTTCTACAAGAGGACAAGAAAGAAGTTTTCAAGCAATGTGTCCAATGGAAAGTTTGGGCTGGACAAGAGCAAAGTAAAGTGTTACAACTATAACCAAATGGGCCACTTTACTCGGAAAGGGAAGGGTCACAAATGGTAAGCTTAGCATTGAAAATGTAAAGTTTATCAAGGAGCTTGAGTATAACCTTTTGAGTGTGTTTCAATTTTATGACCAGAGACATAACATGCTCTTTACTAAGCATGAGTGCATTGTCTCAAACCCTAGGTGATCAATTCTCAAGATCATATTTTGCTCAAAGGCCCCATAAAAGGGAACATGTAAAAGATGGATTTGCAAGAAACCTCCCCTTCAAGAGAGGTTTCTTGCTTTCTATCCAAAGCAAATAGTGATAAGTCTTTCCTTTGGCAAAAAAGAATGTTCCATGTAAACTTTAAGAACATGAATAAACTAATTAAGAATAAATTGGTAACTGGAATGCCAAAGAAAGAGTTTGCAAATGATGATCATTGTGTTGCATGCCTGAAAGGATAGCAACAAAAAGTGTCACACAAGCCAAAGGAAATGAACCCCATCACTACTCCCATTCACTTATTACACATGGATCTCTTTGGCCCTAAAAGTGTAAGGAGTTTTGGAAGAACTTCATACTATCTTGTGATCACAGATGATTTCACAAGATACACTTGAGTCTTTTTTCTTAGAAGTAAGGATAAGACCCTAGAAATCTTAAAATCCTTCATTCTGAAAATTGAAAATCAATATGATCACAAGGTTAAGATCATAAGATGTGATCAAGGAACTGAATTAAAGAACCAAATCCTTGATTCATTTTATGATGAAAAAGGTATTTCAAGACAATATAGTTGTCACACCCCAATTCATGGCTATTTTTAGCGGGGCGTGATCATCATGGAATCATAGTCATTGATTGATCACTACATGATTTGGTAAAACATACATTTCAAATGAGTTTAAAAATATATAATTAGCTTCAGTGTTAAATTGTGGAAGCAGTAGAACTAATGTAAATTGTTTTCAAAACACGACAAATATAGAAATGAATGTCCCAAATAACATGAATGGCCCTAAATGCGATGTGATCCATGCTATCTTAACTTGATGCAAATATCAAATACCTGAGAAAACATGCAGGAAAGTATGTCAACATAAAGTTGGTAAGTTCATAGGTTTTAAAGTAATAGTAAATAGTGTAATGGACCATAAGTCTTTCCATGATTTGATTGTCGATCATACAATATTACAACATTATATAAGCACCGCCACCAAAGCTAGATTGTAACTGTAATAGATTGCCCCTACCCATGCCTACTGTAAGCACGGGGATGAACAGGCTAATAATGCACCCATTTAGACCTCCAGTCAAGGTTAGGGTAATTAACCCGGGTAGGGGTAGTCAAACCCAATAGTACTATCCATGATTACCTCATTTTGGGAAATAAACTAACAGTTCGATAAACAGGGGACTTCATACGGTAAGTAACAACTTATATAACATGTTAAACCATTGACATGTAATTGTGTCCACAAAAATAGTAATTTACATGTAATCTCCTCCAAAATGAAAATAAGTAAAAATGGGGCCGTGAAACTCACTTGTGAAGTGAGTTGGGTGTGAAAAATCTGTAAGTATCCAAAGTGCTCGGGAAAAATTCAACTAAGTTTGCCCTAAACCAATTAAGGCAACTTATGTCTAAGTAATTGCTCCTACGTGTAATGTGAGCAAGTAACTATTTCATCCACATACTTGGTAACAAAGTGGTTAACTCGACGACCCGTTGGTGACACAAGATGGATATTTGTGAAATATATATATTACTTAGAAAATATTAATAAATTATATTTTACTTGAAAGTGTACACAAACCCTTGTATTTTAAGATTGACATATTGTTTAGGTAATTAAATATCATTTTGACTCAACCCGAGACGTGACTCGAGTGTTTAGTAATTTAGCTATGTAATTTACATATGAAATTATAGAAACTAGGGTTTTGAAATAATCTTATATTTCTTAGGTAAAATACTATTTGTATTATATTAACTGGAATACAATTTGAAATATTGACATCTATGTAAAAACACTAGCTTTCATATTTTTACAATCCACGAATAAATATATATATTTACTCATAAAATAATTATTTAATTATTTTCTTAGCAGGATTATTCTTTTATTTTATTTAGCTATTATGAACCTTAGCACATATTAAGTTAGGATTTTCTCCATTTAAGTAATTTTATTATATTATAAATTAAAGTTCCCTTGAATAAAATACGTAACTAATTTAGTCATTTTACCAACATATCTTTACACAACTTTTTAAGTGACCTATTAACTAATATTATAAAATCCATAAATTCATATTTTAAGTCTCATGCCAAAATAGCTAAGTCATGTGTTATCTTTGTCAAATAGTCATCTACTAACCATTTTAACACACTCTTTAAACTAACATAATATTTGGTTACAAAGTTTATATTTTTCATTTAAAGTCCCATGTATATATACTTAATCATTCTTGTAAACTTGGTCAAATTGTCATCTAGTCATAACCCAACTTTTGTAATAATATTTTACCACTCACTAACTAAGTATAACTTGAAGAATATATATAATTATTCATAATATTTAAAATTCCATAACCATATTATAACCTTTTGTAGTTTTTCTTGAGCTTTAATAAACCTTTATGACTTTTTATAAAATCTCCAGCTAGTAGTTTAGCCAAACATGGATTTATAAAGATTTACTTTTAACATAAAGAATCATTATCTGTTTCATTTAGAATGTGTTACGTGAGGTTCCATTCTTGAAATCCTTTGTTTGTAGTAAAAAATATTATTTTCCACAAAAAATGTCTTTAGTGGATGAAACTAGTTACATATGAACTAATATGAACTAGTAGCTGGATGAACATGATAATATGAAAGATATTTAAAAAAAAGAAGATAGTGTTCTCACTCAAATAAGCCAAGAAAGATAGAAAGGTTTGTTGTAGGATGCTTGGAAGCTTAAAAAATCACTTGATCTTTACCCAAATGCACTTGAATACACAAGATTTATGAAATACAAGTTTGAAGAAGATGATATGGTGGTGGTGGTATGGTGGCCGAATTTTGAGAGGGGGAAAGAGGGAAGGGAGTGTGTTGGGTGGTGTTGATGATTTTTGTGGATGAAGTGTGGAGTTTGCTTGTATTTGTAGCCCTCACATATTTTTGAAGACATCACCTTTATGGATCTTGGTCAACATGGGGGAAAGGAACTCACAAATATGGAAGGGAAACATGTAGCCTTGTTCATCCCGTTTTCCATATCACCAAATAGGAAATTTTCAAAATCTACAAAAAGAAAGGTAGTCTTGTAGGGATTTGACAATAGAATCAGGAAAGAAAAGTAGGGGGGGGGGGGTAAAGGGACAGCCAAGAAGAGGAGGGGGGTTGGTTTTCAATTTTTGTGTAGTATTGGGTATTTGGGAGGTATTTATTGCACTATTGGTAAATTTACATATTTTTATATTTTTACCTTTTACTTTTTAAAATACATAAAAAAATATTATAAGAACTTATATAATATCATAGATTTTAATATTGATGATATGTTAATGATACCTCGTCTATCTAGTAGTCGCGTTAATATATTCGTTCCGGGTAAAATATCAATTTACGTGTTTAAGTTTATTTATAAATTTTAAGCTTTTCAAATGTGTTAAATTTGGAATCTAAAATACTTTGAAACACTTTAAAGTATTTATTAGTATGTATATATTAATTATCACTAACGTTCGTGTGTGCCGGTTGTATTGCGTGTAAAAATGGTAACTACGCCAAATTACCGATGCATGAAATGTTATGCGTGAAATTTTGAATGCATGAAATGATTTCAATATATGGAAAAAATTTGAAAATCAAGTACGATATGTGTAATTATGACTAGGTCGGAGCCGGGTATTGACCTGAAATTACCGGTGATCACAATAGTGATCCTAGGACTTCTCAACAAAATGGTGTTGCTGAAAGGAGAAATAGGATACTTATTGAGGCTGCAAGAACCATGCTCTCTAACTCTAAACCTCTAATCACCTTCTGGGCAGAGGTAGTAAACACTGCTTGTTATGTGTAGAATAGAGATTTAGTAGTCAAAACTCATGGTAAGATACCTTATGAACTGTGGCACAAAAGGAGACCTTTCATTGGTTTCCTCTAGTCATTTGGATGTCCATGCACCATCTTGAATACCAAATATCACATAGCTAAAGCTTATAGAGTATACAATCTCAGAACTAGAGTAGTTGAAGAGTCAGCCAATGTGACCTTCAATGAACACACTCCAAGTGTGAAAGGTTCCAGTCCTGATTGGCTATTTGATCTTGACTTAGTTACAAAATGTTTTAACAAATCTTGTGAAGATGTTTAAGGAACAATAGGTAATATATCTACAGAAGATCCTGATACAAGATTTGAGCTGAGAAGACCAAATGTTCAAATTCGTTCAGCACCAGTGGTAACAAACACTGCAAGTGGAAATCCTGCTAGCATAAACATAACACATTCTTCTTCCCATACATATGAGGTGCCAACCAATTCTAGCAATGAGGTAAAAAACTCAAATGAAGGGATCTTTAATGCAGGAGAAAATGGAGATGGTGAAAGTGATCAAGAATATCTTGATGCTAACAACCACTCCACTGAAGACAACACCAATGATGTTACACATTCTCCAGATCAAGTCACACTTGATGGGTGTGCTAATATGGTAGGCGATACACAATCACCAGATCTAAATTTCTCAAATTTGGATCTATCAAATCAACTTGCTGTGTCTCCTCAGCAAGGAATCCACAAGTCACATCCTACCACAAACATCATTGGTGATGTTGAAAATAGGGTAAGAACAAGAGGACAAACCCATGATCAAAATATTTGTCTGCACTCTTGCTTATTATCCCAGATTGGGCCAATGAAAGTAGATGAAGCTTTAAGAGATGGAAACAAGATTAAAGCAATGCAGGAGGAACTGCTTTAATTCAAAAGAAAGGGTGTTTGGAACCTATGTCATCTTCCTCCTAGGAAGATGCCAATAGGAACCAAATAGGTATTCGGGAATAAGAAAGATGATAGAGTACTTGTCATCAAGAACAAGGAAAGATTGGATTCCAAGGGTCACTCAAGAGGAAGGAACTAAGTACGCAGATGTCTTTGCTCCAGTAGCAAGACTTGAAGCTGTAAGAATATTTCTTTTTTTTGTTGCATCAAAGGATTTCAAGGTCTACCAACTTGATGTCAAGTGTGGTTTTCTATATAGGGTGATAAATGAAGAAGTGTATGTCTCTCAACCATCTAGCTTCGCAGATCCAGATCATCCTGATTATGTCTGCAAGCTTGACAAAGCTCTCTATGGGCTGCATCAAGCACCAAGAAAGTGGTACGAGACACTGTCACAGTACCTAGTTCAACATGGTTACAAAAGAGGTATTACTAAAAGAACACTCTTCATTAAAAGAACAGGGAATAACTTGATGTTGGTTCAAGTTTATATTGATGACATTATCTTTGGGTAAACTAATGAAAAGCCCTGCAAAGAGTTTGAGAAGTTGATGAAGAACAGGTTTGAAATGAGTGCTATGGGGAAACTCAATTTCTTTCTAGGAATTCAAGTGAAGCAAGTTGACAATGGCATCTTCATAAACCAGTCAAAGTATGCACAGGAAATACTAACCAGATTTCGTCTGATTGATTGTAAGGTTGCTAAGACTCCCATAGCCAGAAACCACTCCCTAGGACCTAATCTTGAGGGGGAGTGTGTTGATGAACATCAATACATGGCTATGATTGGGTCTCTTATGTACCTAACAGTCAACAGGCCTGATATCATGTTTGCTACATGCATATGTGCAAGATATCAAGCCAACCCCAAGATCTCACACCTAGTTGCTGTCAAGAGGATTCTTAGATACCTCAAAGGAGCCACCAAACTAGGACTTTGGTATACAAAGAATTCTGACTTCAATATGTATACATATACAGATTATGACTATGGTGGCTACAATATGACTGGCAAGTCTACATCTAAGGATTGTCAGTTCCTTGGTTGAAGGATAGTCTCATGGCAATGCAAGAAGCCATCCTGTGTATCTACATCAACTGCTGAAGCTAATACATTACTGCTGCAAGCTGCTGTGCTCAAGTGCTTTGGATTCAGAATCAGATGCTAGATTATGGATTTAACTTCAAGAAGACCCCTATCCATATAGACAACAATAGTGCTATCTCAATCATAGGGAATCCCGTGCAGCACTCAAAGACAAAGCACATTAATATCAGAGGTGGGACCGACATCCGGATTTCAAAGTTTATCTTTTGTAATAACTTTATCTCATATCCAAGCATATAAATAGCCTTTCCAACAGGTCTCACTCTCTCTTCTTCTTCTTCATCTGAATCTTTCAAGCCCTAATCTATTCATAAACCCTCATTCTTGTTCTAATCTCTCTTCCAAAAGCTTCATAAATGGGCAACCCTGAACCCTAAAACCAGCAAGCAACATTTATCATGCATCTACATAGGAAACACAACCAAGTTGCTCCGTTATCTACTGAAAAAGACCCTGCTTTTTCAGAAATCTACAACTTTCTTTTGCAATCTTCCTACCATACCGTCCTTACCATTAACCCTTCACTCTATGAAGATCAACTTTTGCAGTTCTGGAGGACTTGTCAAGAAGTTATCATGGACGGTTAGAAGGCACTCTCTGCCACAGTGTAGGGGAGGATAGTTTTCATCATTCCAGCCTCCGTAAACCAACATATGCAGGTGTATGATGAAGATGGTGAGCTGTCCTTCACCAAGGAGGCAGTTAATGGATCATTCCATCAGATGGGCTATGAAGGTGACTATACAATCAAAACCTTCAGGAAGGGAAAGGTATATTCATAATGGAAATACCTCCTTATGTAATTATCCACTCATTATCCAACAAGCATGGATGATGGGACCAAGTTCCAGAAGACCTATCCTACATTGTCCATGGAATGTCCAGGGGATCAAGTTTAGGTACTCTTAATTTGTCTATACAAATTTACTTGCAAACTTATATTTCTTTGAATATTATATGTTCCCTATATATGTCCAGCACATTCTCAACCGTGAACTGGGCTCGCAGTTAAGGGGAAAAGGTAATATTCTAAAGCTGGGATAGATAAAGCCCAGCATCTTAAAAATTATTAGGAAAACCACTGTTGGTTTTTCCTGGGTAGAAACAGCCCTTGTGCCTATAATGTTAAAGCAACCTGCTCAAGATGAAGACTTGGCAATCCCAGCGAATGTTAAACCTACACCTTCTTCACCACCACCTACACAGCCTCATATCACTATCACCTACACTAGAAAATCCAAACAAACCTCTGCTCAGTCTATTCAGATTGAGTAGGCCCCCATATACTCACCCATACAGGAACAAATGGAAACAAGAGCTCCCACTTCTCCTGAGGAGCAGACCACTCCCATTCCTTCAAGTATCAGTTCTGAGGTTCCTCATGCTCAGCCTGATAAGCTCACAACACTAGCCTTAAGCCATCATCCTGAGTCTTAATACTCAGATGATCAACCTTCAGGGGAAAGCTACCATCCCCAGCCTTTGGATCTCAACCAACTAATTCCTAACCTTGAATTCTATGATAATGAAGACATGGGATTCAATAAGTACCATGAATCTCTTTACTCTTCCCCTACTCAAGGATAGATGAGTGCTCCTGATGCTCCCATGTCTAGCCCACATCATCCACCCATTACTGAGGTGGACCTCCTTGAACATGTTCAAGAGGTTCATATGGAAGAGGCTCTCAATTTCGCAAGTGATTATATCATTCAGACCTCAACCATGGCAGCCTAGCTTCTTGGCACTTCTTATGAAGCTGTCACAGAGAAGGGGAAATCAAGAGACCAAGAACAAATGTTTAGTGGTGAGAGGGATGACTTTGGTTATGTACTCTTATCTTCCCATGATTCTTCTAATGAAGATGAGGGGAGCATGAAACAAAAGGTGCAAAAATTTACAGATACATGCACATATCTTGTTTCAAAGGTTATTCACCTGGAATCTTAGGTGGCTACCTTACAAAGGAAGGTGCTTAATCAGCAACTTGAGATCATTGATCTTAAGGGTAAGCTAGCTGAGAGGTGTGCCAGGCATACTCAACCATGGCCATAAGAACCTATGGATGTAGTGGATCTAACCTCCAGCTCCTTTGTGCAAGTAAGTGATGCTACCAAAAAGAGGGAGAAAGTTACTACAATCATAGAACATAGGAGCACTGCACAGAGGATGGACATTAAGGATTCACCACCCTCACTTGCAACCAGACTCAATAACCTCCTCTGGCCTATATTAATGTGGATGCCATCCTTCAAAGCATACTTGAGGAGGGTTCTGTACCAAGGGCCATGTCACATCCATACAATCCTACTAAAAATCCATTCATAGGATAAAGGTATGACATTGATAGAAGGGCCTTGATGCTTGGATTCTATGAAAGCTTCCTTTTAGCAATCCTGCCACTTGTCAACCCAAGTCAATACAAACATGCTAATAGGTTAGCAAAGAGGATTCAAATGATGGTGTCTGAGGAGTTCAAAATAAGAACAAGCATTTACAGACAAAAGCTAGCAGGGAAAACAATTGGTCAACTAGATACTGAGTTGGACCTAAGATTAGCTTTGAAAGGGAAATTTCAGTTGAAGGCCCAGTTGTGGACTCTGTGAACCTTGAGATTCCTGCTCCTTCTGCACCAACTACTCTATGTAAGACACCAGTTGGTGAAGGTGTCTCACAACCTCTCCCTAGCCAGAGCTCAAATGAAGAACAAGTTCAAGAAGGCCAAAGATCTCTTCTCCCTAAGTCATATAGGCTAGTGGTTGACAAAAGGAAGAAAGTTCTATCTGCAAAGGAGGAGAAAAGGGAGAGGAAGAGGAAAGCAAGGGAAGAAAGACAAAGAAAGACTCCTAGTTTCATGCAGGCTACAAGCAGGGCTGCTCAAAGGCCAAACACTTAGGAAGATGAGTTAAGGGCAGCCAAATTGAACAACATTAGGAATTAGTAATTACAATATTGATGATCTAGTCTCTCTTCCCTTGGATGTATTAACTAAAGTGACAGACACAGAGGTGTCTACAAAGAGGAAGGAGGCTGAGGATGTTGCTTTGCTTCTTAAAACCAAAGAAGAAAGAAAGAAAAGAAAATTATATCAAGCTCCTATCCTCTCCCCAGTTCAAGAGATGCCTGAGGTGGAAACTATGGTTGTAGAGGAAGAAACTCAAGTAGACAAAGAACAAGATAGACAGAACACGATCAACTACTTGAGTGCCAAAGGTTTCTACCAGGTAGAAGCTTTATTCCCTCTATCTTATGATTATATAGAGTTTGAGTACCTTAAGCAGCTAGAACAAGAAGCTCTTAAAGGAAGAAAAGATGCTAAGAGAAAGATAAGGGAGGAAGCTGAAAGATCAAGGGCCACCATCAAAGCTAACAAGAAGAAGTCAGATGATAGACAAAAGTTGGTGAGCTTCTTGAAGCTGTATGAGTTCTCTGGTAGGAGACTTGGTCCTATGTCTCTATCCATAATGGATGAGCACATTAGGGTGATCAAGTAGAAGATCAAAAAGGGTGAGCTTCAAGACTTTCCTTCTCTACCAAGTCAAGCTGCACCAGAAGCTGAGGTCAAGGTTCAACCTAAACTGACAATAGAACCAAGACCTACTGCTGATCCATAACTAGCTTTATCTTCTGACCCATAGCAAGGTCCTGAACCTTCTTCTGAACATGTGAAGGGGAAGGACCAAACAGAGAAGGAAAAAGAAAGAAAATATGATCAAGACCAACCTTCTCAGTTAAATTATAGAAAGAGTAAAAGGATGGCCATCAGATGAGACTTGAAATCAAAACAGAAGAAGAAGTCTAAAGCATCCACCTCTACTCCTCTGGATGAGTCAAAAAATCCTGAGGGTCAAACAAAAGAGACTACTCAATCAACTCCCTTACATATAGAGCCACTAGGTACAGATAGACCCATCATGTATCGAGTATATTCTGCAAGCCCAGACAGATGGTATTTCACAAGAGATCAAAGAGGTCAACAAGGTATTATTTTGGCAAAACATACTTGACCTGCCTGAGCATGATCTCTTGGATATGAAGAAACACTATGAAAGCCTGAAGAATCCAGACCAGCTAATGAAGAGAGGAATGGCTCTGATTTTGATGGCTTCAACCAATTAGAAAGATCCAAATTCA
This sequence comes from Flaveria sonorensis, assembly GCA_025506505.1. Classification (NCBI taxonomy): domain Eukaryota; kingdom Viridiplantae; phylum Streptophyta; class Magnoliopsida; order Asterales; family Asteraceae; genus Flaveria; species Flaveria sonorensis. The sequence continues at coordinate 27,110,704 of CM046423.1, read as the reverse complement.
TAGTAATCTTCAAATTTTGGTAGCATTAGCCTAGGGGGAGTTTGTAAGATCAAGATGATTATCTTAAAGGCTGATGCTAACCAAAGATCTCTCAGCATGCATTGAAGTACAAGGAAGGAAGTACTTCTAAAGATTTGACTATTACAAAGAAAGAAATAACTAAGTGTCAATCTTCTGAAGCCAAAGTGAAATCTTCCAAAGCTTATAGACAAATTCTTCTGAAGCTTGAAGACTAAACTCTTCTAAAGACTGAGAAGACTTGTGTCTCTAACATACTTTTGACAAAAGCAGAAGACCTTTCCGCTGTCAGCTCTGAAGACTCACCAACTTATATAAGTTGTTGATTACCTTTTTACTTTTGTCAACTATTCATTATGGTTTCTTTTTTGTAACTTCCTACTTTATTACTTTTATCCTTATTGTAATACAATAGGATGTGAGCTATGGCATGTCATAGTCACACGTCAAAATGCAATCTGCCTTTTGACTTTACATTGATCTTATTGTCTAGATTAGTGTCCAACTGACCTTCAAAGTATGGCCAACTGTAGGTTGTAGTATAAAGTATCTCATGTATTAGTCTTAGGGCTAAGTGAAAAAGCTTTGTAATACTTGTAAACACTTGAGAGCAATATACATCAATCTTGAAAACCAATCATCCTGTTCTTGAGTGTTCTTACTTTTTATTCTTTGTTTCACTGCCTGGTTCCCTATTTGATCTAGTAAGTGTGCTTAGTTTATAATCTCCAACTGTGAAACTGTTGTTGAACCATAATCGGTCCTGCACATTAATATTCTAAAGGCTAAAGGATACTCAAAAAAAATTTTCATTAAAATATAATCACTATTCAGACCACTTTACAACCTTAAGTAAGAAACTGCTACTTTATCTGTTGGTCCTTATGATCGATTCAATAGTGCACTTGATGTATAAACAATGATTTCCCACTGATTCAACACAATATTTGCAATAACATAATGAACAATTCAGAATCTAAACAATAACAATCAAACAAAGGCTCAATGATAGTGATAATAAGCTTCCAGCTGCACACACAAACTTGCAACAAAGATATTTCATATTAGGGTTTTGCAATTTTTTTTACATGCAACAACTTGTACCATAGGCATATAAACATATACAAGACACTGTTCATGCAGTTTAGAAACTAACATATAGGCAAACGTAATTGCCAATCAAAGTTGTTTATAATGCCTCTCAATAATAGATAAGCAGAACCGCAGTGGAGGTCGCTGATAACATAATGAAAAAACACCACTTAAAGAGGCTCAGAAACAATGTTTCATTATGGCTACAAACATTTGTTTGTCGCGCCAAAACAATGAACACACCAACCTCCTGTCTATCATCATCGCCTTTAATCGTCACCACAACAGTGTCTCAAACAAAAGAATATGACCAGACATGGGCTCAGATGAACACGGATCACCATGATTGCCCTAAGGACCCATGAATCTCAAGTTCAAACGACAACAGAATCATCGTGATCGATGAACAGATATCAAATGCGAATAAGATAAGCAATTGACTTGGTTGTTTAGTTAGAAATCAAGATCATTTCATTCATTTCATAGCAATCAGGATCACTTGAGATTATCCTGTAAATTGAAGAACCACAAATTCCTAAACTAATTTACATCTTTAATAAAAGATGTTTATTCGCAAGAAGCTCCACAACCTCCTCAACGTCATCGGGTCTCCTACACCCTCTAATTCGACCAAATCGCCGAAGTTGAAGACTTTTCTCCACCCACTCTTTCCTCTCTTTCCTCCGATCACCATATATATACAAACCAATAAAGTTCATATATAATTTGAAATCATCTGCAAATGGACCAACAATGTCAAAGAACACAATGTTGAAGTTTCTTTCAAAACCAACATCATTTTTTATCTTGTTTCAAAACCCAGAGACAGATGGTCACCCAGTTAGCACAATACTAATGACTTGATCAGCCTCATCTAAAGAGCTTAAACGATCATCATGTGAAGGGTAATTATGTCTTTCATCATCTTTTGTCATGATAAAAAATTGGATTTCCTGCAACACCATTTGATATTGAGATCTAGAAGACAAAATCTCACTTTTTTTTTTAATTAAAAGTTGAAGATTCTATCTACTAAAACCTGCAATATGTTCAAAGAATCAAACATTTTCATCAAGAATCCGGTGGAAAAACCACCATCGAGACCACCTCTCTCTAGAAAACATTATCGACATAAAACGCAAACTCCAGAAATATATTCTTCAAACCATTAAAGGAGGCCAAATAACAAAAATATTACTATATTCTAGTGGCAAGACTTAATCAAATCAATAAAAACCACCCAAATTAATTTAAGTGCAAAATTCCAAACTTTAGGGTTAAAATGTTAAACTTTACAAAGTTTAGAGACCAAAGTTGCCAATAAGTGAAACCTTACTATTCTAGGACTAAAAAGACACTTATAACAACTATTATAATCAGTAATGATAACATGTCAACCTATATTAAACAAAACTATTATAATCAGTAATGATAACATGTCAACCTATATTAAACAAAACCCAAGTCACGACTTCAAAAACTCAAGGACTTGAACCAAATTACACATACGTAATAAAGTTCACCAGCTCATGTAAGATAAATCTTAAACTCTAGGGTTATGCTTATATAGCTGATTAATGAGAAACTAATACATATGAAATGAACTTAGGAACCTTGCTGGTCGGTAGCACTCGAGACCCCGACATTTACCACGAGAACAAGCTAAGGTGAGTCTCATAAACCCCCTTTAAACTCAAATCATTTTAGGATGGAATACATACTCTTAAAAATATTTTTATGGTGAAATAGTTACTAATCTTGTCCCCGAACATCAGTACAATCATTAACTTCATTAGGAGACGCATGATTTGTGGATAGTACTATTTGAGGAATCCCCCGCACATAATGGGCCTTTATGACAAGGAAACCCCCCGTTGAGATTCAATAATCTTTTTGTAATAAATTAGTGCAGAATCACCATGCTTAGCTGGGCACGCTTAAGCCCATAACAATAAGGGGTATGGGTTAGGGGATGTTTTAGCACTCGGGAAGGTCACCCGTGTTTAGGTTTGATTGTGGTAAATTCTTTAGTGCACCAATATTACTGTTAATTATTTTAATTTTGATATGTCATGTGTCTTAAACTTATGAGCTCACCAATATTATGTTGACTTATTGTGGGTGTGTATTTAAGGAGAAGAATAATTTTAATAGGTGATCATGGGTAGGAGCCGACTTAGTAGGACTTTTGGAGATTAGCCACCGCCGTATCTATTTATGATTTCCTCCAGAGAAGGTTGTGAGTTCGAGTCCTACCGATAGAAAAATGCTGTTGGTGGGCCGGGTTTTACCACAGTGGGCCTTCGGGCGGTGGGTTTTCCCTGGGATTGGTGGTTGGTGGGCTTGGGCTACCTAGCCCTGTCTGTGCTCACGGGCGTATGGGGTGCCTTTTTGACATTAGGGTACCCCAGGTAGCCGGGCTTTAGTTAGTTGTCCATTCAAAAAAAATTATGTATTTGGATTTAGACAATGTTTAATCGTTTTATTAATTTGAATGTAAGCCCTGTAGGATATGGACCTTTTGACTTAAATTTTATATAAGTATTATTTATTGTTTCTGTTGTATTATGTTGTTATTAATCAGTCACAGCCAGTCCCGGTTAATGGGGTGTGACAAGCTACACCCTTGTGTGATTGAATTCTGTGGTATTTGGGATGCCACCTCCCATTGATGGAATTTTCATTTTACAAAGGCCACCATGCAAGTCTAAAAGTTGCACCTTTTGAGGTGTTATACGGTTGGAAATGTCATATGCTACTTTGTTAAGTTGGCAAAAGCTAGTTGACAGGTCTTGGATTGATATTAGATACCACTGAGAAGGTAAAGAATGTTTGAGAAATATTGAAAGTTACTCAAGATCATCAAAAGACTTATGTTGATAGCTGGAAAAAATCGTTAGAATTTTTGATTTCTAACAAAGTAATGCTTAAGCTGTTGCCATGGTGGAGCACAATTCGTTTCAAGAAACAAGGCAAATTAAGCCCTTGCTATATAGGACCTTTTGAATTTGTCGAACGAATGGGCATGGTCGCCTATAAGTTAGAACTCCCTAAAGAGTTAAATGAAGTACATCCTATATTCCAAGTGTCAAACTTGAAAAAGTGTTTATTTGATGAAGCATTATGGACCCCACTGGATGAGATCCAGGTGGATGACTGTTTGAACTTTGTGGAAGAGTCAAAATTGTTGAAAGGCAAGTAAAAAGGTAAAGGCAAAAATGCATTCCGATTATGTAAGTCAATTGAAATGCTAAACGTGGTATCTACTATACGTGGGAGCCAAAAGACATAATGAGAATGAAATATCCCCATTTGTTTTCTAACTAAGGCAATTATAGGGATGGAATCCCTTTTAAGGGAGGAAGGATGTAACCCCTCGGCTCTAAAGGCACGATTGACGCATAAGAAAGACAGTGGTGGTGGCTTGGGTTTGTGAAGGAGAGATGTTAACATTGAAAAATGTTTAAGTATCAGAGATCATGAGTGTCACACCCCAGGCCCAAGGAGGGTGGGACATCATAGATTGGGAAAATACATGGCAGCGGAAACTAACCATCACAAGAGCACACAAGGAGAGAAATCACATGACATTACATTTAAATAACTTATCCGGGCTATATAAGTCTAGCTGAAATACAAGAGTAGAAACCCATTATAAATTATTCAAAAGTTCAACAAACATCGAATCAAATTGTCTAAAATGTTTGAAAACCAAGTAATACCATAGGTAGTCATGATACTAGGTCATCCATACAAATTCTACAACAAACCAAGCTTCCATCAAAGATTACATGAAACATGCTCAAAAAGGTTTTGGGGCAACTATAAAGTTGGTGAATTCAAGTGCTTAAAGTTTAAAAACAAAAGGACTCTTAAAGAATACAAGAATTAAGTTAAAATCAAGAGTATCACAGTTGTGAAGGTTACAATCAACCCTGCACTCAGCCCCGGCTAGCCTTTTCTAAACTTGTGTTATTGCCAGTTAACCTATAAGGAGAGCTGAGCCTCAAGCAGTGCACCATACCTGCTGAGTGGTACACCATAGTTTCTTATAATACCTGTTACATGACACAAACAATCCTACAGGATCTCAGTGTGGTACCCTTCTTATTATGTCATTGGGTTATGATGGAAGGCACTGTGCGTGGGGGATTCCGTAAGTAGATCTACCCATATAGAACAAGCAGTTCACAAAAGAATTAATGATTATGATACAAGCCAAGTGCAGGTTCTAACATTCACCATAACATAAAAGTATCACATTATAGCACATAAATAATTTCGGTTCAAACATAGCATGTTTCATCCCAAAATAGTAGTAAAAAGAGGAAACACTAAACTCACCTTGGAATCACACAACGGTCTTACAAGTACAGATAATTCCAAGCTTTAGCACCCTATTATCATGATACAAGTAGTAAGTCATATGCTCTTAGACTATTTAAGGTGTAACTAAGTGTGTGTTATAGTCACAAGCTTATTTAGCTTCTGTTTTAAGAGTTTGTGTAAAAAAGTTACATTTTTAGGAAAGTTAGGGTTTTTAACACATTAGTGACATGTTATGTGAATCTTATCAATTTGTTATCTTGACAATAAGTTTACTAAGAGTTTCTGGTCATACGATGATTGGAAATCTGTTATATTTACGGAATTTACACTTTGGACCCTCAATTTTTAAAATTTACAATTTTTACCCTAAAGTTTGCTCTATTACACTTTGGTCCCTCAAGTTTCATTATCCAGGTTGACATTTTCTCTACGTGGTGTTTCCGGTGGAGTAGGTGGTTGATTTCCACCCTGGTCCCTAGTTCGTCAATTAAGGGGTTCCCGTCCCTTGACTTGCCTAGCTTCATTATCTCTTCCCCTAGTTGCACCTCTCCTTCCACTACAAACTCCTCATCTAGGTGGCATTCTGGTGTCAACATAGATAAACTTATTTAGTATCTCATTAATTGGTTTCCTATTTACCCATAACAAGTCATGTATAATTGCTTTTTTCAAGTAATATAGAGTTAACTATTTTATGGGGCAACCTAATTAGTTTCTTAGAAATATGCTATTGATTACTCCCATTTTAGTGTAACACCCAAAATCTTGTCAAAATAAAAGAAAAGAAAGTATCTTGAAGGAAAACTAAAAGAAGCCAAAGATGAGGGGTGTTTTGTGTAAAAGTACACAAAAGTCAAAAAGTGCACTTTATATGGGCATGGCCGCCCATATCATCCCTGCTGCTGCTATGTTCGACTGAAAAAGGAAGAAAAGAAGCTGAATTCAATTTCTCTCGGTTTCAAGGAGATGAAGAGGCTGATTCTCGCTTGTGGTGAGTGTTCTTTGTATTTTTGGTTTGGTTTGTGGGGTTTTCGACCTAAGGACCGATTTATATGTGTTTTATGTGTTCGGTTGTTTGGTTTTGCTTGTTTTAGGTGTTTGAACTCTTGTGCACATGAGTTTGGAGGAGTTTTGCTTGTTTGCTGCACTAGGTGAGTTCTAGACAGATTGAAGTCAATTGAAGAAGAAGTAATTACCCAGAAGCCCAGAGCAAGAACATCAGCACAAGATGTGCAGCTGACAGTTAAAGATAAAGATGTTCTGGCCTCTATCTTACACAAGAATTCAAAGTGGTTTATAGAACCTTCTCAGCTCGAACTCCAAGAAGGGCTAACCACTGCTAAATTAATTAGAGGGGTGTCTACTCCAAGTGGCAAGACTGATGTTAAAATCATTGCCTAGAAGTATGACAGCGACTGGAATATGTTCATGGTGAAAAGAATATCAGGATTGGTACAATTCTTCACTGAGTATACAGCTTTAGTCAATGCATTGAAAGTTCATGATCTGAAAGAACTGGCTGAGCTTGATCTGGTGAATCCTGTTGGCATGTATAGAGGATATGAATTTGCTGATATTTTGAAGATGTTTAAAAGAACTAACAACTTCAAATCACTGAAAGCCATTTGCACAAGAAAAGACAAGACCTTCAACAACCCACTTGTCAAAAGAAGAGCAAAAGAAGCAGAAGAAATAGTATTCCCTGAATTCTATGTAAAGCCAACTGAAAGTCTGAAAAGAAAGATGGTTACAGGAACTCATAAGTCAAAGCCTATTTCTAATGTTTATTATGATGAAGAAACTTATGAGCTTGTGATTGAAAGAACATGGGGAGGAAAAGAAGCCCCTGAAATTAGAACATTCAGTGGATATGAGGTGAGACTGCTAGATGAGTCTTACATACACTCTATCTTCACAAGCCACTTCAGAGCCCTAAAAAACAAAGCTGCTGAAGATGATCTGGAGTTTATGTTGAAGTGTGTTAAGATCTTGAAGCTGGCATTTGACAGAATCAACAATAAAAGGGAACAAAGGAAGAAGAGAAAGGTGCCAATGCAGATGGGTAATATTGTCAAGTTAGAGGCTGATGCTGATGGGTCATTGCTTATCCATAGAGATAGGTTATCTTCCATTTTAGTTTGGGAACCCATCTCTTTGAAACAAATGCCCCTTGCTGCTATCTACACCATGAGTGAGATGAAGATACATTTGCTGAGTAGAGAAAAGATGAAAGAAGCAAAAGACTTTTCCAATATGATCAAGGCCATTAACAATCCCTCAATGGTACAACCTAAATCACAAATAGAAGCTGCTGCAACTTTATCCCCAAAAGTCCAACAGAAGACATCACAAGAAGACCAACCAAAATCTTCACAACCACCAACTCCATCACAATCTTAAGGAACCTAGGCAGTATAATCCTTAGGGGGAGTATTGTTAGACCCTGAAAGGATCATACTTGCCAACTCAGGAAGTGGTTGGAGGTTGTTCTGGTTACAGAAAACAACAGAAGACAACAGAAGACAAGAAAAGACAAGTATAAAGCACCCGCATTTGTTAATGCGGATGACTAGTGAACAAATACGGACAAGTGTTTGTTCACCCGCATTAACAAATGTGGATCAAGACAACTAATGCTGAACAGAAGTGTTCATCCGCATTTGTCCATGCAGATGAACTAAAGAAATGCTGACAAAGATTGTTCACCCGTATTAGTCCATGCGGATGAACAACAGTAAATGCGGACAAGACTTATTCATCCGCATGAACTAATGCGGGTGAGGAAACACAAATGCTGACTACAAACAACAAATGCTGATGAAGACTTGTTCATCCGCATGAACTAATGATGATGAACAACTTACACTTTTATATTTATTTTGTACTTAGACTAGATTCATTTGTATAGATCAGGGTTAGTTTAGTCTTTTGTACAGGCAATGTATACGCCTATAAATAGGGTCACATACCCTAACTTTGTAAGTTTTTGACTTCAGCAGTAATATCGACAATATTTTACAACATTTACTTCTGTTCTTGATTCTCTTACATTCAAGCGTTTACTACAGCAATTAATGTTCTTTAATATAGTAATTCCGCTACTATATTATTGACTCAGTCCACATATTCGATCCAAGGTTGAGTCACATCAACCAAGAATATCATTCTCAAACCCAGTCAATCCTGATTTATTCAAAGAGCAAAGAAAAACATGCCGGCCACATACATGAAGTATTGGAGACGCTTAGTAGGGAGAAGCTTTATACGAAATTCTCTGAGTGTGCTTTTTGGTTACGTGAGGTTCAATTTTTGGGTCACGTGGTGAATTCTGAAGGAATTATGGTGGATCCAGCGAAGGTTGAGGCGGTGATGCAATAGAAGTCTCCAAAGACGCCATCCAAGATTTGAAGTTTCTTTGGACTAGAAGGCTACTACAGGAGATTCATTCAAGACTTTTCAAAGATAGCCTCACCTTTGACCAAATTGACTCGCAAGGACGTAAGGTTTGTGTGGGGTCAGGAATAGGAAGATGCTTTTGAGGAGTTAAAGGCAAGATTAACTCAAGCTCCTGTTTTGACATTACCCGAACGAAGTGAAGACTTAGTGGTGTATTCGGATGCCTCCTATTCGGGACTGGGTTGTGTGTTAATGCAACGTAGGAGAGTAATAGCCTAAGCATCCCGACAGCTGAAAACCCAAGAAGTCAATTATCTCACGCATGATTTGGAGCTCGCAGCTGTGGTCTTCGCCTTAAAGATTTGGAGGCATTACCTGTACGGGGTGAAATGCACAATCTTCACGGATCACAAGAGCCTAAAGTATTTCTTTGAGAAGAAAGATCTCAACATGAGGTAGAGGAGGTGGTTAGATCTGATTAAGGATTATGATTGTGAAATCCACTACCATCCGGGTAAAGCCAATGTAGTGGCTGATGCCTTTAGCCGAAAGGAGAGACCCGAGCCAATACGGGTGAAAGCCTATCAATTAGTGATGACCTTGGACGTGATGATGCAGGTTAAGGAATTTCAGGATGAGGCATTGAAAGAAGATTGCCTTAACTCTGAAAGGATGAGAGGTCTAGTCGTAGAGTTGGGAGAAAACACTCACAGAGTTAGAACCCGCTTCGGGCGAATGTGGATTCCCTGTCATGGAGACTTACGGGGGCGGATCATGGATGAAACTCATAAGACTCGATACTCCATTCATCCCGGCGCTACCAAGATGTACCAAGATATGAAGAAGGATTACTGGTGACCGGGAATGAAGCGCGATGTAGTGGAATATGTGAGTAAGTGCCTTACTTGCTTACAAGTGAAGGCAGAGCATCAAAATCCATACTGGAAGATCCAACCATTGGATATACCTGAGTGGATGTGGGAGCACATCACCATGGATTTCATCACAAAGTTACCACGTACGGCAAGGGGGTATGATGTAATTTGGGTAATAGTTGATCGTTTGACGAAGAGTGCTCACTTCCTACTGATCCGTTAGACGTATTCATCCGAGAGGTTGGTGGATCTGTTCATCAAAGAGATTGTAGCTCGTCATGCTGTGCCGATGTCTATCGTGTCAGACCGTGACACTCGGTTCACATCGAAGCTTTGGAAGAGATTCCACGATGCGATGGGGATGAGGCTACACATCAGTACGGCTTACTATCCTTAGACAGATGGTCAGTCTGAGAGGACAATTCAAACACTCGAGGACATGCTCTGAGCATGTGTGATCGACTTCGGAGGAAGTTGGGATGATCAGCTACCATTGGCAGAGTTCTCATACAGCAACAGCTATTATGGCCGCATTGGCATGCCACCTTACGAGATGCTATATGGTAGGAGGTGTAGAACACCCGTGTGTTAGAGAGACATTGTGCAGAAAGAGTTGGGAAGCATGGAGGTAATCGAGGCTATGACTAAGAAGCTAGAAAAGATCAAAGCCTTTATGAAGGCAGCCAAGAATAGACAGAATGCGTATGCCGATAAGAGGCGTAGACCGATCGAGTTCAACGTGGGTGATAAAGTCATGATAAAGGCCTCGCCCTGGAAGGGGATCATATGGTTCCGGAAGAGGGGCAAGCTGAGTCCGAGATACATAGGGCCTTTCCAAATCATTGCACGAGTAGGAGAGGTGGCATATCACTTAGATTTGCCTGATGAGTTAAGTGGAATTCACCCGACGTTCCATGTATCTCATCTGAGAAAATTCTTAGCCGATGAAGACATGGTTGTACCACTGGAAGATATCGAAGTGGATGAACGGCTTAACTATGTGGAGCAACCAGTGGCCATCATAGACAAGAAGGAGAAGAGATTGAAGGAAAACTAAGAATTGTAAAAGAAAAGAAACTTGTAAAAGTAAAGAAAGTATCTTGAAGGAAAACTAAAAGAAGCCAAAGATGAGGGGTGTTTTGTGTAAAAGTACACAAAAGTCAAAAAATGCACTTTATATGGGCATGGCTGCCCATATCAGCCCTGCTGCTGTTGTGTTCGACTGAAAAAGGAAGAAAAGAAGCTGAATTCGATTTCTCTCGGTTTGGTGAGTGTTCTTTGTATTTTTGGTTCGGTTTGTGGGCTTTTCGACCTTAGGACCAATTTATATGTGTTTTATATGTTCGGTTGTGTGTCTTTGCTTCTTTTAGGTGTTTGAACTCTTGTGCACATGAGTTTGGAGGAGTTTTGCTTGTTTGCTGCACTAGGTGAGTTCTAGGCCCCGGTTTTTATGTATTTTAAACTTCTTAGGGATAAAAATGCATGTTTAAAAGGTTTTGCAGCTGATTTATGTTTTACCGTATGTATATGGGTGATTATGTTCGTGCTTTATGGTGGTTTATGTGCTGTTGATGCTTAGGATGTTGAGTATAAGCGTCGAACAGATGGATAAGTATGGTTGGTTAGGAATTGTTGGTGTTTTCGAGGTTGTATGCCTGCTCTAGATGTTAAGCATGTTAGATCTATGATAAAGATGTGTTAGAACGAGGATTGGGGACTGGATAATTGCATAAGTGCATTTGCAGGTTGGTTGGTTTATCTGCATTTAAGAGCTGAACATACACTTAAAGTACTTTGCTCATGCACATTTGTTGTATGTTCATCCGCATTTGTAGTTGCTCATGTGTCTTCCACATTTCTTTTGTTCATGCGCATTTGTTTCAGTCATTCGCATTTGTTCTACCAGCATTTAGTTGGACACTTGGAATAATCTCTAAAGACTTTCATCCGTATTAGTTATTGTTCATCCGTATTAGTTATTGTTCATCCGTATTAGTTATTATTCATCCGCATTAGTCTAAGGACTTAGGAGTTTTCTGAAGCTTGGGAAGTAGAATGTAACGGGTAAGTTCTGGAATGTTTTACTGGTTCATGTTTGTTGTGGTGATGCATGTTTTGGGCTGTTCTTGTGTTCCTTATTATACTATGTATAATGTGACTTTACATGGTGTGTCTATATTCGTATGCGTAAAGTATTATCATAAAGAAAGTGAAAGATTAATGTTAATAAAGAAGTGGAACATAAGAAATGAATGAAAAGTCTTGCAAGCAAATGATGAAGGAGGCTCACAACTCATTGAGAGTTGCTAGGTCAACTGTGTGTACTATAGCATGCAATCTTGGCTAACCTATGAGGGTTCACAGACAGGGGGATCAGTCTTGGTGATTGATCCATACGTAGGAAACGGGGTCCTTGTCACTTAACCCAGAGAATGAGGTGGCTTTGTGCCTAACGATGGGGGTAAAGTTATGATAGGATCTAGAAATAGTGAAAGATAATGAAAATGTATGAAACGAACGAATAAGTGAGTTAATGAAAGATAATGAAGTTTATACCTTGATGTATGTATGATGAATGCTCACTTGCGAAAGGAAAGGAAGTATTTTATTGAAAAGGATATTATCATATATAAATCCTACAAGGTATTTTAAATGTTTTAAAACTAAAACTCACTCAGCAAAGCTAACTTTTATGCATTTTCAGTTGGCAGGTAATTGTTGCTGAGGGTGGCACGCGGGGGAAGCTACTCGTCAGGGCAAGACTGGCATCCATTCATCTTTAATGATATTGTTGTTTTGTAATGCAATTAAACAAGGTCTTTTGTAATTCAAGAAAACAATGATGTATTGCTTAAAAACGGTAATTATTAATAAAATGAATGGTTTTTATTAACTTAATTCCGTTGCAATATTTTATGAAATGTATGTTGTTTAATGTAATAATGCTATGAACGACCAACTGTGAGGCCTTCGGGAACGGGGACTTACAAGTTGGTATCAGAGCCAAAATTTAAGAGAAATAGGTAAATATTTTCAAAACCTAAACTTAAACTGAGAATGGGACGAATGGAGGGATGCCAGCCCGAGTAGCTATGTGCCATCAGGTATTCTTTTCTTAATGTTAACCGGGATTATGTGCATGTGCTATTTGATTTATGTGCCTTTAGTAGATTTGGAATACTGATGTAGTCGGGATAGGAAATGCTCGGGGGATGAAGAGTAAAGTAAGTTGCTAATCACAACTAGCCACTATAATTAGGGACTTACTATACTTAACATAAACTAAGCTATTACCTTGAATGACCGTGTTGGTGTTTGAATCTTATAGTGATTAGAGGATGGCTGGAGGTAGATCATTTAAGGCTTCTAGAGGAGGAGCACTGGGTGGTCGTGCTAGTAGACCACGGGCCGCAAAGAACAAGACAAGGACTGCAGAGACGGCTCCTGGTGAGCCTGGGATTCATCACCCGGAGGGCGGTGATGAGAGTGCCAACCTAAGAGCCTCATTGAAAGAGGCAGTGGTGGAGGAGGTCCACCAAGTCATGCAGACGATCCTACCTTCTGTCATGACCGAGGTGATCCGGGCTGTAAGGGAGGATGAGAGCAAGGAAAAGGAGGAAAAGAGAAGGGCTGCTGCTGGGAGAAGGGAGAATGAGGGAGATCATGATGATGAGGAGGAGATGAATGTTGAAAAGGGAGCCTCCAGTGATGAAGAAGGGGTAGAGGTGCAGGAAACCGTGGGGGGATGCAGCTACGGGGCATTCCAACGGTGTAAACCCCCTACTTTTGACGGCAATGGTAACCCTGCTGCCCACCGCTGGGTTAGAGAGATGGAGGCAGTGTTGGATATTAGTGAGTGCAGGGAGGACCAGAAAGTGAAATTTGCCACTTACTCATTCGTTAGCTCGGCTTTGTGTTGGTGGGAAAATATTGTCCAAGCCGAGGGCAGCAGGGCCATCGGGAGGATGAGATGGGGAGATTTGAAGAAGTTGGTTGTTGAGGAATTCTGTCCTCACAGGGAACTAGACAAAATAGAGAGAGAGTTCCTACAGCTGGAGGCGGGAGCCATGACCCACCAACAATACACTGCCAAGTTTAACGAAATGGGGAGGCTGGTGCCGGATCTGGTGACGCCGGTGTCGAGGAAATCAAGAGGTACATTCAAGGGTTGCCGGCTGATATTCGTAGGCATTTGATTGCTGCCTGGTCGTGTACCTTTTGATCGGTGGTAGACCTGGCGGGTAGATTGTATGATGAAAGGGAGGAGGCTGTGGTAGAGGTGAAGAAGACGGGTGGTGGTGACAAGAACTAGAAAGGGAAACGGTTCGGAAACGGTGGTTTCACTCCAAATAATAAGAGGATGAGGATGGATGACCGAAGAGTGGGGCCATCAAGCTTGGGGATGAAGAAGTGTGGCAAATATGGGAAGGAGCACACTAGTGTGTGCAAGTGGGGATCGAATGTATGCTTCAAGTGTGGGAAGCCTGGCGATGTTGCAAAGGTATGTGGGGCTATAAAGTGCTATAACTGTGGAGAGGAGAGGCATGTGAGCAGGGATTGCAAGAAGCCTAGGGCAGAGAGTTCTGAGGCTAAGAAGAGGACAGAGAGTGAAGGGCAGAGGGCAAGCGCTAGAGCATTTACAATGACCCGGGAGGAGGCCAGGGTGGATCCCGATGTTGTGTCGGGTATGTTTCTAGTAAACCAAACTTGTGCCTCTGTATTGTTTGATTCTGGAGCTAGTAGAAGTTTTATTTCTGCTGCTTTCTGTGCTAAGCTGCCTGTTAGTAGTAGAAGAATTGATGAGCCATTTGATGTAGAAATTGCTATTGGTAAGTCTACCAGAATTTCTGATATGATCGAGGATTGTGGCATAGAGTTAGAAGGCCATAGGTTCTCTGCTAAACTATTTGTGATGCCCCTAGGCGGATTTGATGTAGTTCTGGGGATGGATTGGTTAGCAGCCTATGAGGCAAACATCATGTGTTGCAAAAAGATGATTCGACAGACAGCGCCCGATGGAAGTTCGGTAACAGTTTACGATGACTGAGTTACTACAGTTCCAAAGGTGATTTCGATGGTGGTGGCCGAGAAGTGCATGAAACGCGGATATTGTGCCTACCTGTCTTATATGAAGGATGTGGACGCGTCAGTACCACAATTGTCTGACGTACCAGTTGTGTGTGATTTTCCAGACGTGTTCCCAGAAGATTTACCAGGCGTGCCACCGGATCGTAAGATCGAGTTTCAGATTGATTTGATACCCGGTGCTCAATCCGTTTCCAAGGCACAGTATCGATTAGCTCCAACCGAGATGAAGGAGCTGATGGTTCAACTACAGGAGTTATTGGACAAGGGTTTCATTTGACCGAGTATCTCTCCTTGGGGTGCTCCAGTCTTGTTTTTTAAGAAGAAAGACGGTACTATGAGGATGTGCATAGACTACCGGGAGCTAAACAAGTTAACAGTAAAGAATCGATATCCCTTACCAAGAATAGATGACTTGTTTGACCAACTACAAGGTGCCATCTGGTTCTCACGAATAGATCTCCGATCTGGTTACCATCAGTTGAAGGTTAAGGAGCAAGACATTCCTAAGACAGCTTTTCGCATGCGTTATGGACACTACGAGTTCCTCGTTATGTCTTTCGGTCTGACTAATGCGCCAGCTGCCTTTATGGATTTGATGAATCAAGTGTGTCAACCAATGTTAGATAAATCAGTGATTGTGTTTATTGATGTTATCCTTGTTAGACCCTGAAAGGATCATACTTGCCAACTCAAGAAGTGGTTGGAGGTTGTTCTGGTTACAAAAAACAACAAAAGACAACAGAAGACAAGAAAAGACAAGTATAAAGCACCCGCATTTGTTAATGCGGATGACTAGTGAACAAATGTGGACAAGTGTTTGTTCACCCGCATTAACAAATGCGGATCAAGACAACTAATGCTGAACAGAAGTGTTCATCCGCATTTGTCCATGCGGATGAACTAAAGAAATGCTGACAAAGATTGTTCACTCGCCTTAATCCATGCGGATGAACAACGGTAAATGCGAACAAGACTTATTCATCCACATGAACTAATGCGGGTGAGGAAACACAAATGCTGACTACAAACAACAAATGCTGATGAAGACTTGTTCATCCGCATGAACTAAAGCGGATGAACAACTTACACTTTTATATTTATTTTGTACTTAGACTAGATTCACTTGTATAGATCAGGGTTAGTTTAGTCTATTGTATAGGCAATGTATACGCCTATAAATAGGGTTACATACCCTAACTTTGTAAGTTTTTGACTTCAGCAGTAATATCGACAATATTTTACAACATTTACTTATGTTCTTGATTCTCTTACATTCAAGTGTTTACTACAGCAACTAATGTTCTTTAATATAGTAATTCCGCTGCTATATTATTGACTCAGTCCACATATTTGATCCGAGGTTGAGTCACATCGACTGAAAATATCATTCTCAAACCCAGTCAATTGGTATCAGAGCCTTGGCTCTTGAATTCATCATAGAATCATCTCAGATTTTGGGTGAAAATCGATTGAACTGTAGACTGAGTTGTTCATCAGCAAGATCTACTCTTCTGATAAACAAACATACTGTAATCGAACACCACAAAGTACAAAATCTTCAGATCTACTGCTGTCGAACCCAACAACACAAAATCAAGAACTTAGAACTCCTTCAAATTGACAGATCTAAACTTAACAGACCTGTTCTTGACTGAAAACAGAAGATTTGAAGAAAAACACACTGTTCGAACTTAAAATCAACTTAAAACAGTATTCAACAAGTTAAAATCAGTTTAACTAACATGGATTCCTATAATCATTTTGAAATTGGTCATGCATCTAAACCTCCTATGCTTAAACACAAATCTGAGTTTAAGCAGTGGAAAATTCGTTTTAGAAACTACATTACAGGTGTAGATCCTGACTACTAGATATCTATTTGCAAAGGTCCCTACATTTCACTATCTCTAAATGCTAATCAAGCTGCTCAGTACAAAACTGCAAGAATTCCCATTGAGGATCCCAATTTAACTCTTGATAATGAAGAATATAAGAAAATAAAGATTGATCTTAGAGCTTATTCCATCCTTACACAAGCACTGAAAATGGATGTTCTGAAAAGATTAGAAAAATATGGAACAGCTAAGGGTGTCTGGGATGCTCTACAGATTATGTGTGAGGGAAGCAGTGAAGTTACAGAAATTAACAAAGACAAGTTGATAAATCAGTATGAGACATTTCATCATACCAAAGGAGAGTCTATCTCCAGACAGCTTCAGAGATTTATGCAACTTGTAAATGACCTTGAAATTATGGGGGTCACTTACAAGGAGAAGGAACTAAACAAGAAAATGCTACACAGCTTGCCTGAATGCTGGAAACAGAATGTTACAATGTTGAAGAATACTCTTGATTTGGAGAGTACTAGCTTGGATATCATGATTGCAAAAATTGAGGCTCTTGAACATGATGAAAGGAGCAAAAATCTGAGTGGACCTTAACTCATTGAGGCTTACAAGTTTCCATCTGAAACTCATTCTATTGAAAATGCCTTTGTTACTGAAGAAGACTTTCTGTCATCAAGAGATCAAACAAGAACAATAGGATTTTATGCTGCTCCACAACCTCAAAAACAACCATCTTCTGCCCAACCCACTGTATCTCCCAACAACATGCATGATGAGCAAAAATCTGAAGAACAAAAGGCAACTTACAATGCCTTTGTTGCTAGCTTTGAAGCCTACCTTGGAGGGAGACTCACATTAGCTCATCTGATTCAAGAAGATCTAGAAGAAATGGATCCTGATGATGTTGAAGAAATGGATTTGCAATGGCAGATGGCCATGATTGCTATGAGAGCAAAGAAATTCTTTCAAAAAGGGAAGAAACTGAGTCTCAATGAGAATACAAAGCTAGGATATGACAAATCCAAAGTTAAGTGTTTTAACTGTGGAATGAGTGGTCATTTCTCTCGGGAATGTAACTCTCCCAAGAGAAGCAACAACAATTTTCAAAGACCCTCACATGGCCAACATGCTTCTCAACACAACACCAACTTTCAGCCAAGCAACTCTATCCACACCAACAACAAAATCAGCAACAGCCAATTTAGCAACAACAAAATCAGCAACAGTCAATTCAACAAAGACAACCTCTGCTGACTTATCAATCTCAAGGAAGTAATCAACAAACTTCAAATGCACTTGTCATCAGACAAGATGGAGTTTGTGATTGGAGCGTGTATGCTGAGGAAGTTCAACCACAGTTTCAGAATCATGCACTTATGGCACATATCAATGATGGACCAACTCCAATGCCATCTGAGGTAAAATCCAATCTATGTTCTGAAAAATGTGTTCTAGAAGTACAGGGGTACAGGGAACACAATCACAAATTGGCTAATAAAATAAGAGAAGAAAAGGTGAAATCAGAGATGTTAAAACAAGAAATGAGAATTTATGAAGTTAAAATCAAATCTCTGTTGTCTGACATGGAAACACTCCATGGTGAAAAGTACACACTTGTGGCTGAATATGAGAGGTTAACTGAATTGTTGACCAAATCAAAAGCTGAGCAATCAGCTACTGAAATGAAACTTGAAAAGTTTCAGCTCTCATCTGTCAAGCTGCAAGAGTTACTTGTGTCTCAAAAAGGGGCTAAAGATATGACAGGGATAGGCTACAAAACATGTCCTCCTTCATATAATGATAACTACACTGTTATGCCTAAGTCATTACTCAATCAAATACAAAAGAATCTAAAATTATTGAAACCAAATCAATGATTTCTCAAACAACAAATCCTCAAAACAAACCAGGTGTTTACATTGAAATTGATGAGGATAAAATCAGATTGGGTCATCCTATCAAAATCAAAGAGTGCTCAGACAAACCTGTGGTTATCAAGAAACCAAAGAGCCCAGTCAAATCAATTATGCCTTTTGTAAAATTTGTTCCTCAAAATCTTAAAGTGAATCACACTGCTGAATGCTCAGTGAAACCATCTACTGAAAGCAGATCTGATTATGAGATCATATCTCCTAAAAATTCAATCAAATCAGACAGGGTTTCATTGAACTTCAAGGATAAAACCAAAGTTCCCATAGTTACCAAAGGAAAAACCACTTTTGTTCAAAAATCTAAAGTGAAATCTGATTCACCATCTTCATCAAATATCAACAAGGAAGTGGGTTTGATATCTTAAACAAAGAACAGGTAGAACAATTCGATAGGGAAATAAGGGAATACAGAAAGAAGCATCATCAGTCCATAAAAACAAAGCAAGTCAGAATTGTGAAACAATCTGTTGGCACTCCAAAGACTGATATGACTTTTGTTTCAAAATTAAAGGACAATCAAATGTATTATGAATTTTGTGATATGACCAATCACAAAACAGATGAGTGCTACTTCACTGAGTACTGCTCTATCTGTGATATGAATAATCACTCAACAAAAAACTGTCATTTTAACAAATATTATTCATTGTGTGATATGACCAATCACAATACAATTGATTGTTACTTTAATAAAAAAGGATTGAAAAATTCACAAAACAAGCCCATTTCATCGGTTCCAACTGACAAGGTCAGACACAAAAGTCCAACAAACCTGAACAAATCACTAAATTCTCATCAAAAGTATAAAATCAAAGTGATTTCTGACAAACAAAATCTGTTCATCCTTTGCACAAAAATCAAAAGGAAAGGTTTGTATACTCATCTGACACTTCAGATGAAATTGATGAACTGAAACCTCAAAGAAACAATAGAAAAGGGCTGAAATCATCCTCCTCTAAAACACACACAAGAGGAAAGTATCAAGAAGTAACAGTGATCGATGCTAAAGGACAACCCAAGACCATTATGGCTTGGGTTCCTCATTCTAACTAGTTCTTTTTGTTCTTGTAGGGTCATTCATACAGGTCCAATAGCTTATGGTACGTGGACAGTGGATGCTCCTGACACATGACAGGAGACAGTTCCCTCCTTCATGACTTCAAGCACATTCAAGGAACTACTGTGGCATTTGGCGGAGATTCACAGGGCGATAGAATTACTGGAGAAGGTTCAGTGACGAATGGGATTCTGAGCTTTGACAAAGTCAATTACTGCGAGCAGCTGAACTTCAATCTACTCAGTGTATCCTAGATTTGTGACAAGAAATATTCTACTCATTTCACTAACACTTATTGCTACATCTTGAAACCAGGATTTCATATTCCTAAAGAATGGGTTGTCTTGAAGACACCGAGGAAGAATAATACATATGTCTTGAACCTTAATTCTGCTCATCCATCAGAAGAGACATGTCTATTGTCTAAAGCATCAATTGATGAATCACAACTTTGGCATAGACGCTTAGGACACACGAATTTTAAAAATATGAATAGATTGGTCAAAGGAAACCATGTAATTGGTCTTCCTCAAAAGGAATTTCATTTTGTTGACCACTGTACCACGTGTCTCAAAGGAAAACAACATAAATCATCTCATAAGCCAAATCTTGTGAACACTAACAATTGTCCATTGAAGTTACTTCATATGGATCTCTTCGGGCTGACTCACGTCATGAGTATTGGCAAGAAGCATTATTGTTTAGTGATTATTGATGACTTTACTCGATTCACATGGGTCTTCTTCCTACTTGAAAGAATGAGGCACCCCAAATCATAATAGATTTTATAACCAAAATTGAAAATCAACTTGATTTAAATGTAAAATCTATTAGAAGTGACAATGGGACGGAATTTAAAAATGAAAGCATGAGTTTATTTTGCACAACAAAAGGCATTGTTCATCAGTTCAGTGCAGCTCATACCCCACAACAAAATAGAGTTACTGAAAGAAGGA
Source organism: Flaveria sonorensis (assembly GCA_025506505.1). Classification (NCBI taxonomy): domain Eukaryota; kingdom Viridiplantae; phylum Streptophyta; class Magnoliopsida; order Asterales; family Asteraceae; genus Flaveria; species Flaveria sonorensis. Next base: position 27,090,115 of record CM046423.1, on the reverse strand, counting down.
ATAGAACACTGATTGAAGCAGCAAGAACAATGTTAGCTAATGCAAAACTGCCAATTACATTTTGGGCAGAAGCAGTTAACACTTCATGTTTTGTGCAAAATCGAACTCTGATAATCAAATAACACAATAAAACTCCTTATGAACTTCTGATTCACAGAAAACCATTCATTGGATTTTTGAAGTCATTTGGTTGTCCTGTCTCAATATTGAACACCAGAGACCATTTAGGAAAGTTTGCTCCTAAGTTTGATGAGGGATTCTTCATGGGATATTCCTCAGTGTCTAAGGCTTTTAGGGTGTTTAATCCGTGATTAAACATCATTGATGAATCAACAAATATTCAATTCAATGAGTATTCGTTTCCTAAATCATCAAATGGTCCTGACTGGTTGTTTGATATTGATTCATTTACAAGATCTTTTTATCAGTTCAATTTGTCAAATGCAGGAACATCAGGGTCGGTTGAAATCAGAACAGACTTCCTAATGATTCCTCCTTCTACTGATCAAGATAATGAAAAAGTGCCATTACAAGCTGATCCTATCCGGTAAGTTACACAAAATGAAAGTATCACAACAGATGCTGGTTGCAGTTCAATGCCATCTCCTTCAGCTGAACCTTCAACTGAAGTGAGACATTTAGAACCAACTCATGCTCCAGCTGATACTAACAGAGATGGAAATGATGAGAGTATTCATAGTGCTACTGAAGCTGAAGATGTTGTACCCTCTGATTCTGGTCATCATTCTCCCACACTACAACAACAAGATGCCTCTCACCAAAATGATCTGAATGTCTCCAATCTTGATGTGTGCATTGCTGGTGATTTGATTCCAATTACCAGGACACACAAGAATCATCCAGTGTCCAACATTATTGGTGATTTAGACGTGCGGGTGACACGAAGCAAGTCGAGTATTGCAAACATCTGTTTGTTTTCTTGCTTTCTGTGTCAAACTGTACCAAAAAACATTAAAGAGGCTCTTCAAGACAATAGCTGGATTGAGGCAATGCAGGAATAATTGCTACAATTCAAGAAACAGGAAGTATGGCAGCTGGTGGATCTTTCCGAAGGTCAATACCCTATCGGCACCAGATGGCTGTACCGAAACAAGACTAATGACAGAGGGATCGTCATCAGAAACAAAGATTCCCAAGGGAATCACCTTCCAATACGGGTGACAAATAAAACAAAATATAACAAAAAGAATCCCCAAGGGAATCACCTTCCAAAGTGAAGAGCAAAAAGAATCCCAATGAGGATCAAACAAAATAAGGATCAGGTAAAAGAATCCCAAAGTGGATCCCCATTACCAAAATGAATGAGGTTTCATAACTTAAATGACCAGGTATTGAAAGTTGTGAAAAAGTTCTACCATACAGTACATGAGGATAGTTGATCTTGCTATGCTTATGAGTGTGAGGTTCATGTTGAATGTTTAATTAAATAAAAACATGATAAAAATCACATGTATTACAATATTGACCAAGCATGAGTTTAAGATGACAAACATACCGTCAATCAATAAGTTCATGACAACTTGCACTTATGAAAGATAAGATTGTTATGATCCCAAAATTTCAAACAAAAGTGCAAAACAATTAAACAATTCAGAAATATTGTCCTAAAATTTTATAAATTTTATTTAAAGTTTTTATCCCGTATGGATATAAACTTTAGCGGGAGTAATAAAATTTTAAAAGGAAATATTTACAAAAACATGAAATTTGCAAACATTAAATTGACAACTTTGTCAAATTGATTGTGTCTGTATGGAAATTACTCCATAATCAGCTTCAGAAGATGCATATGCTCCAAAATCAGTCAAGTTGGGAATCTGTGTCACATCAAAGATACATGACAATCAAAGCAAGAATTGACAATCTCTGAATCTGCAAAATCTTTGTAAAACAACAAAAATACAGACTCATCTTCATAAAATCAGAAGCAGCTGTACAAACCAATCAGATTCAGCCACTGCAAAAACATTAATTTTTGAAAAGTACAAAATTGAATGCGGGTAAGTGCATTGGTTAATGCGGGTGCAGGTAACCCTGTCATTTAACCAATGCGGGTAATTGTTTTTTGTACAAGTAAACTAATGCGGACAAAAAATTGTTCATCTGCATTAGCTATAGTAAATGTGGACAAGTCTTTTGTTCACCCGCATTTGCTACATGAAATGCTGATGTTAACTTTGGTCACCCGCATTTGTCTCAGTAAATGCGGACAAGTTACTTTGTTCACCCGCATTTGCTACAGTGAATGCTGATAAGTTACTTTGTTCACCTGTATTTGTCACAGTATATGCGGACAAGTAATCTATTCTCTCGCATTCGCTACAGTAAATACGAATGGGTAAAATTAGGTCTTCCGCATTCGTTAACAGTAAATGCTGACAAACTTAGTTTGTTCATCAACATTTGCTACAGTGAATGCGCCCATTGAAATTCTGTAACCGCATTTGCTACAGTAAAATTTTCTGCACTTGTAAAATTTTGTAAAAAATTATGAAATGTAGTATAAATACTCATTTAATGTGATTTATTTATTACTCTTCAAAATTTTGAGTGAACTTTTATAGTGAGTCGAGTGCCAGAAAACCGTTCTTCTTTTGAGTTCAAATCTACACTAATCAAGCTTCATTTTGTTCAAATCCAATATCAAAACAAACAACACTGTCTGTTAAGTCGAAGTATTGTCAACTAAAAGGTGATTATCAGTTTATTACATACTTCGACTGTTGAACAAAATTTCTTGAAATGGAACCCTAATCTTGTGAAATGCTTCAAATACACTAAAGAACACTAGATTTAGATGAATGACAGAGTTCATTAAAACCAATGATCGGTGTAAACATCAAAGATTTAATGTGGTTCTAAGAACACATACAACATCGATGAACAGGGGATACTGGTTTATAACAATATTGACATCAAAACAACCTGTTAAAACACAATCAAAATCAGTGTAACCCAACTCAAAGAGACAAAATTTTGAACTGTTATTCATAAAAAATCAAAATTAGGTCAAATAACCTAATGTAACAGTAACAAGCAGAATTCATTTTTGTCCTAAAAAGTCAAAATTGAACAAATCACACATAATTCTCACTAATTCATCCTCTTTGTGTGCAGATTACATAATGGCTAACCTGACTTGGAGCAAGCTCCACAATGTCAGTGGTTTTCTCAATCTAGATGTCCTTGAAGCAGAAGGTCTCAGAGACATGATCAGATTTATTGCCACTACCAGAGTGGCCTATGCCATTACAGTTAGACCAGTGATTTTTGAGAACTGTATCAGATCATTTTGGGGTAATGCAGAAGTAGTAGACAATGATGGAGAAAAAGTAATTTCAGGAAGAATAACTGTTGACCATACACTAATAATCTCTGAGCAAACAATAAGACAATGCTTTAGATTTGAAGATGAACCTGATTCACCAACTGAATTTGATGAAGAAGATATCATGTCATTCTTTGCTGACATTGGATATGAGGGTGGATTTGAGGCAAAACAGATAGTGAAAGGATTGGTAGATTTGCAGTGGAGGTTTCTCATTCATTATATCCAACACTGCTTATCTAAAAGAAAAACTGGGTGGAATGATATACCATTAACTATATCTTAACTGGTCTGTGCCCTCTGCTCTAACAGACCCTACAACTTTTCAGCCTATGTCTTTAATGGAATGATGGCAAACATTCAAGAGGGGAGAAGGAACATGTTCCTAATGTATCCCAGATTCATTTAGTGTCTTATTAATGAAGCCTTTCCTAATCTGGTTTTAGAAGGCCCCATTCTTGAAATTCCTCATTATAATGCAAAATCTTTGAAGTACATCAAGAAGAGAGATCCAAGAAATTTCTATAGTGGTACTTTCTTTCCACTTTTACCTTGGATGCAACAACAAATACATCCCCAAAATGACGTGCCATTGGATGAGGAACAATTACAACAACAAGAACCTGTTTTACATGATGATGTTCCTATTGAGGAACCTGCACAAGAAATAGTAGCTGATGTTCCTGATGAGGAACCAATTCATGAAGTGAATGTTCAAGAAGAAGCTCCAGAACAATCAGTGGAGCAGGCTGCTGTTCATGATCAACACCATGTTGATGAGCATGCAAAATCTGAAGAACTCTTAGACCAGTGTCACCTTTGATTGGTGATCCTCACTCTGGTGAAACAATACAAGAAGCTGTTGATTTATCTCCTTTTAGGGTTGACCCCATTATCCCACAATCATGTTCTCCAATTTATACTCATCAAGAATCACAAGAAAGCCCTGCATATGAAGCTGCTACTATATTTGAAAGTTCTGGTGAATCTACCAGTTCCACAAACTCTTCTTAATCATATGATGATGAGGAAGATAATCAACAGTTTGCACCTCTTCCACAGAGACAAATTGTCTCTAAAGATGCTCCTTCTGAGAGCTTTGCTGAATCAGAAATAAACAGACCAGATGATAAAGATAAGATGATATCTGAACTGATGGCAAAAGTGTCTAGACTAGAGAATACATTAAACAGGAGGTCAGGGGTACTCAGTGATAGACTCCAAGAGTTAGATGAAAAGGAAAAAGGACTAAGGGAGTCAAAAGAAAACTATGAAGCTGAGATAAGGATGAAGGATGATGAAATCAGTAAACTAAAATCATCTTTGGAAATGACTAGAGAAGAAGTGTATGGGATTGTTGAAACTATTGCCATACAAACAGAAGCAATGGAGGAACAAGAAAACTTGATTAAGTCTCAAAATGAGTTAATTGATGAGCTCACAAAAAGAAATGATGACTTAATAAAAAGAGTTGATGAACTAGAACTCCTTGTGAAATTGAAAGATGAAATTATAAAAGAAAAGGATAAGAAATCTAGTGATGAAAATGAACAACAAGTAGCAGAACAACAACAAGAACAAGAAAAGGAAGAAGAAGTCAGGGATGAATCCAGTTGGGAAATAGTGGTTCATTCTGAAACTTCATCTGCAGATGCTACTATTATGAAAGAACTGATTGATGACTTGGACAGGTATTCTTCCAGTGAATTAATCATAGATGAAGAGTTTTGGGACTACATCAAATACATAAGGTCCCCCTCTGATTCTATTGTAGTAATTCCTTCAAAACCTGTGCCAATTGAAGAAGAGTTAAGAATGCAGCCTGTGCCTGCAGTTGTGCTGACTGTTGAACAACAAAGTCTAATTAAAAGACTTTGTGATGAGTTAAAAGAAAAAGAAACTACTGAATTGAACATACAAGAAGCTGTTGAGCTGAACAACAAAGAATCACTCCTGAAATTAAGGCTGTTGATCAAGAACAACAGGCTAAAACTGATGAAGCTTCATCATCGGGATCAAAAGTGATAACATACACAAGAAAAAGGAAGTATTTGTCAGAAAAGGCAAAAGGAAAAATTCCTATGGTTGAGGAAGAACAACCTAAAAAGAAAACCAAAGATGATCCCTGAAGTTTGGCAGCAATTGCTGAATTTTTGGATGAACATGAGCAGGCTGAAAAAGAGTTACAGCATACTTTGGAAGTGATAATACTGGATGAAAAAGACTCTGAGAACAAACAAAAAAAGACACATGATGATGTGACAAGCCCAGCTATTATTGAGCAATTTGTTGAAAGCATGATTGAAAAGGCCAAAACTGATGATCTGATGATTCATACTATGTATCTGATCAATCATGGCTATGAAGCTGATGCTATTAACATGACCTATAATGAGATTGTAGAAGAAGTAAAGAAGACAGAAAAGTTGTTGGATCCATCATATGTAACAGAGTATGAGATGAGGAAAGATTCTGAAAAGAAAAAGGGTGAAAAGACAACAACTTCCATCTCAAAAATAATAAAGAAAGACACTGAACAGTCTATGTGTCCTGATCCCTATAGTATGTCTGATAGGGAAATGAAGGACTATCTTAACAAACAAGGGTTTACAAAAAGAAAAATTGGTAACATGAAGATCAATTCCCTAAGGGTTGCAATGTTAAAATTGATAAATGTCATGGAAGACAGATTGAAGTAAATTGAAGAAGAAGTAATTACCCAGAAGCCCAAAACAAGAACATCAGCACAAGATATGCAGCTGACAATTAAAGATAAAGATGTTCTGGCCCCTATCTTACACAAGAATTCAAAGTGGTTTATAGAGCCTTCTTAGCTCGAACTCCAAGAAGGGCTAACCACTGCTGAATTAATTAGAGGGGTGTCTACTCCAAGTGGCAAGACTGATGTTAAAATCATTGCCTGGAAGTATGACATCGACTGGAATATGTTCATGGTGAAAAGAATATCAGGATTGGTACAATTCTTCACTGAGTATACAGCTTTAGTCAATGCATTGAAAGTTCATGATCTGAAAGAACTGGCTGAGCTTGATCTGGTGAATCCTGCTGGCATGTACAGAGGATAAGAATTTGCTAATATTTTGAAGATGTTTAAAAGAAATAACAACTTCAAATCACTAAAAGCCATTTGCACAAGAAAAGACAAGACCTTCAACAACCCACTTGTCAAAAGAAGAACAAAAGAAGCAGAAGAAATAGTATTCCCTGAATTGTATGTAAAGCCAACTGAAAGTTTGAAAAGAAAGATGGTTACAGGCACTCATAAGTCAAAGCCTATTTCTAATGTTTATTATGATGAAGAAACTTATGAGCTTGTAATTGAAAGAACATGGGGAGGAAAAGAAGCCCCTGAAATTAGAATTTTCAGTGGATATAAGGTGTGACTGCTAGATGAGTCTTACATACACTATATCTTCACAAGACACTTTAGAGCCCTAAAAAACAAAGCTGCTGAAATGATCTGGAGTTTATGTTGAAGTGTGTTAAGATCTTGAAGCTGGCATTTGATAGAATCAATAATAAAAGGGAACAAAGGAAGAAGAGAAAGGTGCCAATGCAGATGGGCAATATTGTCATGTTAGAGGCTGATGCTGATGGGTCATTGTTGATCCATAGAGATGGGTTATCTTCCATTTTAGTTTGGGAACCCATCTCTTTGAAACAAATGCCCCTTGCTGCTATCTACACCATGAGTGAGATGAAGATACATGTGCTGAGCAGAGAAAAGATGAAAGAAGCAAAAGAGTTTTCCAATATGATCAAGGCCATTATCAATCCCTCAATGGTACAACCTGAATCACAAATAGAAGCTGCTGCAACTTTATCCCCAAAAGTCCAACAGAAGACATCACAAGAAGACCAACCAAAATCTTCACAACCACCAACTCCATCACAATCTTGAGGAACCTAGGCAGTATAATCCTTAGGGGGAGTATTGTTAGACCCTGAAAGGATCATACTTGCCAACTCAGGAAGTGAATTCTGAAGGAATTATGGTGGATCCGGTGAAGGTTGAGGTGAATTCTGAAGGAATTATGGTGGATCCGGTGAAGGTTGAGGCGGTGATGCAATGGAAGTCTCCAAAGACGCCATCCAAGATTCGATGTTTCTTTGGACTGGCAGGCTCCTACAGGAGATTCATTCAAGACTTTTCAAAGATAGCCTCACCTTTGACCAAATTGACTTGCAAGGACGTAAGGTTTGTGTGGGGTCGGGAACAGGAAGATGCTTTTGAGGAGTTAAAGGAAAGATTAACTCAAGCTCCTGTTTTGACGTTACCCGAAGGAAGTGAAGACTTAGTGATGTATTCATATGCCTCCTATTCAGGACTGGGTTGTGTGTTAATGCAACGTGGGAGAGTAATAGCCTAAGCGTCCCGACAGCTGAAAACCCAAGAAGTTAATTATCCCACGCATGATTTGGAGCTCGCAGCTATGGTCTTCGCCTTAAAGATTTGGAGGCACTACCTGTACGGGGTGAAATGCACAATCTTCATGGATCACAAGAGCCTAAAGTATTTCTTTGAGCAGAAAGATCTCAACATGAGGCAGAGGAGGTGGTTAGAGCTGATTAAGGATTATGATTGTGAAATCCACTACCATCTGGTAAAGCCAATGTAGTGGCTGATGCCCTTAGCCGAAAGGAGAGACCAGAGCCAATACGGGTGAAAGCCTATCAATTAGTGGTGACCTCGGACGTGATGACGCAGGTTAAGGAATTTCAGGATGAGGAATTGAAAGAAGATCGCCTTAACTCTGAAAGGATGAGAGGTCTAGTCGAAGAGTTGGGAGAAAACACTCACGGAGTTAGAACCCGCTTCGGGCGAATGTGGATTCCCTGTCATGGAGACTTACGGGGGCGGATCATGGATGAAGCTCTTAAGACTCGATAATCCATTCATCCCGGCGCTACCAAGATGTACGAAGATATGAAGAAGGATTACTGGTGGCCGGGAATGAAGCGCGATGTAGTGGAATGTGCGAGTAAGTGCTTTACTTGCTTACAAGTGAAGGCAGAGCATCAAAAGCCATACTGGAAGATCCAACCGTTGGATATACCCGAGTGGAAGTGGGAGCACATCACCATGGATTTCATCACGAAGTTACCACGTACGGCAAGGGGGTATGATGCAATTTGGGTAATAGTTGATCGTTTGACGAAGAGTGCTCATTTCTTACCGATCCGTTAGACGTATTCATATGAGAGGTTGGCGGATCTGTTCATCAAGGAGATTGTAGCTCGTCATGGTGTGCCGGTGTCTATCGTGTTAGACCGTGAAACTCGGTTCACAACGAAGTTTTGGAAGAGATTCCATGATGCGATGGGGACGAGGCTACACATCAGTACGGCTTACCATCCTCAGACAGATGGTTAGTCTGAGAGGACAATTCAAATGCTCGAGGACATGCTCTGAGCATGTGTGATTGAATTCGGAGGAAGTTGGGATGATCAGCTACCGTTGGTAGAGTTCTCATACAACAATAGCTATTATGCCAGCATTGGCATGCCACCTTACGAGATGCTATATGGTAGGAGGTGTAGAAAGCCCGTGTGTAGGGGAGACATTGGGCAGAAAGAGTTGGGAAGCGTGGAGGTAATCGAGGCTACGACTAAGAAGCTAGAAAAGATCAAAGCCTTTATGAAGGAAGCCAAGGATAGATAGAATTCATATGCCGATAAGAGACGTAGACCGATAGAGTTCAACGTGGGTGATAAAGTCATGTTAAAGGTCTCGCCCTGGAAGGGGATCATCCAGTTCCAGAAGAGGGGCAAGCTGAGTCCGAGATACATAGGGCCTTTCCGAATCGTTGCACGAGTAGCAGAGGTGGCCTATTGCTTAGATTTGGCTGATGAGTTAAGTGGAATTCACGCCGATGTTCCATGTATCTCATCTGAGAAAATGCTTAGCCGATGAAGACATGGTTGTACCACTGGAAGATATCGAAGTGGATGAACGGCTTAACTATGGGAGCAACCAGTGGCCATCATAGACAAGAAGGAGAAGAGATTGAAGGAAAACTAAGAATTGTAAAAGAAAAGAAACTTGTAAAAGTAAAGAAAGTATCTTGAAGGAAAACTAAAAGAAGCCAAAGATGAGGGGTGTTTTGTGTAAAAGTACACAAAAGTCAAAAAGTGCACTTTATATGGACATGGCCACCCATATCAGCCCTGCTGTTGTGTTCGACAGAAAAAGGAAGAAAAGAAGCTGAATTTGATTTCTCTCAGTTTCAAGGAGAAGAAGAGGCTGATTCTCACTTGTGGTGAGTGTTCTTTGTATTTTTGGTTCGGTTTGTGGGGTTTTCGACCTTAGGACCGATTTATATGTGTTTTATGTGTTCGGTTGTTTGTTTTTGATTGTTTTAGGTGTTTGAACTCTTGTGAACATGAGTTTGGAGGAGTTTTGCTTGTTTGTTGCACTAGGTGAGTTCTAGGCCCCAGTTTTTATGTGTTTTAAACTTCTTAGGGCTGAAAATGCGTGTTTAAAAGGTTTTGCAGCTGATTTATGTTTTACCGTATGTATATGGGTGATTATGTTCGTGCTTTATGGTGGTTTATGTGCTGTTGATGCTTAGGATGTTGAGTATAAGCATCGAACAGATGGATAAGCATTGTTGGTTAGGAATTGTTGGTGTTTTCGTGGTTGTATGCCTGTTCTAGATGTTAAGCATGTTAGATCTATGATAATGATGTGTTAGATTGAGGATTGGGGACTGGATAAATGCATAAGTGCATTTGCAGGTTGGTTAGTTCATCTGCATTTAAGAGCTGAACATACACTTAAAGTACTTTGCTCATGCGCATTTGTTGTATGTTCATCCGCATTTGTAGTTGCTCATGCGCCCAAGTGTTCTTCCGTATTTCTTTTGTTCATGCACATTTGCTACAGTGTTTTTGCGCATTTGTTTCAGTCATTCGCATTTGTTCTACCAGCATTTAGTTGGACACTTGGAATAATCTCTGAAGACTTTCATCCGCATTAGTTATTGTTCATCCGCATTAGTTATTGTTCATCCGCATTAGTCTCTGTTCATTCGCATTTGTCTAAGGACTTAGAATTTTTCTGAAGCTTAGGAAGTAGAATGTAACGGGTAAGTTCTGGAATGTTTTGCTGGTTCATGTCTGTTGTGGTGATGCATGTTTTGGGCTATTCTTGTGTTCCTTATTATACTATGTACAATGTGACTTTACGTGGTGTGTGTATATTCATATGCGTAAAGTATTATCATAAAGAAAGTGAAAGATTAATGTTAATAAAGAAGAGGAACATAAGAAATGAATGAAAAGTCTTGCAAGCAAATGATGAAGGGGGTTCATAACTCATTGAGAGTTGCTAGCTCAACTGTATGTACTATAGCGTGCGATCTTGGCTAACCCATGAGGGTTCACACACAGGGGGATCAGTCTTGGTGATTGATCCATATGTACGAAACGGGGTCCTTGTCACTTAACCCCGAGAATGAGGTGGCTTTGTGCCCAATAATGGGGGTAAAGTTATGACAGGATCTAGAAATAGTGAAAGATAATGAAAATGTACGAAACGAACAAATATGTGAGTTAATGAAAGATAATGAAGTTTATACCTTGATGTATGTATGATGAATGCTCACGTGCGAAAGTAAAGGAAGTATTTTATTGAAAAGGATATTTTCATATATAAATCCTACAAGGTATTTTAAACATTTTAAAACTAGAACTCACTCAGCAAAGCTAACTTTTATGCATTTTCAGTTGGCAGGTAATTGTTGCTAAGGGTGGCACGCGGGGGAAGCTACTCGTCAGGGCAAGACTGGCATCCATTCATCTTTAATGATATTATTGTTTTATAATGAAATTAAACAAGGTCTTTCGTAATTCAAGAAAACAATGATGTATTGCTTAACAATGGTAATTATTAATAGAATGAATGGTTTTTATTAACTTAATTCTGCTGTAATATTTTATGAAATGTGTGCTATTTAATGTAATAATGCTATGAACGACCAACTATGAGGCCTCCGGGAATGGGGCCTTACATTTAGACACCCTGCAAAAGTTAGTATCATAAGAGAAAATTCATAAGCAGTCATATGTAGCAACAACCAAGCAAATAGTAGTGTTATAGTATCACAAATTGGAATGTGCCATCACCCCAGTAAAATAATAATAATTGTGCCTGGAATAGATAATATAGTCTCTTCAAATGATTTAGTAGTATCCTGCCAAAACAATTAGGTAACAGCCCTGTCTTCACTGCGACTTCTTCCTCAGCCACCCAAACAATCCAGAACCCTTCTTCTTCTGCTCCTGTTCCAGTCGTTGCACATCATTGGATGCCATCATTTCCTGGAATTGGGCGGACTATGAGGTCCACGTAGCGTGTTGAAGATTGACCTCGTGACACTGGTAGTGCAAAGTATTTCTCCCAGTGTAAGGTCCGAAGGACCAAAGTCACCAGCCCGACAACTAGACTGGGAGTAGGGGTCTCCAGCAAGGATGCTCAGGCCGTCATACGTGCTACGCCTAGGTGGCATCCAATACTCATCATGCGGGCGGTGTCTGGGCTGGTCAATCACCGAAGGTGCTGGTGCTGGAGCCATCGCAGGAGGAGCTAGAGGGGGCGACATCCTAATGGAAACAGATGCTCCTGGCCTGGTGTAACACCCGGAAATTTATAAAAAGGAAAGGAAAAGAAGAGAAAACGGGGAAAGATAACATTTTTCTAAAGTAAAAGGGGTTAAAGTGTGTAAGTAGCAAACATGCCTCTAGTGGGTTCAAAAAGCAGGGGATGACCGCCCACACCCCCATTTCCCTACATCTGCTTTTGGCTGCAAGAAGAGAAGAAGAAACTGCCATCGGTTTCTAGAGAGAGAAGGAGGAAGATTTGCTTGAAGGTGAGATTTTAAGGTAATTCTTCTTGGTTTTCAGTAGGGTTTCAGCTTCTGGATCGAGTTTCTAGTGTTTAGTGCTCGTTTTCGTGGGTTTTAGGTGCTGGAACTTCAAGTGGGTTCTCGGGTTTGAGGTGTTCTACTTGAAAGCTATTCAAGGTGAGTTCTAGATCCCCTCTTTTACTGGTTTTCTACATGTTTGGGTCTATTATGCATACTGGACAGAAGGCTTCTAAACCAAACTATGAATTTTCACATGATGTGAGACTATATGCTATTAATGTATGTTTTTAGATGATTTCTAAGTTGCTGTATGATGTTTGGTATGTTTTACGTGTGTGTAACATGTTAGATCTATTCTTAGTTTAAGTTAGAATGATGTTTGGGGACTGGAAGTACGTTTGATGCATTGCAGATGTATGCATGATGTCCGCTGTGGACACTTAGAATAGTCATGCATGGTGTTCGCTGTGGACATATAGTGTCTGCTATGGACACTTAGTGTATTTTGCATGCTCTCTGCTATGGACACTTAGGTATTTAGCTTGTCCGCTATGGACTTGGGTTGTCTACTGTGGGACCTTGGTCGTCCGCTGTGGGACCTTGGTCGTCCGTTGTGAGAGTTGGTTGTCCGCTGTGGACACTTAGATAATTTTGCATGTTGCACGCTTTGGACTTTGTTCATCCGCATTTGTTAAGTGTTCATCCGCATTTGTTAAGCGTTCATCCGCGTTTGTTAAGCGTTCATCCGCGTTTGTTAAGTGTTCATCCGCGTTTGTTAAGTGTTCATCCGCATTAAGTTTTGTTTATCCGCATTTGGACTTGTTCATCCGCATTTATGTCCTCCGTATTTCTTTGAACACTTAGAATATTCTTTGAGACTTTCATCCGCATTTGCTTGTCCGCATTTGCTGAACATTCAGCCACATTGGCTTATGTTCATCCGCATTTCTTTGGGGACTTAGGATTTTCTGTAATTTTAGGAAGTAGAATATAGTGTTAAGTTCTATTGTGTTGTGATGGTACAAGCCTGTTGATGTTAAATGCTTGCGAACTGTGGTTATTATGTATCTTTACGTGGCATGGTATGTATGAGTACATAATTAAAGTATTATCTAACGAAAGTGAAAGATAACGAATGACGAAAATGGAAGTAATGAACGATGAGATCTTTATTGCTGACCCCGGTACTGTGTCAGTTTCGGCATGAGTGGGGATTTGTTTACGAACTCCAGCACAGTATCAGCTTTTAGCATAAGTCAGGGGAGCAGCATATGAGTTGAGATGAGATCCTTACCCCGGTGCTGGGTTTGCTTACGAACCCCAGCACAATATTAGCTTTTAGCATGAGTCGGGGTATAGCATGAGGTAGGGTCCATAAAGAAGTGAGAGACAAATGATTATGAATGATGATGAAGATAATAATTATTATCAAGATGTACGTATGATGTGTGATCATGAATGAAAGTAAAGGATATGTTATAACGTAATGTAAAGTATTTTATTATTAAAACTAGAACTCACTCAGCGTCGCTGACTTTTTGTATGCATAATAGTTGGCAGGTCTTTGTTGATGCTGAGGAGGTACAGGCATGGATGCATAAGCTACTGGGGATGGTTCAAGTATGTTATCTGTATTTTGGAGAATGTTTTGTATTAATACATTTTGGGAATGTAAAAGAAATGATATGATGATTTGACATGCTTTTATCTATTAATGAAAAGTTATATTCCGCTGCAAATGAGGTGTTTTAAATGTTTTATGCGATGATTGACCGACTGTAAGCATCTCTGGAGCGGGGCCTTACAAGTTGGTATCAGAGCCAAAGTTTAAGAGAATTGGGTAAAATATTTTCAAAAACCTAAACTTAAACTAAGAATGGGACACGAAAGGGAAAGGGATGCCATCCTAGTAGCTACATGCCTGTAGGTAAAGATTTTATGTAAATGTTTTATGTAAGTTAATAAAAAGGAATTATGTGCGTGTGCTATGTGGATTATGTGTTCTTTGTAGATTTGGATACTGATGTAGTCGGGATAGAAAATGCTTGGAGAATGAATAATAAAGTAAGTGGCTAATCACTACTGGCCACTGTAATTAGGGACTTACTATACCTGACATAATCTAAGCTATTACCTTGAATGAGCGTGTTGGTGTTTGACTCTTGTAGTGCTTAGAGATGGTTGGTGGTAGATCTTCAGAGGCTTCTCGAGGTGGAGGTCGTGGGGGTCGTGGTGCTGGACCGCGTGCCACAAGGAACAGGGCTAAGACTACCGAAATTGCTCCTGAAGAGCCTGAGCTTTATCACCATGATGGTGAGGATGAGAGTGCTAATCTGAGGGCCTCAATGAAGGAGGCAGTAGCGGAAGAAGTTCATCAGATCGTGCAGACGATTCTTCCGTCTATGGTGACCGAGGTTATTAGAGCTATGAGGGAGGATGGGAAGAAAGAGAAGGAGGAGAGGAGGAAGACCGATAGGCGAGGGGGCAAAGGAGGAGGTTCAGGGGAGACGGAGCAACCGGATACTGAAATGGTTATCACCAGTGATGATGAGGAGGAGGAGGCAGTGCAGGAAGCTGCAAAGGGGTGCAACTATGGGGCATTCCAGAGATGCAAGCCCCTGACATGTGATGGGAATGGGAGTGATGCTGCTGCTCAGCAATGGGTGAGAGAGATGGAGGCTGTGTTGAATATCAACGAGTGCAGGAAGGATCAGAAGGTGAAGTATGCTACCCACTCGTTTATGGATTCGACCTTATGCTGGTGGGACAACATCATCCAGGTCGAGGGTAGCAGGGCAATCAGGAGGATGAGATGGGGTGAACTGAAGAAGTTGGTGATCGAGGAGTTTTGTCCTCATGGGGACCTCGACAAGATCAAGAAAGAGTTCCTACAATTAGAGGCAGGGACCATGACACACCAGTTGTATACGTCTAAGTTCAATGAGATGGCAAGGCTGGTGCCAGATCAGGTGACTCCTGTGTCACAGAAAATAAAGAGATACATCCAAGGTTTGCCGGCAGACATCCGTAGACATCTGATCGCCGCTTGGCCAGGTACGTTTAGGTCGGTGGTCGATCTGGCGGGGAGACTATATGATGAACGAGAGGCAGTGGCGGTGATGGATGAGAAGAAGGAGTTTGGCAATGATAGGAACTGGAATGAGAAGCGGTATAACGATGGTGGTTTTGGGGCTGGAGGTAAGAAGACCAGAGTGGATGATCGGAAGGTGATAACAGAGAGGAAGAAGGCATGCAAGAAGTGTGGGAGAGATCACGTGGGGGAGTGTAAGTGGGGATCGAACGCCTTCTTTTAGTGTGGGAAGGAGGGCCACAGAGCAAGGGATTGTCGTGTGGTGAAATGTTACAACTGTGGTGAGGCTGGGCACATGAGCAGAGACTGCAAGAAGTCGAGGGCTGAGAGCTCCGGGGCAAAGAAGGGGACTGAGAAAGAGGGCAGAGGGCGTAGGACAGGACATTCGCTAAGACTTGGGAGGAGGCTAGGGTGGACTCCGACGCGGTGCCAGGTACATTCCTAGTAAACTAGACTTGTGCCTCTGTATTTTACTCTGGTGCTAGTAGGAATTTTATTTTTGCTGCCTTTTGTGATAAGTTGCCCGCTAGGAGTAGGAAGATTGATGAGCCCTTCGATGTAGAAACTGCCATTGGTAAGTGGATCAGGATTTCTGATATGGTAGAAGATTGTGACATAGAGTTGGAAGGACATAGGTTCTCTGCTAAATTATTCATGATGCACCTAAGTGGATTCGATGTGGTTCTAGGGAGGGATCGGCTAGCAGCCCATGAGGCAAACATCGTGTGTCGCAAGAAGATGATTCGATTGACCTTGCCCGATGGGAGTTCGGTGACGACTTATGGTGATAGAGTTAATACGATCTCAAAAGTAATTTGGATGGTTGTGGCAGAGAATTGTACGAGACGTGGAAGTGGTGCCTATCTAGCCTACGTGAAGGATGTGGGTGCGTCAGTACCATGATTGACGGATGTACCGGTCGCGTGTGACTTCCCAGAAGTGTTCCCGAAGGATCTACCAAGTGTGCCACCTGACCGCGAGATCGAGTTCCGGATTGATCTGATGCCTAATGCCCAACCTGTTGCTAAGGCGCCGTATCGTTTAGCTCCCTCCGAGATGAAGGAATTGATGACTCAGCTGCAAGAGTTGTTAGATATAGGGTTCAGTCGACCGAGCATCTCTCCATGGGGTGCTCTGGTCTTATTTATGGAGAAGAAGGATGATAGCATGAGGATATGTATCGACTACCGTGAGTTGAACAAGTTGACGGTGAAGAACTGGTATCCATTACCGAGGATTGATGACTTGTTTGATCAGCTCCAAGGTCCCAGTTGGTTCTCAAGAATATATCTACGATCTGGTTACCATCTATTGAGGTGGAGGAGCAGGATATTCCTAAAACAGCTTTCATACGTGTTATGGACACTACGAGTTCCTCGTGATGTCCTTTGGTTTAACCAACGCGTCAGCTGTTTTATGGATCCGATGCATCGGGTGTTTCGACCTAGGTTGGATAAGTCAGTGATTGTGTTCATTGATGCTATTCTGATTATTTCGTAGAGCGAAGAAGAACACGTCGGTCACATCCGGGAAGTGCTGGATACACTTTGAAGGAAGAAGCTATACGCCAAGTTCTCCAAGTGTGCGTTCTAGTTATACGAGGTTCAGCTTTTGGGTCATGTGGTTAATCCTGAAGGGATTATGGTAGACCTGACAAAGGTCAAGGTGGGGATGCGATGGAAGTCTCTAAAGAAGCCATCCTAGATTCGTAGTTTCTTAGGTTTGGTGAGTACTACAGGGTAATTATCCAAAGCTTATCTAAGGTGGCAGCGGTGGTCTCTGCATTGAAGATTTGGAGGCCACTTAGGAGTCGGAGGAAGAAATAAAATGGCACTACCCAGATCTCTTTAAGGAGTGACAGGTTTCGGGGATGAAACTCATTTAAGGGGGGTGGACTTGTAACACCCGAAAATTTATAAAAAGGAAAGGAAAAGAAGAGAAAACGGGGAAAGATAACATTTTTCAAAAGTAAAAGGGGTTAAAGTGTGTAAGTGGCAAACTTGCTGTAGTGGGTTCAAAAAGCAAGGGATGGCCGCCCACACCCCTATTTCTCCACATATGCTTTTGGCTGCAAGAAGAGAAGAAGAAGCTGCCATTAGTTTCTAGAGAGAGAAGGAGGAAGATTTTCTTGAAGATAAGATTTCAAGGTAATTCTTCTCGGTTTTCAGTCAGGTTTCAGCTTTTGGACCTAGTTTCTGGTGTTTAGTGCTCGTTTTTGTGGGTTTTAGGTGCTGGAACTTCAAGTGGGTTCTTGGGTTTGAGGTGTTCTACTCGAAAGCTGTTCAAGATGAGTTCTAGATCTCCTCTTTTACTGGTTTTCTATGTGTTTGGGGCTGTTATGCATACTGGACAGAAGGTTTCTAAACCAAACTATGAATTTTAACATGATGTGCGACTGTGTGTTGTTGATGTATGTTTTTAGATGATTTCTAAGTTGCTGTATGATGTTTGGCATGTTTTACATGTGTGTAACATGTTAGATCTATGCTTAGTTTAAGTTAGAATGATGTTTGGGGACTGGAAGTATGTTTGATGCATTGCAGATGTATGCATTATGTCCTGTAAGGCCCGTTCCCAGAGACCTCACAGTTGGTCAATTATAGCATAATATATAAAAACATTACATAGTTCATAAATCAATGCAGCAGAATTATTATCAAAAGCCATCCACTCATTAATAAATATTGTTGCTAAGCAATACATCATTGATTGTTATCAGTTACCAAAGCCCACATTATTTGCATTACAAAACAACAATGTCATTAACTGCGGACGGATGCCAGTCTAGCCCTGACAAGTAGCCTTCCCCAAGTGCCATCCTCAGCAAAATTACCTGCCAACTGAAAATGCATAAAAGTCAGCGTTGCTGAGTGAGCTCTAGTTTTAGAAACATTAAAATACCTTGTAATATTTATATATAAAAATACCCATTAAAATAATGTACATTTCTTTCGTACGCAATCACACATCATACGTACAGTTAGACAACATTCAGTATCTTCTTTTACCATTTCCATCATCATTCATTTCGAACTTTCATTTTTATCTTTCACTTTATTCCAGACCAATGTGCTATGCCCCCAAATAATGCGCATGAAACTGGTACTGGGCCGAGGTCTATAAATAGACCCCTACCTGGGTGCACGAAGCTGACTCTAGTACCGAGGCAGCAACAAAGGTCCCCTCAATCTCAATGATTGACCCCGTGTGCATTTCTCGGGTTAGCTAAACCACACACAGTTGAGCTAACAACCTAATGGTTGTGAACCTCCAGTGAATTTGCTTGAAAGACTTTCTTTCGTTCTTTATGTTCCACTTTTCATTATCATTAATCTTTCCACTTTCTTTAATGATAATACTTTACGTATATGGATAAAATCACACCACGTAAAGTCACATAATAATATAATAATAAGGAGCACAAGAACAACCCAAAATATGAATAAAATAATCAAATAGCAGCATCAAGTCAAACCAGGGTCAAACCCTAAAATTCTGATTTCCCAAAATTCCCGAAAATTTCTAAGTGTTTAGGCGCATGGACAGTATGCAGGCACATGAGCCCTGCATAGGCGCATTAACACTATACGGGCGCATGAATCTTACACTTAGGCATTTCAGCTTACACTTCTGGGCGCATGAACAGTTCAGGCGCATGTCCAACACTTAGGCGCCTGAACAAAAGGGCTGGGCGCACGAGGTACTGTTTGGGCGCATGAGTCTATACTTTGTATTTTCAGGCAAAATCTTGGGCGTATGGGCGCTATTGGGGCGCATGACCCCTTATTAAAAGTTTTCTAAGGCAAATTCCAGGCGCATGGGCCCTGTTTGGGCGCATGGCCTGTACTTAGGCATTTCTAAGTCAAAATCTCAAGCGCATGGGCCCTGTTTGGGCGCTTGACCACCTGTTGTGCATTTTTCAGAATCAAAACCATCCTAGACCTGCATTTGCACCTGTTCTAAGCATAAACTTAACATTCTAAGCAGCCACAACACATAAACAAGCATAGAACATAAGCATATACATACATAAACATACGGGTAGCATAAAACAGTTGTAAAATCCTTTTTAACATGCATTTTCAGCCCCAAACTTGTTAAAAACATATATAAAACGGGGTCTAGAACTCTCCTATTGCAGTAAACAAGCAAAACTCCTCCAAACTTGCTTGCACAAGAGTTCAAGCACCTAAAACAAGCCAAAACAAACACCCAAACACAAAGAGCACTTAAATATCGGTTTTAAGGATGAAAACCCCATAAAAACCGAACCAATTAACACGAAAACACTTACCTATGAAGATTTTCAGCCCTTTCTTCTTCTTCAAACTGAGAGAACAAAGTTTTAGTCTTCTTTTCTTCTTCTCGGTTGAACAACAGCAGGTAATGGTTAAACATGGGCGACCATACCTTCTTTATATTAAAATATTGACTTTTGTGTACTTTTACACAAAAGCCCCTCCACTTTTGCTCTTTTTTGTTTTCTTCAAGATACTTTTCTTTTCTTTTATGTGACATGGAAATTTCGGGTGTTACAAGTCTACCCCCCTTAAAGAGGTTTCATCCCGGAAACCTGTCACTCTTCGAACAACTGAGGGTAATGCTGTCTCATTTCTTCTTCCATCTCCCACGTAGAATCAAAACCCTTTCGGTGTTTCCACTGCACCCGCACAAGTGGAACCACTTTATTCCTCAATTTCTTCTTCCGATCAATGATTGCCACTGGTTGCTCCACATAATTGAGCCGTTCATCCACTTCGATATCATCTAGTGGTACAATCATGTCCTCTCATCGGCTAAGCACTTTCTCGGATGAGATACATGGAAGGTCGGATGAATTCCACTTAACTCATTAGGCAATTCTAATCGATAGGCCACCTCTCCCACTCGTGCGATGATTCAGAAAGGCCCTATGTATCTCGGGCTCAACTTACCCCTCTTCTTGAACTGGATGATCCCTTTCCAAGTGAGACCTTCAACATGACTCTATCACCCATGTTGAATTCAATTAGTCTACGCCTCCTGTTGGTACGACTTCTGTCTATCCTTTGCCACTTTCATAAAGGCTTTCATCTTTTCTAACTTTTCAGTCGTAGCCTCGATCACCTCAAGACTTCCCAACTCTTTCTGCCCGATGTCTCCCTAACACACGGGCATCCTACACCTTCTACCGTATATCATCTCATATGGTGGCATGCCTATGCTGGCATGATAACTATTATTGTATGAGAACTCCGCTAACGGTAGGTGATCATCCCAACTTCCTCCAATTTTGATCAAGAATGCTCGGAGCATATCCTCGAGCGTCTGAATTGTCCTTTCAAACTGACCATCTGTCTGAGGATGGTAAGCTGTGCTGATGTGTAGCCTTGTCCCCATCGTATCATGGAATCTCTTCCAAAACTTCGATGTGAACCGGGTGTCACGGTCTGACACGATAGACACCGGCACACCATGACGAGCTACGATCTCCTTAATGAACATATCCGCCAGTCTCTCAGAGGAATACGTCTCGTGGATCAGTAGGAAGTGAGTACTCTTTGTCAAAAGATCAACTATTACCCATATGGTATCGTACACCCTTGCCGTACGAGGTAACTTCTTGATGAAGTCCACGGTGATGTGCTCCCACTTCAATTCAGGTATGTCCAATAGTTGGATCTTCTCGTATGGCTTCTGGTGCTCTGCCTTCACTTGCAAGCAAGTAAGGCACTTACTCACATACTCCACTACATCGCGCTTCATTCCCGGCGACCAGTAATCTCTCTTCATGTCTTGATATATCTTGGTAGCACCGGGATGAATGGAGTATCGAGTCTTATGAGCCTCATCCATGATCCGCCCCCATAAGTCCATATAATGAGGGATCCATATCCGTCCGAAGCGGGTTCTAACTCCATGGGTATTCTCTCCCAACTCCGTGACCAACCCTCTCATCCTTTCACCGTTAAGGTGATCTTCTTTTAATGCCTCATTTTGAAATTCTTTGACCTGGGTTATCACGTCAGAGGTCATCACCAGTTGATAAGCTTTCACCCAGATCAGTTCGGGTCTCTCCTTTTGGCTGAGGGCATCAGCCACTACATTGGCTTTACCCGGATGGTAGTGGATCTCACAATCATAATCCTTGATCAACTCTAACCACCTCCTTTTCCTTGAGATCCTTTTGCTCAAAGAAATACTTTAAGCTTTTGTGGTCCGTGAAGATTGTGCACTTTGCCCCGTATAGGTAGCGCCTCCAAATCTTTAGTGCGAAAACCACAGCCGCTAACTCCAAATCATGGGTGGGATAATTGGCCTCGTGGATTTTCAGCTGTCGGGATGTGCAGGCTATTACCCTTCCATGTTGCATTAACACACAGCCCAGTCCCGAATAATAGGCATCCGAATATACAACTAAATCTTCACTCCCCTCAGGTAATGTCAAGACAGGAGCTTGAGTTAATCTTGCCTTTAACTCCTCAAAAGCATCCTCCTGTTCTTGACCCCACACAAACTTCACCTCCTTGCGCGTCAATTTGGTCAAAGGTGAGGCTATCTTGGAAAAGTCTTGGATAAACCTTCTGTAGTAGCCCGCCAAACCCAAGAAATTGCGAATCTCGGATGGCGTCTTTGGAGACTTCCATTGCTTCACCGCCTCATCCTTTGCTGGGTCCACCATAATTCCTTCAGAATTCACCACATGACCCAAAAATTGAACTTCGCGCAACCAAAAAGCACACTTGGAGAACTTGGCTTACAGCTTCTCCCTTCGAAGCGTATCTAGCACTTCCCCGATGTGACCGACAAGTTCCTCTTCACTCTATGAATAAATCAGAACATCATCAATGAACACAGTCACTGACTTATCTAACATAGGTTGGCACACCCGATTCATCAGATCCATAAAAGCAGTTGGCGCGTTGGTTAAACCAAAGGACATCACGAGAAAATCGTAGTGTCCATAGCGCATATGAAAAGTTGTTTTAGGAATATCCTTCTCCTCCACCTCAATTGATGGTAACCAGATCAGATATATATCCTCGAGAACTAATTGACACCTTGAAGCTGATCAAACAAGTCGTCAATCCTTGGTAATGGATACCGGTTCTTCACAGTCAGCTTGTCCAACTCATGGTAGTAGATGCTCATCCTCATGCTATCGTCCTTCTTTTCCATAAATAAGATCGGCGTACCCCATGGAGAGATGCTCGATCGACTGAATCCCTTATCTAATAACTTTTGTAGCCGAGTCATCAATTCCTTCATCTCAGAGGGAGCTAAACGATACGGCGCCTTAGCAACAGGTTGGGCACCGGGTATCAATTCGATCTGGAACTTGATCTCCCAGTCTGGTGGCACACCTGATAGATCCTCCGGGAATACATTTGGGAAGTCACACATGACCAGACGTCGGGCCATCGTGGTACTGACGCATCCACATCTTTCATGTAGGCTAGA
Source organism: Flaveria sonorensis (assembly GCA_025506505.1). Taxonomy (NCBI): domain Eukaryota; kingdom Viridiplantae; phylum Streptophyta; class Magnoliopsida; order Asterales; family Asteraceae; genus Flaveria; species Flaveria sonorensis. The sequence goes on along the minus strand of CM046423.1, from coordinate 27,067,347 downwards.
TAGGCACTACTTCCACGTCTCTGCCACAACCATCCAAGTTACTTTCGAGATTGTACTAACTCTATCACGATAGATTGTCACCGAACTCCTATCGGGCGTGGTCAATCGAATCATCTTCTTACAACACACGATGTTTGCCTCATAGGCCACTAACCAATCCGTCCCTAGGACTACATCAATTTGTCTAAGGACATCACGAACAACTTAGCAGAGAACCCATGGCCTTTCAACTCTATGTCACAGTCTTTTACCATAACAGAAATCCTGATCGACTTACCAATGGCAGTTTCTATATTGAAGGGCTCATCAATCTTCCCACTCCTAGCGGACAACTTATCACAGAAGGCAGCAAAAATTAAATTCCTACTAGCACCAGAATAAAAAGTACAGAGGCACAAGTCTAGTTTACCAGGAATGTACCTGGCACCGCGTCGAAGTCCACCCTAGCCTCCTCCCAAGTCATAGTGAATGCCCTGGCCTGCGCCTTCTGCCCTCCTTCTCAGTCCCCATCTTTGCCATGGAGCTCTCAGCGCTCGACTTCTTGCAGCTTTTGCTCATGTGACCAGTCTCGCCATAATTGTAACATTTCACCACACGACAATCCCTTGCCATGTGGCCCTCCCTTCCACACTAAAAATAGATGTTCAATCCCCACTTACACTCCCCCGCATGCTCCTTCTCGCACTTATTACACCTCTTTATCCCCGTACCTGTCATTACTACTCTCCAGTCATCCACCCTTGCCTTTTTTTTCTTTAGAGTGAAACCACCACAACCAACTAGTTCCCCATCCAAATTCTTGTCACCATCACCTTTCTTACTCACCTCCATTATAGTCATTTCCTCCCTCTCATCGTACAGTCTCCCTGCCAGATCGACCATCGACCTAAACGTGCTTAGCCGGGCAGAAATTAGATGTCTACGGATATTCGCCGGCAACCCCTGAATGTATCTCTTTATTCTTCGTGACACGGGTGTCACCTGCTCTGGCACCAGCCTCGCCATCTCATTAAACTTAGTTGTGTACTGCTGGTGCGTCATAGTTCCTGCCTCCAACTGCAGGAACTCTCTCTCGATCTTGTCGAGTTCCCTATGAGGACAAAACTCCTCGATCAACATCTTCTTCAGTTCACCCCATTTCATCTTCCTGATCACCCTGCTACCCTCGACCTGGACAATGTTGTCCCACCAGCAGCTGAATCCACAAACGAGTGGGTAGCAAACTTTACCTTTTGATCCTCCCTGCACTCGCTGATATTCAACACAGCCTCCATCTCTCTCACCCGTCGGTGAGCAGCAGCAACACTCCCATTCCCATCAAATCTCTCTGGAATGCCCTATAGTTGCACCCCTTTATAGTTTCCTGCACTGCTTCCTCCTCCTCATCGCCGCTGGAAACAACCATCTCAGTCTTTGGTTGCTCCCTTTCTCTTGAACCTCCTTCTCCGTCCTCTGGCCTATTGCTATTGCCTCCTTCCTTGAGGCCCTCAGATTAGCACTCTCATCCTCACCATCATGGTGTTGAGGCTCGGGCTCTTCAGGAGCCATTTCGGCAGTCTTAGCCCTGATCCTTATGACACGCGGTCCAACACCACGTCCATCACGATCTCCACCTCGAGAAGCCTTCGAAGATCTACCACCAGCCATCTCTAAGAACTGCATGATTCAAACACCAACACGGTCATTCAAGGTAATAGCTCAGATTATGTTAGGTATAGTAAGTTCCTAATTATAGTGGCTAGTTGTGATTAGTCATTTACTTTACTCTTCATTCTCCAAGTTTTTCCTATCCTGACTACATCAGTATCCAAATCTACAAAGAACACATAATCCACATAGCACATGCAGATAATTCCCTTTTATTAACCCTCATAAAATGTTTACATAAAACCTTTACCTGCAGGCATGTAGCTACTAGGACTGGCATCCCTTTCCTTTTCATCCCATTCTCAGTTTAAGTTTAGGTTCTTTGAAAATATTTTACACAATTCTCTTAAACTTTGGCTCTGATACCAACTTGTAAGGCCCCGTTCCTAGGAACCCCACAGTTGGTCAATCACAACCTCATTTATATCAAAACATATTAAAATTTATTAAGTAACTAAAATATTGCAGTGGAATAGTTCATCAAAAACCATTTCATGCTTTAATAAACACATTTACCAAGTAAAACGTCATTGTTTAAAGGATTACAAAAGATCAATTAGTTGTATTACAAAACAACATCATTATCATAACAGCACACAATGCATACACATCATAAACAAGCATAAGCCACCACAAGACATTATTTCTTAGCACTAAAATTCTACTTCCCAAAATTTCAGAAAAAAAACTAAGTCCCCAAAGAAATATGGATGACACTGTAGCAATGCGGATGACATTGTAGCAAATACGGATGAACTGTAGCAAATGTGGATGACACTGTAGCAAATGCGGATGAAAGCCTTCAGAAAATATTCTAAGTGTCCAAAGAAATGCTGGTAAAACAAATACGGATGACACTGTAGCAAATGCGGATGAACTGTAGCAAATGTGGATGAACAAAAACTAACGTGCAATGCAACTTATGCCATTTCTAGTCCCCAATCATCATTCTAACACATCCTTAGCACAGATCTATCATACTATGCACTTAGAACAAACTAAACATCATACACATCTTAGGAAAACATCGAAAAACGTACACCCAGTCGCACACCATGTCAAAATTCATAGTTTGGTTTAGAAAACCCTCTGCCCAGTATGTATAACAGCCCCAAACACTTAGAAAACCAGTAAAAGAGGGGATCTAGAACTCACCTTGAACAGCTATCGAGTAGAACACCTCAAACCCGAGAGCTCACTTGAAGTTGCAGCACCTAAAACCCACGAAAACAAGCACTAAACACCAGATTCTCGGTCCAGAAGCTCGAACCTAGCAGAAAACAGGGAAAAAACACTTGAAAACTTTGCCTTTCTTGAAGATCTTCTACTTTCTCACTCTAAAAACCAGTTGAGGGCTTCTCTCTCCCTCTAGAACTAAAGGTTGAATGTTGTGGGAAAGAAAGTATGGCAACCCTTTCTTATTTTAAACCCCACTATGTGTAAGTTTGGCTCTTGCACGCTTTTAACCCTTTTCTTTTGAACTAACTTCATGTTTGCTCCATTACTTTTCTTTTTATATTTTTTTTTTGAAATTTCCGGGTGTTATACAACAACAACAGCAACAACAACAACAGCAACAACAGCAACAGCAACAGCAACAGCAACAGCAGCAGTAGCAGCAACAGCAACAGCAACAGCAACAACAATAGCAACAACAACAACAATAATAATAATAACAATAATAATAATATATGAATCTAAGGACCGAAACAGGAATTTATCAATTTGGTTGAACAAATAATGATCGCGGAATTATCATAACTCGTTTAATTAATTGTTTAAGAAATTGTAATTGTAACGTTAATCAATGAAGAATAGATGGGAGAAATGGAAAACAAGTTAAAGTAATATGATAAACAAATTTGCTTCGAATGATTTCCATTAATACAGAATTGGTTACAATCGGTTTTGATTTCTGCTGATACGATAATTGCTAGGTGATGTTCTTGGTGTTCTTGGTGTTTTAATTGCTATTCTAGTGTAATCAGAATTGTTGTATTGTTTTTCTGTGTATTGTTGGTGTATTGTTAGTTTATGAAAAGAGTGCACCCATGCCTTTTGTTTATAGGCAGAGGGATTCACTTTTACATGGGTAAAAGTAACTTTCTTATTGTGATAAGAAAGTTACACAAATAAAATTCTTGACGTGACATGCAATATTCATTTCTGACAGAAGTGCAGTTTTCCGCAGATGTTGACTTGATGACATCACTCCAGAGAGTTTGACTTGTTGACTTCATGAGGCTTCCTTGATGAATAGAGTTCATGCAAGTACTTTGTTCTTCTGTAGGAGATAGCCTTCCATAGGAGATAGCCTTCCGTAGGAACAGCAGTAACTTGATCTCACGAGCAGACTTGTTCTTCCCGCAGATGTTACAATGCTTCCACAGGAGATCCATGGATGCATATTCCTTGACTTGTTCTTTCGTAGATGTTCTTGTACTTGGTCAAATTTCAAAATTGACCAAGTATGATGTTTTCTTGCAATTACACATATAATCAACACAAATAATAATTTGGGTTAACATATACATAACTTGCATACAAAAAGATAAAGATTTACAAGAGTTCATTACAAGTGATGTATAATCTTTTAAACCTATATAATCAATCTAAACCTAACAATACTCCCCCTTAGGTTTAGAAACTTGTAATTAGTTGTTCAATGTTTTCAACTCCTGAACTTTTTCCAAAATCTTTTTGTTAAAGTATGCAACAACATACTTCTGATCTTGATACGTATACTTGATCTTCATTTTGCTCATATTCTTCAAAGTCTTAAAATTAAGACCAAGGACATCTTCTTCAGTAGTCAATATTGCAACTACTTTGTTGTTTGAGACTACTTCCAACTCATCTTGCTCAGAAATTTGAAGATCAATGATAGAAGGGATTTTTGTTCCCATGAGTTGACCAGACTCAAATTTTCTTCTTTTGTAAGCTTTGGCCTGAAGCTTGTCTATCACTTGTATAATGTGCACATATAAACATATGTCACCTTAAGTAATATTATCAGTCAATTTTGGGAAGTACTTATCATGCAAGTATGAGGTGTAACTTGGCTGAAGAAGCTTTATTTCCATGGGATCAAACAGTCTGATACTTGAAGCTTTCTTGTTTGGAACATTTCTTTGCAGAACTAATTCTTTTGTTCTTTCAACATATCCCCATCCAGTAATGGGATATGGGCATTGGTTTCCTTCAATGATCTTGATAGATGCTGCACTCTTGTTTGCATATCCAATTCTTCTAAAAAATTCATCATCAACAAGTTGAGAGGAGTTGGATTGAGACCTCTTTTGTTTTTGTTTTCTCTTATTATGAAATTGTTTCATCTTTCTCCTTTATCTTCCTTTTCAACTCTTTCAACTTCTCCAACTTTTGATTACTTTTGATGATTAGATTGTTATATTTATGTAACACCCGAAAAATTTAAAAAAAAAAGAAAAGAAGAGAATAAGAAAAGAAAAGAGAAGTATAAAGAAATAAAGGTGAAATAACCCAAGTTGTGGGGTTAAAGTTATGCAAGAGGCAAACTTTAATATTATTATGTTTAAAAGTGGGCATGGCCGCCCACTCCCTGTGCTCACCAATTGCCTTCGATAGCAGCAAAAGAAGAAAAGCAGAGTTCATCGGTTTTCTAGAGAGAAGAAGAAGAAGATCGTCTAGAAGGTAAGATTTTATGTGTTTTGTTCGGTTTCAGCTGGGTTTTCAGCTTGTAGACCGAGTCTTATGCGTTTCTCTGTTTTTGGTTGGGTGTTTTTGGTGTGTTTAGGTGTTTGAACTCCAAGTGCTCTCAAGTTTGGAGGAGTTTTACTCGAATGCTGCTGTAGGTGAGTTCTAGATCCCCGGTTTTTCTGTTTTAAACATGTTTTTGGGCTGAAATACATGTAAACTGTTATTTTTGAAAGTTTCAGTATGTTAACCGTATATGTTTCCCCTGTTTATGTGGGTATGTGTGTTTGTGAATGTTTGACTGAATTACATGGTTGTATGCTTGTTTTATGAGCTTAGTATGCTAGATTTGGGCTAGGATTATGTAAAAATGATGATCGGGAACTGAAAATTTACATAAGTTAGAACTGGTATAGTGCCCATGCGCCTAAGTAACTGCCCATGCACCTAAGTGTTGCTCATGCGCCTAAGTTTACCATGCGCCCAAATATCCATGCGCCTACATAGTGCTCATGTGCCTGCATAGTACCCATGCGCCTATGTTTTTCCCATGCGCCTAAGTTTTTTCCCATGAGCCTAAGTGTTGCTTATGCGCCTAAGTTTCCATTGCGCCCAAGTATCCATGCGCCTGCATAGTGCTCATGCGCCTGCATAGTCCCCATGCGCCTAAGTTTTTCCCCATGCCCCCAAGTGTTCATGCACCTGCATAGTATCCATGCACCTGCATAGTGCTCATGCGCCTAAGATGACTTAGAATTTTTTTGAAATTTTAGGAAAAATGGAAATTTATGATTAAGCTTTGGGATGTTAAGGTGGGTTATGTTTGTTCATGTTATGCATGTTGTGGCCTTTTATTGAAGTTCCTTATTACGTATTATTGCATGACTTTACGTGGTGTGTGAATGCTCTTATACGTAAAGTATTATATAATGAAAGTGAAAGACATTATTAACGAAGTGGAACCTAATGAAAGAATGTAAAGTCTTGCAAGCAAGGAGGTTCACAACTCATTGAGGGGTTGTTAGCTCAACTGTGTGCGGTTTAGCTAACCCATGAGGATGTGCACAGGGGTCAATCCTTGTGATTGACCAATTTGTATGAAACGGGACCCTTGTTGCTTGCCTCGGTATTGGAGTCAGCTTCGTGCACAATGTTAGGGGTCTATTTATAGACTTTGGCCCAGTACCAGCTTCATGCACAATGTTTGGGGTATAGCATATGACATGGGTCTAGATGAAAGTGAAAGATAATGATGAAAGTATGAAATGAATGAAAAGAATTTGAAAGATAATAATGATATTACCAAGTTGTACGTATGTTGTGTGATCACGAACGAAAAAGTTTTTACTAAAGGTAAAGTATTTTATTATATAAAACTAGAACTCACTCAGCAACGCTGACTTTTCATGCATTTTCAGTTGGCAGGTAACTTGTTGCTGAGGATGACACGAGAGTGAAGCTACTTGGCGGGCAAGACTGGCATCCATCTCATGCAATAATAATGATGTTGTTATGTAATACAACTAAGTGATATTTAGTAGTCATGTAAACAATGATGTATTAATTGGCAAATGTGTTTATTAAAGCATGAAATGGTTTTTGATGAATAATTCCGCTGTAATATTTTATTACTTAATAAATCTTAATATGTTTTGATATAAATGAAGTTGTGATTGACCAACTGTGGGGTTCCCGAGAACGGGGCCTTACAAGTTGGTATCAGAGCCAAAGTTTAAGAGAAATGGGTAAATATTTTCAAAACCTAAACTTAAACTGAGAATGGGACCGAATGGAGGGATGCCAACCCAAGTAGCTACGTGCCATCAGGTAATTTACTTTCTTTAAGTTAACCGGTATTATGCGCGTGTGCTATCTGATTTATGTGCTCTTAGTAGATATGGATACTGATGTAGTCAGGGTTGGAAATGCTTGGGGGATGAGGAGTAAAGTAAGTGGCTAATCACAACTGGCCATTGTAATTAGGGACTTACTATACTTGACATAAACTGAGCTATTACTTTGAATGACCTTGATGGTGTTTGAACCTTATAGTGTTTAGAGGATGGCGGGTGGTAGATCATCGAAGGCTTCGCGAGGAGGTGTGCAGGGTGGTCGTGGTGCTTGGCCACGAGTCACTGGGAACAAGGCTAAAGCTGCTGGGATGGCTCCTGTAGAGCCTGAGCTTCATCAACAGGATGGCGGTGATGAGAGTGCAAATTTGAGAGCCTCTGTGAAAGAGGCAGTTGTGGAGGAGGTTCATCAGGTCATGTCGACAATCCAGCCATTTGTGGTGACCGAAGTTATTCATGCTGTAAGGGAGGATGAAAGGAAAGAGAAGGAGGAGAGGAGGAGGACCGTTGGGAGAGGTTCAGGTGAAGGGGAGCAACCAGAGACTGAGATGTTTGTCTCCAGTGATGATAAGGAGGAGGAAGCGGTGCAGGAAACCGCCAAGAGGTGTATATGGGGCATTCCAGAGATGCAAGCCCCTAACTTTTGATGGGAATGGTGATGCTACTGTTGCTCACTGATGGGTGAGGGAGATGGAGGCGGTGCTCGATATCAATGAGTGCCGAGAGGACCAGAAGGTGAAGTTTGCTACCCACTCATTCGTGGACTCAACCTTATGCTTGTGGGACAACATTGTCAAGGCCAAGGGTAGCAGGGCGATTGGGAGGATGAGGTGGAGTGAGCTGAAGAAGCTATTTATTGAGGAGTTTTGTCCTTATAAAGAGCTCAACAAGATTAAGAGAGAGTTCCTACAGCTGGAGGTGGGAACCATAACACACCAACAGTATACTACCAAGTTCAATGAGATGGCAAGGATGGTGCTGGATCAGGTGATGCCGGTGTCAAGGAAGATCAAGAGGTGTGTTTAGGGTTTGCCGGCAGACATCCGCAGGCACATGATCGCCACCCGGCCGAGTACTTTTAGGTTGGTGGTTGATCTGGCAGGGAGGTTGTATGATGAAAGAGAAGTGGCAGTGGTGGAGGTGAACAAAAGGGGTGGTGGTGATAGGAACTGGAATGGGAAGCGGTTTGGTAGTTGTGGTTTTACCCCGAGCAACAAAAAGGCAAGGATGGATGACCGAAGGGTAGGGTCGGCAGGTACTGGGTCAAGGATGTATAACAAGTATGGGTTGGAGCATGTGGGGGAATGTAAGTGGGGATCAAATCTTTGCTTCAAGTGTGGGAAACCCGGTCATAGGGCAAGGGATTATGGAGTGACGAGGTGCTACAATTATGGTGAGACAGGGCATATGAGTAGAGATTGCAGGAAGCCGAGGGTCTAGAGTTCTGAGGAAAAGAAGGGGACCGAGAAGGATGGGCAGGGAGCAAAAGCCAGAGCATTCAAGATGACTTAGGAGGAGGCTAGAGTGGACCCTGATGTCGTGTCAGGTACGTTTCTAGTAAACCAAACTTGTGCCTACATATTATTTGATTCTGGTGCTAGTAAGAGCTTTATTTCTGCTGCCTTCTGTGTTAAGTTTCCTGTTAGGAGTAGAAAGATTGATGAGCCCTTCGATGTAGAAACTGCCATTGGTAAGTCTACCAGGATTTTTGATCTAAGAATTATGACATAGAATTAGAAGGCCATAGGTTCTCTGCTAAATTATTCGTGATGCCCCTAGGCGGATTCGATGTGCTTCTAGGGATGGATTCGTTAGCTGTCAATGACGCAAATATTATGTGTCGCAATAAAATGATCCGATTGACTGCGCCTGATGGGAGTTCGATGACGATCTAAGGTCATTGAGTTACTATGGTTCCGAAGGTGATTTTGATGGTGGTGACAGATAAGTGCATGAAACATGGATGTAGTGCCTACCTAGCTTACATGAAGGATGTGGATGTGTCAGTACCACAATTGGCTGATGTACCAGTTGTGAGTGACTTTCCAGACGTGTTCCTAGAAGATTTACCAGGTGTGCCACCAGACCACGAGATCGAATTCCAGATCAACTTGATACCTGGTGCTCAACCTGTTGCTAAGGCACTGTATTGATTGGCTCTGTCTGAAATGAAGGAACTGATGGTTTAGTTGCGAGAGTTGTTGAACAAAGGGTTCATTCGACCGAGTATCTCTACCTAGGGTGCTCCGGTCTTGTTTGTAGAGAAAAAGGACGGTAGTATGAGGATGTGCATCGACTACTGGGAGTTAAACAAGTTGACGATGAAGAACCAGTATCTGTTACCGAGGATTGATGACTTATTTGATTAGCTCCAAGGTGCCAGATGGTTCTCGAGGACAGATCTCCGATTTGGTTACCATCAGTTAAAGGTGAAGGAGCAGGATATCCCTAAAATAGTTTTTCGCACGCTTTATGGACACTACGAGTTTTTCGTTATGTCTTTTGGTCTAACTAACGTGCTAGCTGCCTTTATGTATTTGATGAATCGGGTGTGTCGGACGATGTTGGATAAATCAGTGATTGTGTTTAACAATGATATCCTGATTTATTCGAAGAGCGAAGAAGAGCATGCTGGTCACATTCGTGAGGTATTGGAGACACTTAGAAGAGAGAAGCTGTATGCTAAGTTCTCTAAGTGTGCTTTCTAGTTGCGAGAGGTTCAGTTTTTAGGTCATGTGGTAAATTCTGAAGGAATCATGGTAGATCCGGCAAAGGTGGAGGCGGTGATGCAATGGAAGACTCCAAAGACGCCATCCGAGATCCGCAGTTTCTTGGGTCTAGCTGGCTATTACAGGAGGTTCATTTAAGACTTTTCTAAGATAGCCTCACTATTGACCAAGCTGACCCGCAAAGATGTGAAGTTTGTATGGGGTTTAGAACAGGAGAGTGCTTTTGAAGAGCTGAAGACAAGACTGACTCAAGTTCCTGTTTTGACGTTGCCCGAAGGGAATGAAGACTTGGTGGTCTATTCGAATGCTTCTTATTCAGGATTGGGTTGCGTGCTGATGCAATGGGGAAGGGTTATAGCCTATGCATCCCGACAGCTAAAAATCCATGAGGCTAATTACCCTACTCATGACTTAGAGCTAGCGACTATGGTCTTTGCATTGAAGATTTGGAGGCACTACTTGTACGGGATGAAGTGCACTATCTTCATTGACCACAAGAGCTTGAAGTATTTCTTTGAGTAGAATGATCTCAATATGAGGCAAAGGAGGTGGTTAGATTTGATCAAGGATTATGATTGTGAGATCCACTACCATCTGGGAAAGGCCAACGTAGTGGCGAATGCCCTTAGCCAAATGGAGAGACCCGAGCCAATCCGGGTGAAAGCTTACCAGTTGGTGATGACCTCTGATGTGATGACACAGGTCAAGGGGTTCTAAGACGAGGCGTTGAAAGAAGAGCGCCTTAACTCTGAAAGGATGAGAAGTTTAGTCACGAAGTTGGGTGAAAACACTCTCGGAGTTAGAACCCGCTTCGGGCGGATGTGGATCCCTCGTTATGGAGACCTATAGGGAAAAATCATGGATGAAGCTCATAAGACCCGATACTCTATTCATCTCGATACTACAAAGATGTATCATGATATGAAGAAACATTACTGGTGGCTAGGTATGAAGCATGATGTAGCGGAGTATGTGAGCAAGTGCCTTACTTGCTTGTAAGTGAAGGCTGAGCATCAGAAGCCATACGGGAAGATCCAACCTTTGGATATACCCAAGTGGAAATGGGATCATATCACCATGGACTTCATTACAAAGTTACCGCATACGGCAAGAGGGTATGATGCCATATGGGTGATAGTAGACCGTCTGACGAAGAGTGGTCATTTCTTGCCAATCTGTGAGACGTATTCATCTAAGAGGTTGGCGGATCTGTTCATTAAGGAGATTGTGACGCGTCATGGTGTACCAGTGTCTATCGTGTCTGACCATGACACTCGGTTTACATCTAAGTTTTGGAAGAGATTCCACGATGCGATGGGGACGAGGCTACATATCAGTGCGGCGTACCATCCTCAGACAGATGGTCAGTCGGAGAGGATGATTCAGACACTGGAAGATATGCTACGGGAATGTGTGATTGTTTTTGGAGGAAGTTGGGATGAACACTTACCGTTAGCTGAATTCTCATACGACAACAGTTATCATGCCAGCATTGGTATGCCACCATATGAGATGCTATACGATAGAAAGTGTAGAACGCCCGTATGTTGGGGTGACATCGGACAGAAGGAGTTGGGGGAGCATTGAAGGGATTGAGGCTATGACTGAAAAGTTGGAGAAGTTGAAGGCCTTTTTGAAGGCTGCAAAAGATAAGCAAAAGTCGTATGCTGACAAAAGGAGTAGACCGATTGAATTCAAGGTGGGTGATAGAGTTATGCTGAAGGTTTCACCTTGGAAGGGGATCATACAGTTTAGAAAGTGGGGTAAGTTAATCCCGAGGTATATAGGACCTTTCCGAATCATTGCTCGAGTAGGAGAGGTGGACTATAGGTTGGAGCTACCCGATGAGTTAAATGCATTTCATCAGACATTCCATGTATCTGATCTGAGAAAGTTCTTAGCCGACGAGGACATGATTGTGCCACTGGAGGATATTGAGGTAGATGAACGGCTCAATTATGTGGAACAACCGGTAGCCATCATTGATATAAAAGAGAAGAGGCTGCAGAATAAAGTGGTTTCACTGGTGCGAGTACAGTGGAGGCACAAGAAGGGATCCGAGTCTACGTGGGAGACCGAGGAAGAAATGAGACAGCATTATCCCCAACTGTTCAAGGAGTGACAGGTTTCAGGGACGAAACCTATATAAGGGGGGTGGACTTGTAACACCCGGAAAATTTTTATAAAAAAAGAAATAAAGAGAAAAAGAAAAGAAAAGAGAAGTATAAAGAAATAAAGGTGAAATAACCCAAGTTGAGGTGGTAAAGTTGAGCAAGAGGCAAACTTTAATATTATTATGTTTAAAAGTGGGCATGGCCGTCCATTCCCTGTGCTCACCAACTGCCTTCGATAGCAGCAAAAGAAGAAAAGCAGAGTTCAGGGGTTTTCCAGAGAGAAGAAGAAGATTGTCTAGAAGGTAAGATTTTGTGTGTTTTGTTCGGTTTCAGCTGGGTTTTCAGCTTTTAGACCGAGTCTTATGTGTTTCTCTGTTTTTGGTTGGGTGTTTTTGGTATGTTTAGGTGTTTGAACTCCAAGTGCTCTTGAGTTTGGAAGAGTTTTACTCGAAGGCTGCTGTAGGTGAGTTCTAGATCCCCTGTTTTTCTGTTTTAAACATGTTTTGGGGCTGATATGCATGTAACTTTTATTTTTGAAAGTTTCAGTATGTTAACCATATATGTTTCCCCCATTTAAGTGGGTATGTGTGTTTGTGAATGTTTGACTGAATTACATGGTTGTATGCTTGTTTTATGAGCTTAGTATGCTAGATTTGGGCTAGGATTATGTAAAAATGATGATCGGGAACTAAAAATTTACATAACTTAGAACTGGTATAGTGCCCATGCGCCTAAGTAACTGCCCATGCACCTAAGTGTTGCTCATGCGCCTAAGTTTCCCTTGCGCCTAAGTATCCATGTGCCTGCATAGTGCTCATGAACCTGCATAGTACCCATGCGCCTATGTTTGTGCCTGCCTAAGTATTGCTCATGTGCCTAAGTTTCCCATGCGCCCAAGTATCCATGCGCCTGCATAGTGCTCATGCGCCTGCATAGTAACCATGCGCCTAAGTTTTTCCCCATGCGCCCAACTGTTCATGCGCCTGCATAGTATCCATGCACCTACATAGTGCTCATGCGCCTAAGATGACTTAGAATTTTTTTAAAATTTTGTGAAAAATGGAAATTTATGATTAAGCTCTGGGATGTTAAGGTGGGTTATGTTTGTTCATGTTATGCATGTTGTGGCCTGTTATTGATGTTCCTTATTACGTATTATTGCGTGACTTTACGTGGTGTGTTAGTGCTCTTATACGTAAACTATTATATAATAAAAGTGAAGCACATTATTAACTAAGTGGAACCTAATGAAAGAATGTAAAGTCTTGCAAGCAAGGAGGTTCACAACTCATTGAGGGGTTGTTAGCTCAACTGTGTGCGGTTTAGCTAACCCATGAGGATGCGCTCAGGGGTCAATCCTTGTGATTGACCAATATGTATGAAACGGGACCCTTGTCGCTTGCCTCGATACTAGAGTCAGCTTCGTGCATAATGTTAGGGGTCTATTTATAGACTTCGGCCTAGTACCAGCTTCGTGCATAATGTTTGGGGTATAGAATATGACATGGGTCTAGATGAAAGTGAAAGATAATGATGAAAGTACGAAATGAATGAAAAGAATGTTGAAAGATAATAATCATATTATCAAGTTGTATGTATGTTGTGTGATCACGAACGAAAAGGTTTTTACTAAAGGTAAAGTATTTTATTATATAAAACTAGAACTCACTCAACAACGTTGACTTTTCATGTATTTTTAGTTGGCAGGTAACGTGTTGTTGAGGATGGCACGAGGGTGAAGCTACTTGGCGGGCAAGACTGGCATCCATCTCATGCAATAATAATGATGTTATTTTGTAATACAACTAAGTGATATTTTGTAGTCATGTAAACAACGATATATTACTTGGCAAATGTGTTTATTAAAGCATGAAATGGTTTTTGATGAATTATTCCGCTGCAATATTTTATTACTTAATAAATCCTAATATGTTTTGATATAAATGAGGTTGTGATTGACCAACTGTGGGGTTCCCGGGAACGGGGCCTTACAATTTAGCAACAAGAAATCTTTTACTCACATTAATCTCCTCTTCTCTTAGATCCTCTTCATCAAAGGCAGTGATGTCAACAAAGTGAGTATCACTCTCATCTTGTTGTTCACACAAGCAGCTTCAATTTGTTGATCCACTTCCTTGTCATTCTTCCCCTCAGCTTCTAAACAAATTTCTTCTCTTGCACCATCTTTCATTTCATCATCATTATCATATTCAAGATTGATAATTTCAATGAGGGCAGGGCTTTCAGTTGGTGAGGTGAGTTCAGGAAATAGGGGAGAGGAAGTTTATTATGTTGTTAGATGAGAAGGTGTTTGATGGTGATCGGGTGAGAATGGTTCTATTGTAGCAGTATTGAGTGATGATTGGGATGGGAAGGGGAGAAAGGTTGAGTGTGTTCACTTGATGGTGAATTCAGTTGAGCAGGTGGTGTTTCTGGTAGATTTATCAAAGGAGTTGGTGGTGGAGAACGTGGTTCTTGTTGTGGTGATGGATGTGGTGGTGATTGTTGAAAGTGATCAGGTGAGAATATTTCTGTTACGGCAGTATTCAATGATGATTAGGAATGGGAAGGAGAGAAGGGTTGTGTGTGTTAAGTTGTTGGTGAATTGAGATGAACAGGTGGTGTTTTTGGTTGATTTATCAAAGATGTTGGTGGTGGAGAAAGTGGTTCTTGTTCTATAGGTTCAGGGGACTCAGCAGGTGGTGCTTGTTGTTGTTCAATGTATATAAGTTCTTGGGGAATGTTTGTATTTTCATCTATTACATGTGCAAACATCTCCATATCTCTTCCTTGATATTGCCCACTGATCTTATTAAGCATAGACCTCCCAAGGTGAGATTGAACAAAAGGTCCACCTTCTCTTTGAATGTTTGTCAATACATCATTGATGATCAGTTGGAGAAATCTAGGGAACATGTACATCTTATCCTCTTTTTGTATCCCGATGTGGTCACATAAGCACTCAAAGATGTATTTAGCATAATTGTATCTTCTTCCCTCAAACACACCAATTATCCCAGATGAGATGTGCCTTGAAAATTCTATTTAGCCTAGATTTTCTATTTGACATACACTTCAAATAAGTGTGGCACAGAAACCTATAAGGTTTGCACAACCTTCCTTCCTTGATCTCTCCATTCTTGTAATCTCCATCATATCCCATCAGACAAAAGATTCTTTCAATATAGTCATGCCAAACACTTCTGGATGTCTCTCTTCTTGTTCTCCCAGCTGCAACACCCTCATGATGATTCTTTCATCAATCCTTAACTCTTCATTTCTTATGGTTGAATAAATCACCTTTTCATTGTCCTCCTCCTCTATTCTTGCTATGCTTCAAAAATCTATCATATTTGATTGATAGATGAATGTTTCGAAAGATAATGCATAAGATATTCTTGATATTCTCAAATAATTGATTATATCTCTGCACCCTTCGGTCACTGGGTCTTCAACGTTAAGATATGCACAAACATTATGTTCTTTTGTAAATCTATTAGCCATCTTGATAATGTTGTATGTTTGATGTTATGATGTTGAAATTTAAGTGTGGATGGTTATGTGGAGTGGGTAATTTAAATGTTGGTGGAAAGAGAGGTTTATGGGATGAGAGTGATTTTCTAGGTCTAAAAAAGTGAATAAGAATGACAACGGTCAAGAATATCATTTATACTCCCTCAGAATATTTAAATCCTTTTATTTAATGTTGTGGTACCCTTAAACCTCATTACCCTTCCATGGTTGTTTGGATACACAATCAAGGTTATCCGTAAGTTAATTCTTCCGCAAAACCACAAGTTAATTCTTTCGCAGAACATCTATGGAAGGAAAACTTGTTATGTTTTTGCTGTATGATCCTAATATGTTGTTAGATCTTTTGTTGATTGCTATTGGACCTTGTTGAATTTGCTTCATTGCAAATGTACAAGAGATTGATTTGGTTAAAAACTTCAGATATCTTGCAGTCAAGTTAGTGCTCAAGCTCTAATTTTCTTCATTTAAAAGTGATAAACTCATTTTTCATGCTGATGACTACTCCCCCTAAATTTGTGATTAATCATGAACTTATGCATTTAACATAAATTTATGAAGAGAATAGCATGAAAAACAATTATTTGTCCATCATATTAGCAAAGAAAAGAACATAAACAAAATCTTTTTGTATTTTTGTTTATAAGCAGACACTACACATAACATATTTACAAGCAATTTAACCATAACATGGGATCATACTATGACACTAAGCAACTTCTTGAAGCATTTTATATGAGGATAGTAGACATAGATCTAGTGTTGATTGCAAGTATTATGATCCACAAAAATTCAAGCAAGAGTATACATTCAACTTGTCATGCTGTTCATCATGTTTTTGTATTGATTAAAGATAGACAAATATGGACTCCACATTCAATTCACATTAGAGTTTGTCCACCGTTTATGAGTCAATTCATCACTTTTTCACACTTGAAAACTTTGTTCCTTAAATCATAAGCTTGGCGGTTTGGTATTGCTGGTGGGTCATAGTTCCCGCCTCCAGATGTAAGAACTCCCTTTCGATCCTGTTGAGTTCTCGGTGAGGATAGAATTCCTCAATCACCAACTTCTTCAGTTCTCCCCATCTCATTCTCTCGATGGCCCTGTCACCCTCGGCTTGGACAAGATTGTCCCACCAACATAGTGCCAAGTCGACAAACGAGTGAGTGGCGAACATCACTTTCTGGTCTTTCCGACACTCACTGATCTTTAATACTGCCTCCATCTCCCTTATCCAGCGGTGGGCAGTTGCAGCATTGCCATTACCATCAAAGGTAGGGGGTTTACACCGTTGGAATGCCCCGTAGCTGCATCCCCTCGCGGTTTCCCGCACCACCACCTCTTCTTCATCACTGGAGGCTCCCCTTTCAGCATTCAGCTCCTCCTTATCGTCATTGTGATTCCTCACGTTACCCCTCCTACTAGCAGTCGTCCTCCTTTCCTCCTCCTTCTCTTTCCGTTCATCTTCTCTAACATCCCGGATAACTTCAGTCATGATAAACGGTAGGATCGTCTGCATGACTTGGTGGACCTCCTCCACCACTGCCTCTTTCACTGAGGCCCTCAGATTGACACTCTCATCATCGCCCTCCGGGTGATGAAGCCCAAGCTCACCAGGAGCCGTCTCTGCAGTCCTCGTCTTGTTCTTCACGGCCCGTGGCCTACCAGCACAACCACCCCGTGTTCCACCTTGAGAAGCCTTAGATGATCTACCTCTGGCCATCCTCTAAAAACTATAAGATTCAAACACCAACACGGTCATTCAAGGTAATAGCTCAGATTATGTTAAGTATAGTAAGTCCCTAATTATAGTGGCCAGTTGTGATTAGCCACTTACTTTACTCTTCATCCCCGAGCATTTCCTATCCTGACTACATCAGTACTCAAATATACTAAAAGCACATAAATCAAATAGAACACGCACATAATACCAGTTAACATTAAGAAAAGAAATACCTGATGGCACGTAGCTACTTGGGCTGGCATCCCTCCATTCGTCCCATTCTCAGTTTAAGTTTAGGTTTTTGAAAATATTTACCTATTTCTCTTAAACTTTGGCTCTGATACCAACTTGTAAGGCCCCGTTCCCGGAGACCTCACAGTTGGTCAATCATAGCATAAAACATTTCATAGTTAAATAAACCAATGCAGTAGAATTAATATCAAAAATCATTCACTTCATTAATAAATATTGTTGCTAAGTAATACATTGTTAATTTTTAATAGTTACAAAAGATCATGTTAATTGCATTACAAAACAACAATATTAGTATGCGTGAACGGATGCCAGTCCAGCCCCGACGAGTAGCCTCCCCGAGTGCCATCCTTAGCAAAAATTACCTGCCAACTGAAAATGCATAAAAGTCAGCGTTGCTGAATGAGTTCTAGTTTTAAAACATTAAAATACCTTAAAAGTTTTGTATACGAAAATACCCTTTAAAATAATATACTCTTCATTCGTGCGCGAACACACATCATACGTACAGTTAAAATAACATCCATTATCTTCTTTTTACCATTTATATCATCGTTCATCCAAACTTTTATTTTAATCTTTCACTTAATCTGGACCAATGTGCTATGCCCCCGATATTGCGCACTAAACTGGTACTGAGTCGAGGTCCACACATAGACCCCATACTGATGCACGAAACTGACTCCAGTACCGGGGCAGCAACAAGGGTCCCTTCAATCTCAAAGATTGACCCTGTGTGCATCCAACGGGTTAGCTAAACGGCACACAGTTTAGCTAACAACCTAGTGGTTGTGAACCTAATGTGAATTTGCTTGCAAGACTGTCTTCCGTTCTTTATGTTCCACTTCACATTATCATTAATCTTTCCACTTTCTTTAATGATAATACTTTACGTTATACGGATAAATCACATCACGTAAAGTCACATAATAATATAATAAATAGGAACACAAGAACAGTCCAAAACATAAATAAAATAATTAGATAATAGCATCAAGCCAAACCAGGGTCAAACCATAAAATTCTGATTTCCCAAAATTCCAGAAAATTTTCTAAGTGTTTAGGCGCATGAGCACTATACAGGCACATGAGCACTGCACTTAGGCAATTTAGCTTACATTCTGGGCGCATAAACTGTTCAAGCGTATGGACTAGCACTTAGGCTCCTGAACAAGGGTTGGGCGCATGACACTATTCAGGCGCATGACACTACACTTAGTAATTTCAGGCAATACTTTGGGCGCATGGGCACTATTGGGGCGCATGAACCCCACTTATAATTTTTCTAAAGCAATTTTCCAGGCGCATGGGCCCTGTTTGGGCGCATGGCCTGTACTTAGGCTTTTCTAAATAGAAATCCAGGTGCATGGGCCGTATTTGGGCGTATGACCACCTGTTATGCATATTTCAGACTTACATTCGAACCCAAACTGCATACTAACATGTTCTAGGCTTATACCCAACATTCTAAGCAATCATTATACATAAACAAGCATAGAACATACACAACATACGGGTATACATAAACCAGTTGTAAAACATTTAAATCATGCATTTTCAGCCCCAAAACAGTTTAAAACACATAGAAACCGGGGTCTAGAACTCACCTAGTGCAGCAAACAAGTAATTCTCCACCGAACCTGCTTGGACACGAGTTCAAGCACCTAAACAAGCAAAAACAAGCACCAAAACACATAGAACACATGAAAATCGGTTTTAAGGGTGGAAACCCCAAAGAAACCGAACCAATTAGCACAAGACACACTTACCTTGAAGATTTTCAGCCTCTACTTCTTCACAATCGAGAGAAACAAATCAGCTTCTTTTCTTCTTCTTTTCGGTCGAACAACAGCAACAGCAGGATGATATGGGCGGCCATGCCCATATAAAGTGTATTTTTGACTTTTTGGTACTATTTACACAAAGAACCCCTTAACTTTGCCTTCTTTTCATTTTCTTTAAAATACTTTTCTTTTCTTTTTATTTTGACCGAGGTTTCGGGTGTTACAGTTGATCACACCAGGAAAAGAATTACTTGCTTGCTCCTTAAAATGGAATTGTCCACATTTAGTCACCTTGGCATTATGTTAAGCATGGACTTGTTTATTTTCCACTCAAGCTAAACCTACTCACATATCAAATCACATCTGATCAGTCTTTATTGTAAGTTAAAAACCAAGCAAGTAAACAAAGGTATAGTGTGTGATCATTTCCAATGATATGAATTGCTTTTCCAAGAAAACATATTAACAAGACAATATTTTTTGAAGTTTTATATGTTTTATGGATGTTTTTGGCTTTTTCATATTGAGTATTTTAAAGGACAAATCATGCTTTTCTTTGTGATGATGACTAATCTAAGTTGATCACGCCTAAAGACTCAATTAAGAAATTAAATCTCATTGAGTAAAAGGCTTTAGTGAATAAATCAGCAAGCTGATTTGTTGTATCCACTTTGATAAACTTGATTATACCTTTTTCTGAGCAGTCTCTCAGAAAATGATATCTAATTTCTATATGTTTTGTTTTACTATGTTGCACTGGATTAGCAGTTATAAAATAGCAGTTGAGTTATCTATGTGAATTGGTGTTTGAAGAAAATTGTAATCATAATAGAGTTGGTTTTGCAACCACAAAACTTGAGAGCAAACAGCTGAAGCAGCAATGTACTCAGCCTCAGCTGTGGATACTGACATATTTGTTTGCTTTTTTGCACTGCCAAGAAACTAGTCTTGGTCCAAATGCCACAGATGAAGCATTTTTATGTTTGAAATCATGGAGGAGAGAACAGTTTCCTTTCATATACCTGGAACAACCACTGTCAACATACCACTTGTTGTCAGTCCTCCATGGATGTTCCTTCATAAATAATGAAATCAATTATAGTATGGAGCCTAAGCCTTAATGGTCTTGGGCTTGCCATTAGTATCTAAGATTGTTACTCCCTCATGGATGAGCTTAGATGTCTCAGGGTTTTTTTTAGACTCATTTGATTCATTATGGGTTGTTTTGGGTGAAGATGATTCTATTGAAGATGAACTTAAAGCACTTTGTTCTTGATCCACAAGCACTTCCTCTATCACCTCTTCTTTTAGTATCTTGTTCTTTGAACTTGATGATGATACTTGATTAGAGAAAGTTTTTGCATCTTTTGTCTTTGATTGTGGTACTTGATTACCCTTTTCAAAGTGGTCATAGAAGGCTTCATCTTCCTGCTTCTCCTTCTTCCTCTTTGTTTGATCATCAGCAGATGTTGGCTTCTTTGCCTTTGGAACCTTTTGTTTTGGTTGCTGCTTCTTTTGCTTTGAATTTGCCTTACTTTCAGTGGATTGTGAGTCTGATTCAACATTCTCAGATTATTGCTTCTTTGGGACTTTTGATTTGTTCTTCTTGTTGAAGTAGCAATCTTAAGTAGAATGGTTATTCTTGTTGCAAATAGCATAGTGTTTGTTGAAGTAACAATCAGCAGTCATGTGATTGTTCATGTTGCATATGGAGCAATAGCTACTGAAGTAACAATCATCTGTGTTGTGGTTATACATGTCACACCACTTACAATATTTTTCTTCAACTTCACTCCCAGACCCCATCACTATCTCCTTCTGATTCTTCAATTCTCTCTCAAACTTTGCAGCTGAAGAATCTTTACCTCTACCAGACATGATGTCAAATGGTTCTTGTTATTGAGGATTCACAACTCTCTGTTATTTCTTACATTTCTTGCTGGCATTGTGTGATTCAGTAGATGATTGCTTCTTCTGTAGATCTTCTACGGATGTTGACTATTTTGAAAGAGCACTACGGATGGTTCTGAGACAGTCTTCTTCTTTGAATTTTCTACGGATGGATCTGAAACGGTCTTCTTCTTTGGATTTTCTACGAATGATTCTGAAACGGTCTTCTTCTTTGAATTTTCTACGGATGGTTCTGAAACGGTCTTCTTCTTCCGCATGTGTTCTACGGAAGTGATTTTCTCTTCTTTAGTGGATCCAACAGTTCTTTTTGATGAATGAGTTTTGTGCTTCTTGTTAAGCTCATGAATTCCTTCATTTAATTGAGCAATTCTTGTGTAGATGGTCTTCAACATATTTCTTTGTTAGGGAGGATAAGGTAGCTTAATCTCCTCAAGAACTTTGGGAACCATAGGTTCAATTAACATATTCTTCTCTTTACCCAAACCAGCACATTTTTGCTCATTAGGCTCATCAAACTCATCCAGGTCATCACAATCATCAAAGTCAAATTCTGATTCAATTTGTTTTAAACATTCTAATTCAGATGAATCAGTTTCACTGACCTCAGTATCTTCACCACTTATCAATTCTTTAATTTCAATTTGTGGTTTAGTTTTGGTACATGATACAAAATGGTTTGACAAACTATTGGTCATTGACTCAGGTAATGTGGTGTAGTTATCATTCCATGGAGGTGCAACAGCATGAAATCCCAACCCATACCTATTCTTTGTTTCAATATGAGTATTCAAAAGTTTCTCATATTGCTAAGATGATAATTGAAACTTCCAAAGTTTCACTTCAGTGGATGCATGATCAGACATTGATTTTGTTAAAGAGGTGGTCAGATGCTCAACTTGTGCTTTCAAATTATATTTTTCAGATAAGAGTTTATCCAAATCCTTTTATAAAGAAGTGATTTTGACCTGATATAAATTGTGCTCTCTCATATGAGATTCATTCAAAATCATAGTTTCCTTGATTTTATCAGCTAATTGTTGAGCATGGACTCTATATCTTTCAACCTCTTCAACACATCTATATGAACATAATCTATCCCTTACCTCTCTTGCCATAGGTGGAATTTTGTTCTCTATGTTAGCCATCAATGCTTGATTCTCCTCCAGAACTTCTTTCTCATACATGCTCCAATCATAAGTGCCATCCTTCTCAAATACATCTTAGCTCTGTATGCAATCATGGCCATTTGCCATTATAAATCCATTTCCTCCACTTCATCAGTATGAAGTTCTTCAAGGTCTTGTTGACAAATGTGAGCAGGGCTAAAAGTACTACCCAGATAAGCTTGAAAGCTTAAAGTGAAGGCTGCAAAGGCTGCGTTTTGCTCTTCTGATTCTAGTACCACAGTAATTGGTTCAGATTGACTGTTGCTTTTGTTGGTTGTGGATCTTTTTGTGGATGTAGCATTTGAGTTTTTTGTATCATCTTCATCGTCACTCTTAACATAAGAGCTTCCACCATCATCATTAGAAATAAATGCACTTCCAGCACCCTTTGTTTCTTTAAATTGATATGGCGCAATTGGTGCTTTTACACTTTTGTTTCTTGTTTTCTCATCCAATTCTAGAGCTTCCACCTTTGCTACCAAAGTATCTAGTCCAATTGCTTTTAGATCAATGGTATTCTTGAACATAGACACAGTTTGAGTCCAACTTTCTGGCAATGTATGGAGCATCTTTTTGTTCAACTCCTCATTACTATACTTCAACTCAAAGATGTTAATTTCAGTAACAAGTTGCATGTATCTGTGGAGTTGTTGAGGAACAGATTCACCCTAAATATGATGAAAGGTCTCATATTGTGAACGAAGGGTATCCTTCCTAATGCTTGTTATCTCATCACTTCCTTCACACAAAGTGTGAAGAATATTCCACAAAGAGTGGGCTATTTTGTAAGCTTCACATCTGATCAAGAGGTCTTCAGGTAAAGCCATAGTAAGCATACTATAGGCCTTAATATCAATTTTGACCCTCTTAGCATCTTCAGGAGACAGATCTTTCAAACTTATGGGCTGATTGTTGTCATTATAACCAGGTCCAAGAGCAGGTGGAATGTAGGGACCTTCAGTCAAAGACACCCATAAGTCAGAATTAGTGTAGTTAACATGGTTCCTGAATCTGATTTTCCATGTTTTAAAATCAACTTTGTTTTCCAATATTAGGGGTTGATAAGCTGAGCCAACAATTGAATTACTCATTTTAGTTAACTTGCCAATTATCAAACTACCAACTGATCTAATACCCTATGAATGTGTAAAGTAAACGCAATGCAAACACACTCACACAACAAAAACAAATCACTAATAATATTTATATTAAATCAGCTAAGACAGAAATTCCTTTGAATTAATGGCTTTTGTTGAGAATAAGCTAATAAATGAGAAACTCTTAATTATCAGACAATTAAGCAGTTGTGGTCAAAATTAGACAAACCTCTTAGTAAATTCTCAGATGATTTGAATTTGAGATGTTAGATGATGGGATCTATTCAAATTTGTTTGAACAACCTTTAAATATCAAACAACAACACAAATCCATGAATCAAAATGATTTTGATGTAGATCGGAGTTAATCGAACAATGGAACAGTACTCGATGATCGATATAACAGGGTTTGATGATTTTAACTAATTACACCAATTCGTTGAGTAAAATACCTTCGTTAGCTATTGATTAGCTAAACCCAACTTGTGCTTTGATTAAATTGTTCAACAAAACACTTAAATCTGAGTTATGAACTCTCAAGCTGTGACGAACACTCAAAAGCAATTTTAAGCTAAATTATCATATCTAATGAAATTAACAACTAATTAGACTAATCAAAACTGATAGACCAATTGAATGAAATCAATGAGCACGAGGCTCTAATACCACCTGTGAATCCAAGGACCGAAACAGGAATTATCAGTTTGATTAAACAAATAATGATCGCAGAATTATCACAACTCATTGTTTAATTAATTGTTTAAGAAATTATAATTGTAGCGTAAATCAATGAAGAACAGATGAGAGAAATAGAAAACAAGTTATAGTAATATGATAAACAAATTTTCTTCAAATGATTTCCATTAATACTGAATTGGTTACAATCGGTTTTGATTTTTGCTAATATGATAATTGCTAGGTGATGTTCTTGGTGTTCTAATTGCTATTCTGGTGTAATCAGAATTGTTGTATTGTTTTTCTATGTATTGTTGGTGTATTGTTAGTCTATGAAAAGAGTGCACCCATGCCTTCTATTTATAGGCAGAGGGATTCACTTTTACATGGGTAAAAGTAACTTTCTTATTGTGATAAGAAAGTTACACAACTAAATTCTTGACGTGACATGCAATACTCATTTCTGGTAAACCATCTGTATGCTTCTGTGCTCTTCGATTCGGGTGCTAGTAGAATTTTTGTATCTACTACCTTTTGTCATGAAATGCATGGTAAGAATAAGAAGATAGACGTGCCCTTCTATGTAGAGACAGCGATAGGAAAGTCTACCAAAGTGACTGATGTGATAGACGATTGCCTCGTTGAGTTGGACGGTCGTAAGTTTCCTGCAAGATTGTACGTGATGGCCCTAGGAGGTTTTGATGTGGTGTTAGGGATGGATTGGTTGGCGGCCTACGAAGCGAACATCATGTGCCCAAAGAAGACGATTTGTCTGACTGCGCCCGATGGTAGTTTGGTTAAGATACATGGAGACAAGGAGTGCATTACACTACGAGTAATCTTGATGATCACGGCGGAGATGTTTATGAGATGCGGGTGTGGTGCTTACTTGGCCTATATGAAGGATCTGGAGGCTACCATGCCTTAACTATCAGGCGTGCTGGTAGTATGAGATTTCCCTGATGTGTTTCCTGAAGACCTACCAGGGGTACCACCTGACCGTGAGATAGAGGTCCAGATTGATCTGATACCTGGTGCCCAACCTATTACAAAGGCGCCGTATCATATCGCTCCCTTCGAGATAAAGGAATTGATGACCCAGTTGCAAGAGTTGTTAAATAAGGGGTTCATCTGACCGAGTATCTCTCCTTGGGTTGCTCCGGTCTTGTTTGTATAGAAGAAGGACGGTAGCATGAGGATGTGCATCGACTACCGTGAGTTGAACATGTTAACGGTGAAGAACAAGTACCCACTACCAAGGATTGATGACTTGTTTGATCAGCTCCAAGGTGCCAGCTGGTTCTCAAGGATAGATCTTCGATCTGGTTACCATCAGCTAAAGGTCAAAGAACAAGATATCCTGAAGATCGCGTTTTGAACTCGATACGGGCATTACGAATTCCTCGTTATGTCTTTCGGTCTATCCAATGCGCCAGCTGCTTTTATGGATCTGATGAATCGGGTGTGTCGGCCAATGTTGGATAAATCAGTGATTGTGTTTATTGATGATATCCTGATTTATTCGAAGAGTGAAGAAGAGCATGCCGGTAACATTCGTGAGGTATTGGAGATGCTTAGAAGGGAAAAGTTGTATGCTAAGTTCTCTAAATGCGTGTTCTGGTGCGAGAAGTTCAGTTTTTGGGTCATGTGGTAAATTCTGAAGGGATTATGGTGGACCCGGCAAAGGTGGAGGCGGTTATGCAATGGAAGACCCCAGAGACGCCATCCGAGATCCGCAGTTTCTTTGGTTTAGCGGGCTACTACAGACGGTTCATCCAAGACTTCTCCAAGATAGCTTCACCATTGACCAAATTGACCAGTAAGGATGTGAAGTTCGTATGGGGTCAAGTGCAGGAGAATGCTTTTAAAGAGTTGAAGAAAAGGTTGACTCAAGCTCCTGTCTTGACGTTACCTAAAGGGAATGAAGACTTGGTGGTCTATTCTGATGCTTCCTATTCAGGATTGGGTTGTGTGCTAATACAATGGGGAGGGGTTATAGCCTATGCGTCCTGACAATTGAAAATCCATGAGGCTAACTATCCCACTCATGACCTGGAGATGGCGGCTGTGGTTTTTGCATTAAAGATTTGGAGGCACTACCAGTACGGGACAAGGTGCACCAACTTCACTGGTCATAAAAGTTTGAAGTACTTCTTCGAGCAGAAGGATGTTAACATGAGACAAAGAAGATGGTTAGAGTTGATCAAGGATTACGATTGTGAAATCCACTATCATCCAGGTAAGGCGAATGTGGTAGCCGATGCCCTCAGTCAAAAGGAGAGGCCGGAGCCGATTCGAGTGAAGGCTTGCCAGCTGGTTATGACGCCAGATGTTATGGGTCAAATCAGGGAATTCCAAGAAGAGGCATTAAACGATGATAGGATCAACTCTGAACCAATGAAGGGGCATGTGACAGATTTATGGGAAAACACCCTTGGTGTTAAAACCCATTTCGGGCGGATGTGGATTCCTTGTTATGGGAGCTGAGGGGAAGGATCATGGATGAGGCCCACAAAACACAGTATTCCATCCATCCCGGTGCTACAAAAATGTATCATGATCTGAAGAAGGATTATTTGTGGCCAGCGATGAAGCGTGACATGGTGGAGTATGTGAGTAAGTGCCTGACTTGTTTGCAAGTGAAGGCGGAACATCAGAAACCACATGGGAAGATCCAACCTTTGGATATACCTGAATCAAAGTGGGAACACATCACCATGGATTTCAGCACAAAGTTGCCTCGCACTGTGAGAGGATGTGATACCATTTGGGTGATCATTGACCGCCTGACGAAGAGTGCACACTTTTTGCGATACGAGAGACTTACTCGTCAGAAAGGTTGGCGGAGCTATTCATCAAGGAGATCGTAACTCGTCATGGCGTGCTGGTGTCTATTTTTTCTGATAGGGACACCCGGTTCACGTCCAAGTTCTGCATGATGCCATGGGGACGAGGTTACACATTAGCACAACTTATCACCCTCAGACAGACGGTCAATCAGAATGGACCATTCAGACCTTGGAGGATATGCTCCGGGCATGCATTATTGACTTTGGTGGAAGTTGGGATGAACACCTACCGTTGGTAGAGTTCTCATACAACAACGGTTACCATGCTAGTATAGGCATGCCACCATTCGAAATGTTGTATGGGAGGAGATGCAGAACCTATGTGTGTTGGGGTGACATCGGACAGAAAGAGTTGGGAGGCACCAAGATCATTGAAGTCACGTCAGAAAAGCTAGAAAAGATCAAAGCTTTTATGAAGGCGGCCAAAGATAGGCAAAAGTCGTATGCAGACAAGAGGCGTAGGCCGATTGAATTCCAGGTGGGTGATAAAGTGATGCTGAAGGTTTCACCTTGGATGGGGATCATTCGTTTTAGAAAGAGGGGTAAGCTGAGCCCGAGATATATAGGACCTTTCCGAATCATTGCACGAGTAGGAGAGGTGGCCTATAAGTTGGAGCTACCCGATGAATTAAGTGGAATTCATCCAACATTCCATGTATCTTATCTAAGAAAATGCCTAGCTGATGAAGATATGATTGTAATACTGGAAGACATTGAAGTGGATGAACGGCTCAATTATATAGAGCAACCAGTGGCCATCTTATCTAATATGATCTCACTGCAGACATTGATTCATTTGTAAATATTAGTTTTTATTCTGCTTTAATTTTGATTTTTGCATGTTTTCTGTGTGCAAGCATATTAACAATGATTAGTGTGATCTTCATGTGAAAAATTCAAAAAACTTCTAAGTTTTGT
Organism: Flaveria sonorensis; assembly: GCA_025506505.1. Lineage (NCBI taxonomy): Eukaryota > Viridiplantae > Streptophyta > Magnoliopsida > Asterales > Asteraceae > Flaveria > Flaveria sonorensis. Next base: position 27,039,423 of record CM046423.1, on the reverse strand, counting down.
TAAACTTAAAAGTTTAGGGGGAGTAAAAAGAGTTAAAAAAAAAAGTGTCTAAGAAAATTGATTTTCAAATTTCAAGATATAAAAAATCAAAATTTAATGTTTTGGATGGAAAGGATGAAGCTAAAAAGTTTAAGCATGTGTGTGTTTGACATAATGTAAAAATGAACCTGAAAAATATTTTAAAGTGGAAAAGCTTCTAGCAACAATATAATATGAGACTATTTGTTAAAAAGGTCAAAATATAAAAATTAAAAATTCAAAAAAAATAAAAATTTGAAATGCCAAAAGTTCAAAATTGAGGGTCTATTGTGTAAATTTTGGGTGAAAATCAAAATTTGACTAATTAAAGTCAAAATTTGATAAATTGTTTTAATATTAGTATGTGAACAGTACTAATATGTCTAAACAATATACAGGTGGAAGATCTGAAAATTACAAGTGTTAGACACATGAAAGTCATCTCATGCTCCTAAACAGTTTTCATATGTCTAGGATTAGGAGCATGATGATTTTTTCAAGATTTGTACAAGTGTTGGAAGTTTCAGACAACCTCATGCGTCTAAACAGTTGTCATGCGTCTAAACAGTTGTTAAGTATGAAAAAATGTGGTTAAGTGTTGGGTGTACTAAACAGTTACAAGTTTCAACATTCTCATGCGCCTGCACAGTACCCGGACTTTCAAGAATTGGGCATATCAAGTGAAAATAACCAAGTGTAGGGCGTTTCAGCTAAGTCCATGAGCCTGAACATTTCAAAAGCGCCTAAACAGTGCTTATGCGTCTGAACAGTTCTCATGCGTCTAAGCTCATGCGCACAAACAGTGTTCATGCGCCTAAATACTTAGTGTTAAAATCTATCTCATGCGCACAAACAGTGCTCATGCACCTATAAATTTCACTCAGTATAAAAGCAACACTTCGTGATTTCAGACATTTCATTCGCAAAAACCCCTGAATACTCAAAACCTAGACACTCAATATACCATTGATTCACTCATTTCGATTGATTTTTGATCTTGTCTTGCATTCTATATTGGTATTATCCGATTTTAAATGTATTTGATGATCAAAAATTACAGAAATTTCAGTTTAACAGGTTGATTGATTTGGGCGTATCGGACCTATTCGGGCGCATGAACCCTAGTCTAATGAATCTGTTAAGATTGTGAATGAAAGGGATATAAGGACTGAAATTGATAATGAAATGTTAATGAAAACATGATTTCGATCTCATTGAATCTGTGATGATTCTTCACATGTCGACTGTTGAAGATGAATAGTCAAAATTTTGAATTTTTTTGTAAAAAATGAAAGTTAGTAATAAAATCATGTTTTTATCTGGTTTTGAAAAGAATTCATTGGATTAATGTGTTTTACATCATTTTCATACTAACTTGAATGAAATTTGTCTTGAACAAGATCACTTAAACACTTTGAAAATTATAAGTGCAAGTTAGTCAAAATGTTTAAAACATATTAAATCTTAAATCTCAATAAACTTTCAATTGATTTTAATTGTTTAATATTCAAGTTTCTAAATCTCTTGTTTCAATTTTTGCAGATGGCTGAGTTAAAGTTCAAGCCCAAGCATAATGTGGCAGCTTTACTAAATGAAGAACTACAAGAGGCTGTGAGCTATGAAGAGATGATTAGATTCCTGTTAAGAACTAAATATGTATATGCTATGTGCTATCAACCAGTTATATATGCAAGATTGATAAGGAAGTTTTGGAACACAGCCACAGTTGAGATAAATGATGATGGATGAAAGGTTATGAGGGGATTCAGTACAAACCTCAGAATGATTGAAGTATCTGAAGATTCTATAAGAGAAGCTTTAAGATTGGGACCAAATGATCTATAAGGCCCCATTACCAGAACGCTTACAGCTGGTAAATCATCATACATAAAACATAGAACATATATTTACATTTGCTAAAACATCGTAGCGGAATACTGAACAAACCATTTCTTATATTAATGACAACTTTTGCAAGACAATACAATTATTGTTATCCATTACAAAAATCTCATTGTTTGCATTACATTATAAAAAGTCATTTGTCATGAAATGGATGCCATCCCAAAAACGCCAAGTAGTTGCCCCGTGCCATCCTCAGCAACTTTACCTGCCAACTGGAAATTACATAATAGTCAGCGTTGCTGAGTGAGTTCTAGTTTTATAAATAAAATACTTTTCTTTTGTTTAAAACCGTACTTTACTTTCGTAAGCGAAAATACATCATACGTACAAATAGATAATGTCATTATTATCTTTCATCATCATCAACTTACATTCATTCATTCTCTTTCTTATCGTACATTTCATTCGTTCATTATTACTTTCACTTCTCTATGCTCCAGGCTAATGCCTCGACCTATACCTCAAACATCATCCACAAGGCGGGTACTGGGTCGAAGACTATAAATAGACTTCAAACATCATGCACAAGGCGGGCACCAGCACCGGGGTATCCTCATTTGGACCAATGCCATGTGCTATACCCCAAACATCATGCACAAGGCGGGTACTGGGCCGAAGACTATAAATAGACTTCAAACATCATGCACTAGGCGGGCACCAGCACCGGGGCAAGAGACAATGGTCCCATACGTATGGTCAGTCACAAAGACTAGACCCCAGTGTGCATCCTTCTAGGGTAGTTAACCCGCACACCGTTGAGCTAACACCCTTCATTGGGTGTGAACCTCCTTACAGTGCTTGCAAGACTTTTCTTACTTCCGTTCGTTCATTAATGCATGCATTCATTCTTTCTTACTTCTCTTTAGTTATCTTCCACTTTCGTTAAGTACTACTTTACATAAGCATATTCATACGTCACACCACGTAAGGTCACGACATAAACATAACATGGAACAACATCATCACAACAGCATCCAAAGCATGCGAATCGTAAACAAGCACAGTCCCCCATAGAACCTTCTTTCTTAACACTTAAGCTCTACATCCCAAAATCTCATAAAATTCTGTCCCAATAAACAAATGCGGATGAGTAACCAAATGCGGATTAATAGACAAATGCGGATGAGTAACCAAATGCGGATGAATAGACAAATGCGGATGAGTAACCAAATACGGATGAACACCTCAGAAAATATTCTAAGTGTCCCAAAGAATTGCGCATGAACACTGTAGCGAATGAACATGCATAAAGCACATGAAAGTTTTCAGAAAATATTCCGTCCAATGAAGTGCGCATGAACCAAATGCGGATGACTGAAGCAAATGCGCATGGACAAAACAAATGCGGATGAACATACAACAAATACGGATGAACATACAACAAATGCGGATGAACACTTAGCAAATGCGGGTGAACAAAATAGTCGATGTGTTCATCAAATGCGGATCAAGACCTAACTAATGAGGATGAACAACACTTATGCAATTATTCAAACTTAATGCGGATGATCAACTAACCTGAAACCTCATCTTACACTATAATCAGTTCCCAATCCTCATTCTTATATATTCATCGCACCGGTCTAGCATGTTAATCTCTTAGAACAAGCATACAACCACATAAACCGAGCAAAACATGCAGGCCCTAACACACCCACTAAAAGAACAGGGCCAAACTTACGGTACAAAATACTGGACATATTAAAAAGTTAGTTACATGCATTTCGAGCCCCAAAACAGGTTTAAAACATAGAAACTGGGGATCTAGAACTCACCTTATGCAATCTTTCGGGCAAGACTTCCTTCAAACCCGAATGAAATGAGTTCACACACCTAAAACCCAACAAAACACAACCCAAACACAAACAAACACACATAAGCATGCAACCGAGGCATAGGCCGGCCAAGAACAACTTAAAATGATGAATTCTTACCTTGAATTCGATCTTCTTGTTCTTCTTCTTCCAAACCCGGAAGCTTCTCTGCTTCTTTCTCTTTCTACAATCAGCAGAAAAAGGTGAAAAGTAACATGGCATGGGTGGCCATGTTGCTTTTGTACAAAATTATATTATATTTTGTACCTTGCACACTTTTAACCCCTCTATTTGGGTTTAATTGCATTTCCTTCTTTTCTTTACTTTTATTCTAAAAAAATCCGGGTGTTACATGATCCTGAGGATTTATCTGAATTGTCATTCAATGAATGTAGAGAGAAATTTATGGCAATGGGTCATCCTAATCAATTTCCAAAGAAAAAATTCTTTACAGCAAGAGTTTATAACCACTGGAAGCTATTATGCTATATCTTTCAACACTGCATGTCCAAAATGAGTGCCGGATGGAACTCTTTCCCAGTAGACATAGCATCTCCTATCGTAGAAGTTGCAACTAATCGGAGATTTAACATGTCTAAGTGGATTCTAAATGGTTTTATCTTTAATTTGGAAAAAGGAACTAGGAACAAGTACCTGATGTATCCTAGATTCTTACAAATGGTTATCAATGAAGAGTATCCTGACTCTCATGTTGATGGATTTAGTGGAGATACAATGATTCAAGAGCATATATCAGAAATTTCTTATAAGAGACTTTCTATGGTCACTGGTGCTCAGAACATTCCTTTGTTTGATTATATAAGGAATGTGGCTAATGATGAAGTTGACATAAATAATGATCACAACCACTTAACTGAAGAAGATCCTATAGATCCAAATGATCTTATTGAAGAATTACCTCAAGAGCATTCTGATGATGATGATGATGATGATGTAAATGATGATGATAAAGAGAGTTCAAGTTCATCTGAAGATGATAATGATGATGATGGTGATGTGATGGAAATAGCTCATGATGATATTCAAGAAGCTGAGCAAGTTACTAAAGAAGCTCATGAAGAAAGTCATGATATTTTAGATGAAACTGAGCAAGCTACAGAGGAAATTCATGAAAAAATAGATGAAAATGTACAAGAGATTGACCAAGTTACTAAAGAAATTCATGATGATGACACTGAAGTTAATCAAAGTGAAGAAATTATTAGTGGAAGTCAAACTGTTGATGAGATAGTGAGTATGATTGAAGAGATGGTAGATACTAATGAACAGTTTGAGTTTGATGAGAATATTCAAGACTTTGAAGTTGTTGAAACTGTAATTCATAATGAATTTGTGAATGAACCTCAACAAGAAGTTAATGTAACAGAAGAAGTTAATTCTCAGCAGATTATTGATGACCTGAAAGAAGAAAACTTGAAGCAATTGAAAGTGGTTGAAGATTTGAAAGAAGTTAATGAGAAATTACAAGAAGAATTGAAAAAGAAAGATGAAGTGATTGAAGAGTTGATAAAAAGCAAAGAAGACAATGTGAAAACATTTGAAGTAATGATGAAAGATTATGATATCATGGAAGAACAATTCAAGAAGTTGAAATAGAGCTATGATTTATTGAAAAAAAAAATTAGAAAAAATGAAAGAAACACAAAAGTCTCCGTCTCCAAATTTGATGATTATTTTAGAAATTAATCCGATAAAAGTTGAGAAAGTTCCTGTTTTAGATAAAGGAAAGAGGAAAATAGATAATATTAATGTTTCAGTTCTACCTGAATCATCATCCAAAGTGCAAAAGGTTGTTGATGAAGCTGCTAGAGAAGAAGAAGAACAGTATGATGTTCATGAAACCATTGGAGCTCTTGAAGATATTGAAGCTGAATATGGTGATGAATGGTATAATGAAGTATTAGATGATGACGATTTAGCAGAAGCTAATGTTGATGTACATTGTTCACCAATTGATGTAAGTCATGATGA